>CAEMYA010000364.1:178400-200259 GCA_903131615.1 Diplodus sargus
TGGAGGTGCGCTGACGGAAGGTTTGGCTGACGCTTGAGGAGTCGGCGTATGTGTCGTGGCAGAGGCTGGTCTTGGCTTTAAGAAGGGAACAGGTGTAGCTGCTGGAGTCTTTTTGGGGTTGGCGACTGTGTTTCTACAGTCCTTTGCAAGTTCACTTTTTTCCGTCTTTTTCCCCTTTTTGCTCCCTTTATGTTTTTCTTTGCCACCTTTTCGTTCCCTCCATCCAGCAGAGTCCTTGTCCTCACCCCTCCCTCTCTGTCCCGCCTCGCTCCTCCCTTCCTGACCACCACCACCACCACCTCCTCCACCTCCACCTCCTCCCCTCTCTCTCCCTCTACGCCTCTTTTTCCTCTGGGCACGCTCCAGTCTGCACTCGGTGTGGTACAGGTCCTCTGTTGCCACGTTGACGCGGTCAAGCTGCTGCAGCAGGGCGTCCAGGGTGGGCAGGAGCCTCCTCAGAGAGGCTTCGGTCTCCGCTGTCTCCCTCCAGCTGGTACTTCCCATCACAACTCCTGGACCGAGTCCTAAACCCAGGCCCAGCCCGAGACCCAGGCCGATCCCCGGAGCTTCAGTCAGGCTGCAGGGGCTGGAGGACGCCGGGCGCCATGAGGCCTCAGAGCCCGCATCAACGCTGTCTGGTGTGGGAGGGGAGTCAGGACCATCCAGTGGTGGCAAGCACAGAGACTTACAGTCGCTAGTGGAGGACGAGCGGGACGGTGGCAGCTCCATGCCCTCGAAACGCACCTTATGACGAAACTGAGAAGAGAATTAAGGTGGAAAAAGAGAAGATAAAAGAGAGGGGGAGAGTGTGAGAATTAATATATAAATAGTACCAGCTGTGTAGCCCATAATTAACCATCTTCTATCATTGCCTGTATAAAATCTGTAAAATCTTTGTGAAAATAGGTCCAACTTGTGTGTTTCCTCTCCGAAACAGACACAGCAGCTGTAGATACGGAAAAGCAAATGTACCTCCTTGGCCCGACTGAGTCCCATCCACATTTTGAGTCGTCTGAGGAACAGCTCAACCATCTCGTAGTCTTGTAGATCCACAGCTGGACGGTACAGCTCCGCTCGTGCGCGCCGGTAATTCCTCAGTAACACAGAAGTGACCAACCACAGCAACGCCAGCCGAAGTATGGCGAAGCTCGTGTGGTACGCCAGCGAGGAGACGGTGCTCGAGGGGCCCGTGGTCGTCCAGCTCGGATGCCATGACAGCAGAGCGCGTCCGCGGGCACCCAACAAGGACAGACAGGCAGAGCTCACACTGCTGTAGCCATCCAACACAGAGTGGAAGAGCTGGAGTGAAGGAGAAGAAGAGGAGGGAAGGTTTTAGACAGCTGATCCCCCACAGATGCAGTAAATACGCGCTCAGCTTGTGAACCACTAAACTTGGGGCCAACTTTTGGCATAGGCCATATCTGTGGTCGGCGAGAGCGCCACAGGCTGGAGGGGCGCGACGCCTCAGGTCAGAGGGAGAGGCAGCGGCAGCCCCTGCTGACAGGGGCAAGGTTACAGGTTTTCAATGTAATATTTCAAGGTCCGAGCTCTCAGGTGCACAATTCAGAAAATGGAGAAAAGAGGCAGAGGATGAGAAATCCCACTATAGAGGTATGTCGTCTTTTCCATCTTTATAATGTTATGTATATGCATAAAGACGCTTCACTTGTACTAGCCATCTTAAGTTAAATTAGATAGATAGATACTTTATTTATCCCGAGGGAATTAAATTAATTAAAGAATTTAGGAATTAATTCAATTAAAGCAAAACTAGCTAATAATGTTAGATAATGAAGCTATGTTGGCTGCTAAGGATTTATGAATCATTTGAATGTCAAGCCTGTTAACTTATTTGTCTAACTGTTGCTGCGACAGTATACACTTCACTGTCTATAATAAAAAATAATTGAAAACAGACTGTAAAAGTAACTGGTCGCTACAGTGGAGAGAGACAAACCTTCCAGAGAAGAGCGGCAGGTTTTAGACCGACAGTAGTGGAGCCACGTACAGCCCGGTGTTTCAGGCGAGGTGACACAAACGTGTGAACACACTGCACTCTGAGCACAGGTCTAATGTGGGAATCGTTTGACAGCTTACAAACTACAAATACTGATTTGTGTCAATTGAAAAATTAAAACTTGGTTCAAAGCACACAGCTGTAGAAACGTACTCCACTCCATGTTTTCACCCGTATCCATCTGTTTTTTTGTCGGTTTGTCAGCAGGATTACATAAAATCTGTTGAATACATTTCTGCTGAACGCTGTTCTAGGCTGGGTCTCGGCCCAGAATAGACCCCCCTCAAAAGGATTTTTTTCACCCGTTCTTTAACATTGTGAGATTGTTTTTTATTTTTTTCGAACACTGCCGTTTTAAATCTCTCATACATAGGTGGCTGGTGTCTATGAGAACAATTTGATGCGGATGCTTATACAAATCCGAATCTAGCAGATTTAAATTATTTCACTGTTCAACCTTTTTTTTTTGTTCAGCTGCTATATGGTAACAGATTAAGATAAACGCCTGCAGCTACCAATGTGCAGCTGAGATAATGGGGGTTCAGAAACAGACCAACGGTGATCAGGCTTGATTGAATCAAAGGGGGCTGCTGGATCTTGGCAGAGGTATGCGCTCTACTGAGTGCAATTTTTAGTCACTATATACCAATCTGAGACCACCGTCAAACAGCAACAAAGATTTATTTAAGACACTTTATTTAATGCTAACATTTGCTAAATAGCTGCTAGATAAAGCTGAGACTGACGGGAATGTCAGTTCTGCAGGTATTTTACATGAGACTACATTAAAACATATTCGATATAACATACATGTAGCATAATGCTTTTATCCAAAGTGACATACAAGTTATGTGGTTAATGTAAAATTTGGACCTGACGGTGTGAAGCTGCAGAATATGTTGTTCTCTTTTTAAAGCTGCTCGTTTGAGCTGAATTTTCGAAAGCTGCGTTTGTAAATGTTGTGTTGTGTTACAGGAGAGTTCTGATGGATCAAGGCTACTCTTTCACACAGTTCCTACTTAAAATAACCATCACTCATTATCAAGAAAAAGCACTCCAAATTGTGTTAATGACACTAATGGAGAAGACCAAGAGATCACTGATGAATACAAGTTATTTGGCTCTTTGTTGAAAAAATGATTTTCACCATAATGAAATAAATCACAAGATTGTTGCGTGTTTCGATGCATTTCCTCCTTTTCCTCTTTCTGTTAATGTCAGTTCATGAGACATAATTATTCTTCCACTCTGGCAGGGAGGAAGTACACAGCAGAATATTCACAGAAAGAGCTTTTCTCTGGCATTATATTAGATTTTAAATTACTTACTTTAATGTTACACTCATCTCTGAGCAAAGCTGTTTGACAGCACAGTCAAATACAGTAGACTACGCTGTGTTGTGCTGTCTCTGCAAAAGTCAAGGTGTATTGGTAATTCTGCCTGCTGCCATTGTGAAAGCTTGCAGAAATTGTAGAGATGACAATGAAACTCTCTCGAACAGACTGAACAGAAACAAATATAAAAGGTGAACAAACGCGTGGGCTGGATGAGGGTTGGTGCTGGTGCATTGTGTATTATCTTCAAGTTTACATTATGTCTTGTGTGTGTGTGTGTGTGTGTGTGTGTGTGTGAGGCTTGGCAGGAGAGAAACAGAAGGAAGAGACAAAAAAAAATTCTGACCAGGTGTCC
Source organism: Diplodus sargus (assembly GCA_903131615.1). NCBI lineage: Eukaryota > Metazoa > Chordata > Actinopteri > Spariformes > Sparidae > Diplodus > Diplodus sargus. The sequence continues at coordinate 182,107 of CAEMYA010000364.1, forward strand.
TGTGTGTGAGTAAGCCAGCACCAACAGCAGTAAAGCCAGGGCGACTCCCAGCAGCTCCCAGACCGAGCGGCGCAGAGCTCTGCCAAACACGGCCCACTCTCGGAGGAACCGCAACTGGTGGGACGCCTGGATGATCATATCGAGGAGGGAAGAGAGAGAGGGAGAGAGAGAGAAATATGTGTTTGAGAAAGTGAGAAATTTATTTTCTGCTGGCATTGAATGGGAACTTCCAGTATGTAACATCTAAGATTAATATTGTTGTTTATTGTGTCTACTTATGTCTTAATTTACTCTGCATTTAGATAAAAGGTGTGCGTTGACATTTTCCAGGACAGCAGGGCCTTCATCATTTGTGCCTACACAAACGCCTGAGGCAGTTCTAACTTTGTTCACAGAGTAGGAACACATTCACATAGGACGATACTGATGAATCCTGGATTTGTGCATAACGCGTTCGTTTGCATGGTGTTAGCACCGATTTGTGACGACACTGTTTGAAAATGAGGCCTATTGGTGGAAGTTTGTCGTTATGAGGATGTTACTGACGCTATTCTATATGTTGCTTATTATTACTACATAATCAAATGGAAAGACCTGCAACAGGTTAGCCTAATACTCAATGACTTCCCTAACCTTTCCGTGGCTCTCAGCTCCAAGTCCATTTATTCTTTAAAGGATTTGAATCATTATAAACTGCTCAGAAATATCCTTTAAAACATTTCTTAAACAGGAGTCCAAAACTACAACAATAAAACCAAAGATGAAACACTTCTAAAGATGTTTACATTAAGCTGTGCTTTCCCTGGCCTTCCCCTTTTACCTTGAGCACCAGTATGAACAGCAGCAGAGCGGACATGACTGTGTACATCTGACTCTGCCTGGCCAGGGGGTAGAAGTCCGTGAAGGCGTCCCGCGGGTGCTTCAGGTACGACGCCCACTGCTGCGTGGCCATGATGCAGCGGCTCAGGTGCAGCCCGCACACAGATGCCGCCAGAGCCAGTTTGCAGATGCCCAAGAGTCTCCAGGCGGACAGCAAGTACTTGTAGCCTTCTCTGAGGAACCCCAAGATCCCCCGCACCAGGAAGTACATCACCAGAGCCAGGAGGACAATCTGGAAGACAGGAAACAGGATTCTTTTGAGCTCAGTGGTTTGCAGTTTTTTGTGATCATCAGCAGTGTCAGAGGGTCGTCAGGGGTTACCATGAGAAGGAGCTGCAAGTCCAGGCCTGTGATTGGCCACAGAGTGATGACAAGAAGGTCAAGGCTGGACTGGGCTCGTTCAGAGACCGGAAACTCAAACAGGAAGGAGAAGACAGCCAGGAGATTTGTGTTGATGTTGTAGAGCGAGAACTCCACAAACACAGAACGGGTCCTGTGAACACGGACACACACACACACACACAAGCACATACTCAATAGACTTGTGAAGATATTTCACTTCCTGTTTTGGATCCAACTTTAATATTTCATCTTATTGAAGCTGGTTCCCTCTGAAAATTGGAAACGTAATACCAAATGTGGTATGAACGGGCTCAAAGTTATATTTACACCATCAGTTATTACTCACAGAACAATTGTTGTAACACAGCCCACATGCTTCACACATTCTTCCCTGGACTGTTTTTTCTTATTTTATTTTCATGTTTAATGTTTTCATGTGACACTTTTTATTGACTCCAGGCTGCCGAACGAACGGCACGTCAGGGAGAATCAAACTCCACTACGCTTGATTCTGTTTTTTTCCATTATTGTGAAATTGTGTGCACACACACATCACGCCTGATTTCTACTCCCTTCCATCTGGCCCCTTGACTTTGGAACAACCTGGCCAGTACAATCAGACAACACTCCATCACCATAGAAACACACTGTAATACCTCGGGTGGGAGGAAATATGACTACTAAATTTTACAGTTTTAATTAACTTGATTGCCTTTTGTCTATGTATTTCAAATTTGACAAAGCACTAGGATGTTTTTTTTTAGGAAGATTCTTTTCCTATTTTCGGTCCCGTCTTTCCATTTTAACTACCTGTGGTCGAGCCAGTGCAGCTGCTGCAGCTGCTGTAAGGATGAGGACGCCTCCTCCAGGCTTCTGTTCAGCTGCTGGACAAACTCTCCGCCGCTATTCATCCCTATCTGACCTAGATGCCAGGCCCTGGAAAGAGGTGGGGGGAGACACAGAGGAGAAAAGTGCATATTGACATACTGAAGAGGAACAGATGTTATATAGCTACACAATCTGACCTTCAAGTTAACGCCTGCTTTGTTCAAGTCAGGTTTTCAATCCTTTCCTCACCAGTTTCTGTCGTGAGCTCCAATAGCCGAGACATTTTCAGCGTCTTCAGTCAGAGATGTAACCCAGCCCTTTCCCCAGACACTGTCCCCGGCTGCGGAACGTCCTGCGAGTGGAAAAATAAAAGTTTCAAGATCGAAACGACAAGATTCCGAGAAGAATCAATTCAAACATGACAGAGAGTAGGTGTTCAGAAAAGGGAGGACTAAAGTGTGCAGGAGATTTTGATGTCAAACACTAAAAATATTATGAAGTTGACTCAATAGTATTGAACGAAAGACAAAGATGCAAACAAAGAAAAATGTGCCACAAATATATTTTTCATGACTCAATAAATCAGTTTTCTAAGTTTTCTGCCCAATTAGTGGAGCCTCTGTTTATTTAAATATTTATCTCCCACCAGGTTCACAGCGAAGGCAAAGACAGTGACCACGTCTCAGTCTCACCCTGCGTGTCACGGATTTGACGGAGCCGCAGCGTGCCGAGCAACACACTTCCTGTGTCTCTCAAGAGGGCAGAGTCGTCCAGTAGCCGTGGCAACAGGGACTCATTCAGCCATGTCAGAACATCTTCTCGGCTATAAGGAAAAGAAATATTTGAGTATGAATACATAGTTATAGACACAAGTTTGGTAGATAATTTTTTTTCCATTCTTGTTCTCTTATGGTTTGAACTCGATCACACAATGGAACTCAAGAGCGACCGAGAGAAAACTGGAGCTCAGTCCTGGGAGGAGCACAGAAATCTCTTTTTCTTCATGACTTCACGCGCTGTGTTTGCATTAAAGATTTCAGCAAATCTTACAGACGGCCACACTATGAAAATAGGATGTTATTGTCAGTGAACCGGACTGACAAAAAAAGATCTGAGTTTACATTTTTTGAAAAAGTATTCCCATTTGACCACCGTTACATCTTTGGGTGCAGTCAAGTGCACAATTGAAGCTCTACCTGCGTGTGTGTGTGTGTGTGTGTGTGTGTGTGTGTGTGTACCTGCTGATGTTGTGGTACTCAGGTGTGTGTAGTGCTCTTTGCAGCTGAGTGCGCAGTCTCAGGCTGTGTGTGGTCAAGTCCGAGTAGTTGAGGATCAAAACCACCAACAGGAAAAACATGTAAACCAGGAAATTCTGAAAATGAGAACCAATGATTAACAAACAAGCAAACAAACAGCTCTAAATGTACAAAACAGTGCAGATAGAGAGAGAATCCTAGTCTGACTAACCTTCAGCATGGTGTGCAGCATGTGGACCTTGCGGGCCTGGTGTCGAGCCTGAGACAGAGCAAAGCCTTGTGGCGGTCTCACCCTGGGGACCCGTTGGACCACCCTCTCCACTCGAGGGAACTCCACCAGCACATCCTGGTCCTCTGGACGCAGACGACGCACGCACACCGCATAGTACACTGCCTCACACAGCACCTGTGGGACAGAGGGCGGAGACTGTTAGGATTTGGAAGCTCTTAAAAACTCCAGGGTTTGTTGAATTCGGATTCAGACTGTTCAGTTACAATGAAAATAAGAAAACCTCGCTTGAGACATAAAGAATTAACACTACCACAGCCAGATGAGGATTTATTCAAAAGAACGTTTGGGTGTGTGCAGTATAAGACTGAACTTCCAGCTTTTCAGGAACAAAGAAAAACAGTCTGCTTTTCATCGGTGCATTTTAAATTCATCCAAAGTGATTCAAGGAAACAAAAGCATCAGATTGTGTTTTTTTTAACCTGCATCCATATTTTTTTTTGGCCGCATTGGGGCAGCAAAACAAGATCCAAACACAACATCTGGCTCTTTTGCTGCTAAATGTTCACCAACGAGTCGCTAACTTTGTCTGCTGTTTGGGTACGATGGATATCAGAGCTCAGAGGTCTGTTTGCTGAAAACAGACGTCTTCTGCAGCTGAAAACAGGGTTGATGAGAGCAGTGAGAGTGAACCAAAACCAAAACAACTTGCTGAAAGACAGAAAAACGCTCTCTTTAGTTGAGAGCCACTGCAAAGTCTAGTGATAATTCTCTGCAGCTGAATCACTACAGGTGAAGTCTAGCAAATTATTTATCAGTCAATCTGTTGTTAAAGACAACAGTGAAACAAAAAAAAATGATGTGACTAATTGCACATTGAGAAAAGTGTGTATGTGTGAACTAGGAAGTCTGAATATAGACATCTGTGTACCTTAATGGGCTCCAGCACCAGGCAGGAGCACAGGAAACTGGCAAAACACGAGATGAGCCACATCATGGCCACATTTTGACTGAACCCGTGGCCCGCCCACATCGAAACACAACTAGCCAGAGCGATCCCAGCCCAGCTGCCCCACAGGGCGGCACGTCCACACCAGGGAGGAAACCGTCTTGGACGACACACATCTGTCACAACTGGAGAGGGTAAAAGAAGGGTTGGGGAGGGGGAGTAATACAGTAAAAAGGAAATACTGATAAAGAAATGTGAAGAGAAAGGACCATAGAGGAGATGAAGGTCCCAGAGAGAAACGAACAATCAATAAAAAGTCAAACGTGAAGAAAGATTTCTGAGAGTAAGTTTCTTTCTAATGTTCATCAAACTTTGCCCTTTACCTTATGAGGGTTACAAGTATTTTCCTAAAACAAGATTAACATGTCACAAATCTGGCCAAAGCATTAAGAGCAACATCCGAACAGTAAGCGGACTATGAGAGAACCAGCTTTCAGGCACACTTTTAAGTCCAATTTAAAGATGTTTCACAATCACTTTGTTGTTGTGATGTTTTCTTTGGATTTCACTTCATTGTCTTGACGAATTTTTTCACACACGCATTCAAATTACAATCGGGAACAAGGACGTTTCTTTCATTCTGCTTGATTAATATTGTCCTGAACTTAATTAGCAAGAACACTGAGACAATACAGAAGTACGCTCATCAACCATTCTAACAACCCACTGCAACAAAAACAAAACAGACGAGGAGCCTCATTTATAAAACAGACACATGATCAATGTAATCAAAATGTAGCTTTAACAGAAAACCATGTATAAGTGCTTATCTATAAAACCTTACTTTGACTTGGAAATGATTTCCCTGTCATAAACTTTGCATGAGTTTTGTGAACACTGTGTAGTGGTGACACACTCCCAAAGAGCATGTGTGGCTTTGTTTGTCAGCCCACTATTAAGTCTTTAGAACAATACATGTCGTCTGGCTTCAACTATCAGCTGCCATCTCTGTGATCTCATTAAAAAGTTTGACTTTCTATTTGCTCCGTGGTGATTACTGACTCCAGCCTCATTTGCGCACACATGCGTGTATATAAAGGGGAAATCATAAAGAATAATTTGATTTGAGATTTATAGATAACATCTGCTCCGGGTACAAATGAGGTTCTTACATTTCTCTGCTCAGCATCTTTTACGAATCAAATTTAAGCACAGTGTCAAAAATGATCTTAAAAAGTTGTTTATGACTTTTTTTCTAATTTTTATGTCTTATGAATGTTTTTAAATTGAAGAGAGAGCCAGAAGTCTCACATGTGTATTGGAGTGCTTGTCAAAAATCTCACTGGTCATGGTGAGTGATACGTTGTGTATAATTATTTGATTTGATTTATGCATTTGATGCAATGTTACTTCACTGCGTGTTTGTTTTTTTATTTATCAGGAGTGTAAATAGCAAGAATAAAGCTGGAATGGATTTTCCATGTAGAACTATTACTAACAATGTGGTATTAATTGCAACAACAGCAACAGGATGTTGTCCCCGGCCCAGCTTGATCTTATTTTCCCCCATTTTAGTCAATATTCTATTAATTAATACCAGTTTGTATATTATATACTGGAGGCATTACGGATTTTGCAAGAATACATTTTTTTGAAGTGTTCATTTTGGTAAATACTTCCATATATATATCGATGTTACTGTATACAGTATGCTTATCTTTATTCGAATAGTTTTTATAATATTTTTGTTCAAATTGTTATTTTATTCTTTGCTATTTATTTCCCTCTAAACTGCTGTGTTACCAGTGAATTTCTCCCCAGGAGGATCAATAATCTCTCCATACATACATCTGAGCGCTAGGATGAATTTTGAATGACAATTCAAACTGAAGGACCTCCACACAAACACACACACAGACACACAGACACACAGACACACAGACACAAACACAGACACACACACACACACACATACACATACACACACACACACACACAACACACCTGTATTGGAGGTGAAAGCAGTTTTTGGCGGGTCTCTCCTCCCAGCTTCAAGCGAAAGAGGCTCATTCAGCTTCTGGAGAAGAATCACTTCAGTCTTATCTCCCAAAATGCTCGACCTGACACACACAGGCAATGGAAATAAAATGAAACCCGAGCAAATCCCCAAATGATCTTGTGAATCCATTTCCTAAGTACGGTGAAAAATAGTCAGATCTCCTCTTCAGACATCAAACTTACAGATCAGCCATCTCGCTTTCATCTGCTTGAGGGAAGAAGTTCTGTCCGTCTGTCAGGATGTGTTTGATTAGATCCTCGTCTGTGAGTGAAATGCATCAGTTGACATGGAGAGTGTAATCATACAACCAGTGCTTCATGACAACTGCTTTAAAAGCCTCCATACTTTGGTTACCTGAGGAGGTGAAATATTTGTTGCGTTGGTCAGTCCCCTCCTCGTCGTCGGGGTTAAAGGTCATGTCGACGCCCAGGTGCCGGCTCCCCTGACCCCTTTTTAGCCTGGGCAGCCCTGCCCCGTGCCCCGCCCCTCCCACCACAGACACATCACTCAGCAGCTCTGGCCAATCCCTCTCCTCCATCTCCTCCTCTGCCATGCCCCAGCTCTCCACACTGAAAAACACAGCAAGAGACGTTTGTCATTTAGTGCGACTTCAGCAAATAATATCGTTACTCTAATAAAGAGAAAGAGAACACATGTTAATAAAACACCAGACTGCTGAGACAATTATGGCTTTTTTGATGTATAGTTTTTTCATGACAAGAGTAAAAATCACTGAGAGGCAAACGTAAAACCAGTTTTCAGTCTCTTTTAGAACATGACACAATTAGAAAATCTATTCCCCCGCTTCTTTTGAGTTTTTATGCTCTTTATTCTTCTATTCTCTCTTATCCTCATTTCTTCTGACAGCTGGCAATTACAGTTCACTTGGCATTCATCTGCCAATAGTAAAGTCATGCATTATCTATAAGTACCTTTTGGTTGATGGAGTGGGTAAATCCACGTTGGTTTCCTCCGAGTTGGTCTAAGAAACAGAGACAGACGGATGGATGCATAAACAGATGCGTTGAGAGAGAGAGAGAGAGAGAGAGAGAGAGAGAGAGAGAAAGACATACACTAATGATCTCACAAGGGAAATGCATAAAATGTTTCCCTGCTTGTCTGCACCGTTCATTTTTAACTTAGTCACAAGGCCGTAAAAACCAAGGGATTTATTTTAATATTGATTCTACCATAAAGTAAAAAAAACACATCTATAACATATCAGGCATGATTCAATGTTTCATCTTGTATTTTCCTGTGAGACTCTACCTCGCCATTAAAGAAGAGGAAGGAACTTCCAGCCATGGAGTTGTCCAGGAAGTCATCAATCTCCACCGACTCCTGGTCAACCTGTGGTGGCACCTGCTCCACAGACACACACTAATGTCCACACACACACACACACGCACGCACGCATACGCACACGCACGCACACACACACACACACACACACACACAAGAGAAAATAATAAGGCTCATGCTCAATATATGGGAGGCAATAGAAACAGGTGGACTTGGGCAGGTTTGTGTTACCTTGCTGCGGCTCATTCTGAACAGCGTGAAGACGAGCAGGTAGAGAGGGTAGACGATCAGACAGCTCACCACGCCTGCTGCCACCGTCTCTCCGTTTAATGAAGCAAACCTCGACACGGCCCATGGGCTGCAGCAAAGGGTGGCGTTTAGAGTGGGACAGAAACACCAGTAGTTGTTAACGTTGGAGGTGGAAGGTTTTGTTTTTCCTTTGTTTTTCAAAACCTGGTGTCTAAATTACCCACAATGCATTTAGCCACTGAGTGACATTACTGTAGGCAATTTATCAGATTACATGCAGCTTCTTCCAGAGCCACATATTTTTTTCCACATATGCAGTAGGACTCCCCAAGACCTGTAAACACTCAATGTGTAAAATGGGTGGAGTTACCCTTTAAGGAGATGTAAGGATAATAATAATAATAGTTTGTGAGAGTGGAAGGTTTTAGCTGCATTTGTATAAACAGCTGGCTAATTTCATTTCGACAAAACATCACATTTTTTAAACTCTTCATATGTTTTGTGCGTAAACATCTTCATTTATAAAGTAACCGGTAACTAAACCTGTGCGATAAATGTAAGGGAATAAAAAGTGAAGTGGCATGAAAAGAAAAGACTCAAGCAAAGTCATACTTAAATACTGTACTTTAGCAAAGTATAGTACTAAGTTACACTGTAGAGCAGGCAGTGTCAATGTGAACACAAAGACAATCAAACAGGGGAAAATAGAGATTCCTATACCTGTGTCTCTTGTCCACCACAATGCTGTACCACAGACTGTTGGCCAATAGGAAGAGCTGCAGCAACACGGTGCAGCACGTGGCTCTCTGCAGGCGGGTGAAAGGGCTGCGGTGTGGTCTCTCCCACAGCGACAGCCACAGGTGACTCTCACACAGCGCCCTCTGCATCTCGCACCGCAGGAGGCGGGGCAGCTCACGAAGCACAGCCTCCTCTGAAGAAAACAGGAAGTAGGATGACAGAGTGAACAACGGGCATCAAAATTTAGTAAATGTAGTAAACAAAGATGACTTGGTTTTAGTTTCTTACCTGAGGCCTCTACCTCAATCTCGACCCGCCCATCGGTTCTCTCATTGTCGACTGACAGCCACTCCTCAGCCAGGAAGTAGTAGCTGCTTCCTGTCTGCAGGTCTTTGACCAAGACGTACTGTAACAGCCATGCTGGGGACAAACCTGAGTAGGGGCCAAGAAATTACGGTTACCAGATGTTTGTTTCCACATCAGCTGGTTAAAATCTGTGTGTGTGCGTGTGATAGGTACCTTTGTTGTCATGCCAAATTCGTATTTTCCACACGCTGCCCAGGCTGGTATCTGTGGCAATATGGAAGATGTCGAGAGCGTTTCGTGTGAAAGCTCCCCTGCTGTCAAGGTGGCGGTGTCCGCTGCGGCTTTCACGTCCAAACAGACTGATTCCCACATGAGCCGTCGTGCCTGGAGCGACAACAGGAGCCTCATTATATCAACTATTACCATAAATTCTGAAGTCTGCAGAAACTTTCCCTTAAACCTCAAAGTTTTTGCTATTTAAATAATTCAAGCACCAACCTGAAATTTTTTTAGTTTTCTCTGAACATGAACTGCGTAGGATAAAGGAGGGTCATTTATTCAGAGACAACACAAACATGTCAGTACACGTTTGTGTATTAAGCTATATATCTAGCTTGACAGGTTCGTTATAATTTATGTGCAAATGAAAATGTTAGATGTAAGCAGCTGTCTACCTTTTTCAGAGTTCTTTCTTTTTTTTCTTGCAGAAAAGGGTCTTAAAAATAATATTTTGGCTTTTAATCAGTGTCAGCTTTTCCTGTTCCTTTTATTATTTTCAGGCTAATTCTGAATACTGTGTAAGTGACTGTACAGTGCTGTGAATACCCATTGAGTTACTGAATGACACCTGTGCAGACTTACAATGTCTAAATGTGTATGCTGTCCACACTCACCGGCCGCTCTGCTCCAGCCGGTCTTGACCTGAATCTCATACTTAAAGAGTCCGTCTTGGCCACAGAGTGGAACCACACCAGCCCGGCGTAGATCCAGCTGGTCCAACTTGTGCAAGATGGCTGCTGCCACAACATAGCTTAGCAATCCCAAGACGCACACCAACAGGACAACCAGGCTTGGTGCGCCAAAACGCTCCTGAAGGAGAAGGGAAACAATTTAAGTGTGTGTATATCTGGAGCATGTGTACAAAAAGTGTTTGTTATTTGTGATACTGACCGGCACTTTGAAGCTGACGGCATTGGTCGGTACAAACATGCCTGCAGCGAAGGCTGTGAGGTGCCTGGTGCGACAAACAGCCCTGCTGGCATTGGTTTCTGCCAGGGGAACCATTCCGTCTGTCCGCCACTGCTTCTCACTCTCGCTGAAGTACTGACACAGAGAGGCAAACACCCCGACCTCCAGATGGACACCCACAGGCTGAGAGCGCGGGCTGCAGGCCGTGCTCACGTTTATGAAATAGTCCAGAGTGGTGTCGTACGACCTGTGTGACACAGAGGAATGTAGTTGTAGTCTAATTGTACAGAAACAAAATCCCAAGAGAACTGTTTCACCTTGGAGCCTGACCTTACAAACACTATTAAATAATAATAATGTTTAACTCTCTTACTCTGGTGACAGGAAGAAGGTGTATTTCCTGTGGTCAAGATCTTGCCCCCTGGTCATACTGAGCGTGATACGTTTTCTGTCGGTGCAGTTGAACTCATTGGGCTGGTCGTGTGAATGAAGGTAGGCTGTGATGTACGGCTCCTCTACATCCTCTTCTCTTTTGTCTTTCCCTCTGACACCTGGGGAATGGAAGGAATAATGAGAGGAACAAATGATGAGAGGAATTAAACTGACTTGATGCAACCACAAATTATAGAAACGTATGAAAAAGGAAACCAAACCAGGCAGTTATGAGAGTTCAATAGGTTCTGTTAATTCATCTATAGAATGTTTTATCTCTTTTTGGCCCATATAAGCGCTATATGTTGGCAAGCCCATTCACAATTCACATTCACAATGTCTCATTCTGCAATTAAATGCTGGACTGTCTCATAATTATATATTATATCTGGCACCAATAGAGCATTGGATGTCCGTTCAATTATAAAGAGAGCAATGGCTTTATTGATCGCTGAGAGAAAATTGCAGCATCACAGCTGCTTGGACTCATTCCGACAGCACTAACAATAAAAATGAGAGAAATAAAAATGAAAAGGCCTACGAGGGGTCAACACAATGCTGCTGCAGCTTAAAATTACTCCCTCACATGATTTCAACAAAGACTGAACATTAGCCGTGTTTCCATTAACATATTTTTATACACACTTTGAAGTATCACATTGATGGAAAAGGAAAAATTCAAAGACACTTCCTCAATTTCGCAAGAAAGGTAGGTGCTGGCTTCAGGCAGTTTTGCACTCAATAGGAGATGAAACACCTTTTCCGCCATATCAAATATTTCACTCTCATGCCTGATCAGCCTTTTCTGCTCTGAGACGAGACAAGAAATAGCAGCACATTATAGCAGCCTCCCCTTTGCTCCACACAGATCTGACTCCACCTTCTTAATATTAATACATGAAACAAACAGAAATGTCATATTTCCATTGTTTTATACTTTGTTTTTCTATCTTGTTGCATCCTTCGCTTTTGCAAGGCCTACTGCTTATCTCGATGACCATCGCATCAGTAGTGGATGAAAAAGAGCTTATATTGCATATATTGTGTATATATATATATGTATATATATAATAATGTTGTGCATAATGTAGTCTCACTACATTATCAAATATATATCTATGGGACAAAGGTGAGTGCTCACCCTCGAGAGCGGTGAAGTTGAGCTGCACAAACAGCCCAGCCTGTTTGTTGGTGTTCCCCCTGCTGATGTTGACGATGACCGAGTCACAGTGGCTGATGTTAACAGCTCCAGCTGTGGGGACCCCTCCAGTACCAGAACCCTCAGGTCCTCCCTCTGCTCCACTACTTCCGTTGTTAATGGCAACCGTGATGGCAAGCTTGTCGTCCAATCCGGAAATGGGAATCTGGGTGCCATTTTCAGTGCGGAACTCCATGGATGCCACCTCGGTAGAGACGGTGTAGTCTGGCACGTAGTTGAAGGGGAAGGGGTTAGAGTCCACCTGGTGAGGAAAAGGAAAAGAGGAAGGGTGGAGAAAAATCTGTTGAGATGAGGCCAAAACAGAGGAGGCTAAAAGACTGATCAGAGACTTTGGCACACATAGTTGTCGAGCTGCCAGCCAATTTCCATCTTTTAAGTATGAAAGTGGGATTCATAAATCTAATAAAAATATTGGAAGTATTTCATCCCTGCTTCTCAGCTGCTGAGTAGTACACTAATGTAATTTCATTTACTGCTAAAATTAAAGTTATTGATTACATCTGAGAGCCCAAACTTCAATGTGTAGAACACATTCAGTTCTGAAGTAGTAATACTGCTTCATAAACAATTTGACAGTTTTCTGATGGTACCTGAAACAACAGCTGCATGATACTGTTTCCTGCAGCAGCTCTGCCAAGACTGTTGTTGAAAGCTCGGGGGATGGAGAACCTCTGGCACTCTGGAAAAAGTAGATGACGAGAAAGAGAAGATAATAATCAGAATCAGAATCTGAATCAGAAATACTTTGTTGCTCCCTGAGGGGAAATTGCATGTTACAGTTGCTCCCATTCAAAAGTCTTAGAAAATATGCAGAAAAATGAAAACTACACTGAAGCAAGCAATATATATATATCAATATTAATATCAATAATATCAACAATACGTCTAAGATGTACAACTCTTTATATGTTATGAGGTGATAAAAGTCACCTACAGAAACATGACTTTCATCAGCTCATGAGACTCTCACTATGCTGGCCTACCTGGACTGTTGTTGCCGTGGTAACAGAGCAGGCTCTGGGGATCTGCCAGTTTCCCTGTGGCGGCGATCTCAGCTCCCCTCAGCACGAGCGGCTCCTCGTTGAGCACGCGGGCATGCATGAGGATCAGCATGAGGACGGAGGACAGGCTGTAAGCCTTGGCGGCCACTTGCAGGTGCGGCTCCAGGTGTGGTTCCATTGAGGAGGGGGAGGGGTCTAACTGGGGGCCTCCTTGCTCCTCAACAGAATTGTTAAGAGGGGAGTTGAGGAGGGGTGATGAGGAATCCACGTAGGGAGGCTGAAGGTAAGACTGTGATGCTGACTGGCTGACCTGATGGATCAGATCACCTGGATGGAAGGAGAGGACACGAGATAAAGTCAGTTGATGAGGTTGATGTTTGGTCAAAATTAATTATAAAATCTCGTCAAGAATGAAGCACTTATGGTCTCTTATGATTTCAGAGTGAGTACTCTAAGTGATCTGGTTATATGCAACAGCAGTGAGCATGCATTATCCTCCACTTAGCAATACACATGCATGATTAAATGACTTGTTGCCAGCCCTACTGATCTGAACGATGGAGGCGGTCATGCAGAGAGGCAGCAAACGCGCTTTCGTACCCATGATGTTCAGTATGTTGTCAGCAATCTCAGTGGGGGTGACGGTGCCCTGTTTGGTGTCACTTTGCAGTATCTCAAGCATGGACTCCAGCTTGTTCAGAGTGCTGTTCTGACACTCCTCACAAATGAACTCTCGACTCACCGCCTGGGAAAAAACCCCCCCACAAAACTGATCAGTTGTTTGCTTGAACAAACTTTTCTTTCTTTGTCTATTTTAATTGCCTTTCTTTCACCCCATTCTTCCCTCTCTGCTTCCTCTCATCATGCTCACCGTGCACTGAGCCAAAGCAGCGGAGGTCTGCTTGATGTCGCTAACAGTGGTGAGATCAAGAGCTGTCAGCGCTCTAGTGATGTTGCTGCGGACTCTGACTCGATGACTGCGCTCATCTAGGGAAACCCGCACTGTCTCCCTGGTCTGCTCATACTGGAAAAAGGTAAAGACAGGCATATGTATATTTAACGTATTATCAGCGGATGAATGATTGAACCGATAAATATATTAATCAATGTTGAGTGGCTGGGCCTACCTCATTTAGGACTGTTATAAGAGCCAGCGATAACTCTCTGACCCTCTGGGAGTCTCCCTGCTCCAACAGCTTTTTGAGTTTGCTGTCAGTCAGCTCAGACAACCAATGGGGGAGGCTCTTGTACTCCGGGGGTTGATGTGGCAGCACAACCTCCATGGACCTGGACACAAAGCACAAAGCACTGTTATTGAATGTGGTCTTTCTAACTTTATTTGTGTGGTCTTAGGTTTGCATCACTTAACAGCATGTGAGTGTAAGGACAGTAATGTGGTTCAGACAAGAAAGGGACAAAAACAGTTTGGTAAGATCTGACATATGTGATGTTCTTTTTTGGATCCAGATTCAGATGAATTCATGAATACTTTTCAGTCATGGCTCGAAGGATAGCAGTGCTGGTTTGTTGGTTTATCGCTTTGATCCAGACTGAAATAGCTCAACTATTGTATGACTTGCAGGGCAATTTTGTACTATTACCAGATGGGTTCACACATTTTTTCTTTAAAGAAATTTGCTCTGATGGATACATTCAATTCCCTTTGTTGATCGCCTGACTTTTAACTATCACCATCATGAGGTTCAGATTTATGGTTCTGAGTGAAACATCTCGACAGCTATTCGATGGGTTGATAAAAAATTGTGTAATCTCATGAATTCTAATACGAGCGATTCACTTTTCATTTTGGCATTCAACTGAGATCTCAGACATGCTTCACAACATCAACATTATCGTCAATGCTAAGTACAGCCTCACAGAGCATGCATAACAAGACTTTAAGTCTTTAGTAGTCAGCAGTGAATGGGCGCTCCAGCTCTCCTTCTAGCAGCTCATCTCAAAAAGCAGAGAAATATTCTCTCTACTGCTTTTATCGGCTATCGGGCTATTACTTTACAATCAAGGTAAGATGAACTTGCATCAATAGCATTATGAGGCACGTCAAACTGCCTTTGTGCTCGGACTCCGACCTCGTTTCGAATTTGATGAGTCAAATGAGGACCCGGTGACAATAGCTGCTTTTCTGTAGCCGTGGTAAGGAAAGCGTAGGGAGAGACAGTGAGAGGTAGATCAGGTTATTACAGCTGAGGTGCTGTGCACTGCTGCGCCCTGTGAAACACACTGCTTTGAAATCTCTCATCAGTAATGACACAATGCAGCTATTGTGAAAACTGATCCCATTTCTGTAATACTGAGGAAATATTCTGTTGGGAGTATGTTGAGAGAGGAGGAGAGAATATTAGCAATGTAAAAGACAGAGACAGAGTTTTTGTTCTGGGTTTGACGCGCTGCATGTGTCTATATGTGCGGGCAGATGCGCATGTGTTGGCCATCACCACATAGCTAACCTTTAATAAAGGACCAATGTGGAGGATTTAGTGGCGTCTAGCAGAGGGACTGTCTCATCCTCCTTACTGTGGCTGCTAAAAAAGTCATTTTTTGCTCAAACATTGCGGTTCAGTATGGGGGACTGCTCAAAACATAATTATGAATACTATATTCAATTATGCAA
This sequence comes from Diplodus sargus, assembly GCA_903131615.1. NCBI lineage: Eukaryota > Metazoa > Chordata > Actinopteri > Spariformes > Sparidae > Diplodus > Diplodus sargus. The sequence goes on from CAEMYA010000364.1 coordinate 197,716, forward strand.
ATCTATCCTAAACTCCACAGACTGGACCTTTTGAGATAAATCCTGCGTGAGGCACAAAACTGTCAGTAACCACGGTGCTAAAACTTTATGAATCTCTGTGGTCAAATAAGGCTTTTTTACTTTGATGGAAAGATCAGAAGTCAACGAAAGAACAAAAACCTTGGAGATGAAGGGGATTTGTTGAACCACTCAGAAAAACTTTAATAAAGTACAGGCTTAGCTGGCTGGAGTAGCTTGGGATATACACACACGAAAGCCGAGGACTACATCTTCTTTAATTGGCCTCACTGCTTCTTAACTGAACTAAACAATTGAATAAAGTGTAGTTACTTGTTGAGCGCAGTAATGGCAGCTCCCTGGTGGTCCTCCACTGTGATGAATACAGTTACATGGTGTTGGGCTGAGCTAAAGCCTGGGGGCAGGAAGGCAGAGTGCTCTGGACTGCTGCCTTTGTACACACAGAAGTCCTCGCAATAGTCTTCTCTGCAGCGCATCACCAGTAGACTGTAAAGCAAAGGAGTCTCTGATACCCCGAGATCACTGTAACCTAGAGGGAAGAAAATGCGAAAGACAAAGTGGGCAAACAAGAGAGGGCAACGACCTTTGTGAGAACTGGAGAAAGAAACTTCCTGGATTCATTTGCTAAAAATCCCTATTTGTGATTCAGATGTTTGATAGCGAAATGATGGCTTCCTTGTTCCTACCTGAGCAGTTGAAGTGCACCTGGTCCAGAAGACTGCGTATCCTCCAGACTTCACTGCCTCCCTCCCCATATTCCATTCCTCCTTCCCCTCCCCCTGTCAGGTGACACTCCCCACCAGCCGGGGGCATATTGTGGTGTAGAGTAATGGAGGCGACGCCCTCGCCGTCAAGGCTGTCGTCGGTGACGTGCAGGGTAAAGATGTAGGCATCTCTGTGACGCAGGACGCCCTGCCGCAGCACCAGGTTCATGCCTTCGCTTCCTGTGGTGGTGGAGGAGTAGTTGAGGACCAGAGTCTCGTTCTGCAGCGTCATGGCACTCCAGCGCTGAGAGACAGAGGGAGAACGATGTTAGTACAAGCCACGGTACAAGATACATTTGATGTAATAATTTATTAATAAAGAAATTACTAAATTAAATAAGCATCACTTGGCCACCCTAAAAGCTTTCATTAAAATCAGTGTATTACATTTCTTTTGATGTTGGTCTTACTGTGTTTGTTTTAATACGGACAAACATTGCCAATAATGATTCATGGGGTTGTCCTGAACCCAGACTAAACTGACAGCCTAATGCTTTAAGTGTTTTTTTCAAGGGTAGAGGGTTGAGAAAGGGGTACTTAGGTTGAAGATGAGAGGCACATAATGGGCTTAAACAGCTTTGAAGTGATTAGAAGATTGATACCCCTCTTGCACAAGAATCGCATTCTCTCATCTGACTCTCTGCAAGAAATTGAATAAGCATAATTCCCAAAATGTTGAGATATAAGAAAAGGTCCTTACTATTGGTCCTGACTTTTATCCCTGCAATGAAGCTGCACATTTAGGTTCAACATTTGACTTTTCTTCAGAGTTTTCTATCTAAATCAAGAAAGCTTTTTCTTTCTCCAAATAAGAAAAAAGGTGAGACATACATTATGTTATCTTTTTGAAATTGCTCAGGAATAAAACCACACTTTTTTGGGTTCATTGTTCTCATCCAACAAGAGAAATGTAGGTGACCTGTTTCTCCAGTGTGGGCTTCTCTTTATTAACCGCCAGGAGAGTTTAACATTTTTGTTATTACCACGATGAAGAAGCTGAAGCTGCTATTTTAAGGTCTAAAAGTTACATAATGTTGCTTTAAAGTTCCTAAATTGTCTAATGAAGGTTCCCAGAGCTTGGCTTGTAATTAAGTGAAGATTTTTGCTTAGTGTATCCCTCACCATTCAATCAAATTAGTTTATTATGAAGTGCTCTGTAAACTGTGTTTGAAAAATGCTTTATAAATAAGTAGAACTGAATTGACTCTTGATGGAAACTGCACTTCTGCCAGCTGCTTTGGATTCCAGTTGCTGCTGTATGTACATGTGGGAACGATGTGTCGTCAAATGCAAGTACCAAATTTAACACTACCCCAGTGCAGAGTGGAAACTGATGTACAGTGTGATGGACCTAATTCAGCTGAGTGCAGTAAGCTGGCATTTGCATCTTGCGGCCTGGTGACACAACAAGTGTTTTGTCTTTCAGATTGTTTCCCTCGGGATAAATAAAGCTTCTTGAATCTTGAATCTTGAATCTGTGTTACTGAGGACCAAACATATTTTCTCTGGCTCCAGTTTTTGCAATGACCTCATCCTCACACCCACGCACTGCTGCCTGTATCCCAAATCCCAGTGACAGTCTGAATAGAGGAGAGAGGGAGAGAGGTGGAGCAGGAGGAGGAGACGAAAGGAAAGGATCTGGAAATGTTGATTTCACTGTCCCATTTGTGGTGCACTGACCTCATTTTGCTGCGAGACAGAGAACTAGATTTTGTGTGCTTTCACAGTCGTGTCGGTCTGCCAGCGTGTGCCATAGGTGTGT
>CAEMYA010000364.1:200309-211415 GCA_903131615.1 Diplodus sargus
GTGTGTTTACCCCGCGGTGAAGGCCCTGGCAGTTGGTGCAGGTTCCTCTGAGGTAGACGTACGAGTTCTCGCTGACCTCATAGATGGACTGGGCCTTACAGGACACACACTCGAGATACACCATGGGAATATGGCCGCTCTGGACAAGCACCTGTCACACACACATACATACATACATATAAGTGCTGCCAAATGTAAGCACTTCAGGCGGTGGACAGGATCATTCCAGTAAGAGAACTGAACCCAGCCACCTAATTACAAAGAACACACACATTAATTGATCCTTGTGTTCTTACTTTCTTGTACTTTCCCCCTGAAATCCAGTTTTCAACTTTCGCTAATAAATCCTACTGCATTTTGTTGGTTACTCTGTGTTGTATTTCATTTGATCAAAGAGAGTAAAGGCTCAGCGTGTTTGTCGGCAGCAGCTTAGTACTTGTGGTGGTCGAGCTGCTGATCAATGAAAAGAAGAAACCGAGACAAACAAAGCTTTGAGGAGAGGAGTTGAGAAAGTGGAGAACTTGATGTTTGGAGAAAATGGCGTGATAATCTTTACTGGCATAATGAAGTGACAGCAATCTAAATAAAATCTCTCCACATATAAAACAGCAGACGCATATGATGAATGCATCATCATCAGAGCCAAATAGAGGCAGAAAACGTCAACTCCAACAACTCATTATCGTCGTAACACTCATACAGCCAAAGTCAAAACAAACACAACCGCTGCTTGAACGTCATCTCTGCGCTCCACCAGGAGCAGTCCTTCACACTCTGCTTGGATGTTCTTCCCGATTGCTACTCAATGTGTCACAAATTACAGAGAGAGCCACTCGTCTGACAGCAGTTTCCTCTAGCAGTTGAAGACCGAGTGCCAAATCATTTCCAATACGCTCGAGATGTTATGGCACAGTCAGTCCCGATAGATGGCACATAACACTGTCCTCTGTCGATCAAGATGTAAGGGCTCGCAGTTGCATTGACTTGTTAATAGTAATTATAATGAAGAACTAACTAGACAGATGAATCGGTCAGATTGATATATTAGCTTATATTATCTGCATATACAATGTTGGCCAATAAATAATGGAAGTGTGTAAGTAGGTTTTAGGATAGCATCTCCATTTAATATAGAAAGACTGTTTTTCATGTTATGTGTTTAAGATACATTAAGATAAGATACAACATTATTAATTCAGAGGGAGATTTTTGTGCCAGAGACTGCTACAAAATTCATAGTGCCATAGAAAAATAGTAACAACCAGTAAAAACCAGTGGGTTCCCCCGGGTCAGGGTCACACACTGAGCCCAGTTTAAGACCATAAAGAATGAAATATTAGTGAAATATACAAAATATACAAAATATGACTATTGGCTGATAGGCATCATTATCAAATATTTCCACTTATACATTAATCAATATCAGTATTAGGTTCAAATTCAAAGAAGTAGAAGACCAAATGACTCATTTGTGCAGCAGAACAATGATTGTTTTTCTTCTGTAAATCCTGTTTATCATCCTGTGACCTCTCAGAAATAATCCTGTTGAGAAACCGCCAACAGGCAGCATGCATACATATTATGATATCAATATGTGTAGGTGAATGTGTGCACTTACGGTCTGCGTGGTGGACTCTGGTGCCATGCCGTCTTTGCTGATGGTGAGTTTGAAAGTGTATTCAACACCCGCCTCCAGCTCTGAGCCGGAGATTCCCAGTACGGGACCGCTGGAGCCCAGACCGAAGTTCAGACTGGAGCAGTGCTCTGGGCCCTGCAAGCAGAAATTGGGCCATCATTTTTGCAGCGTTGTGCTTATGAAACAGTGACTTTGACATAAAATGAACACAAGATTTGATATGTAACAGCAGTGCTTGCTTTCACACAGTAATACAGCCATTAAACTAAAAAGAGACTTCAACAGACCTGATTTGACTATTCTAACTTCAGTTCTTTGCAACGTTATAACAAAGCCATTGTAACCACTTCTTAAAATTGTTAAAGTCGGACCATTTCTAACTGATGCTGATAGATGCTGATGTTTGTCGTTATTTCAAGTCCCTCTGCAATTCTCTCTTTACTGGATTAGGGAAACATCTATAAGAGAACCACAGCAATTTCAGCCAAAAGAGAACAAACCACTGAGCTACTCATGGTTATTCATGGACTGAGCGCATCTGCCAGACCGGATTTTAAGCTTTAAATAACAAAGCACCTTCATAAAATTGCATACACATGATTACTTGCATTTCATGTTCTTTCAAGAACAGCTTCCCTATAAGCTTCCCAGCTTCAAAGTGAGTTGATAAAATAAAATGAAATAAGCAACTTTTAGTGATTCGTATTAATCGGTAGCAGTCTTATGAAAATGGAGGAATTCAGCTAGAAACTGTATCAAAAGAGTTTTGCTATTTAGCTCCATTTCTTTTTCAATCAACTCCATCATCTCCTTCAATTGTGTTAGCATCCAAGGCCAGGAACGTGTAAGAAATGTGTTCAAGAATGTTTCTTTCAACTTCTCTCTCAGATTTTTTTCTTTCATTGCGTTCTAACAGAGCATCGTTTCACTCTTTATGGTTGGACTGAGTGTCCTTTCTTTTTATCAGCACTGTCACACAGCTGTATGTATGTGCGTGTGTGTGTGTGCATGTGTGATGTGTGCATGTTGTTTACTGTATGTGTAAGTGTGTAATTGTCGGGGTGGGGAGCATCAGCACCAGCTGTGGAATGCTTAGTTTATCTCTCAGTAGTTACATAACCCTTTAAATGCCTGTCTGCTTAGATGTACAGTACACGCACGCACACACACACACACACACACACACACACACACACACACACACACACACACACACACACACACACACACACACACACACACACATTCCTGCAGTACACACCCATCCTATTGGGTCTGATATTGTGGTCTTTAGCTGCAGAATGTGTTCCCACCCAGCCGAGGAAGTGGTGAGTGTGAAAAACACTAAATGAAACGGTAACAACACACACACACACACACACACACACACACACACACACACACACACACACACACACACACACACACACACACACACACAAAAGCATATACCCGACAGTCCAGAAACCCACTCACAAACAGTCCTGATCTGAGTTCTCCTCCTCACACTGCCATGCTGCTGCCAAGCCTCTCTGAAGACACTTACAGTACTCAGGAACAGATGATCATTATGTCATTTTTCCATAGTCTACTTTTCAAAATTGAGTCTGTCCTCCAAACTCTGTCTTATGAATTCATCATTAAAAAAGGGCCACTAAAATCCTTGAGAGTAGAGTCTGGTTTGACAGTTCAGCACTCCTTTATTTCTATCTTCGAGCCAAATATTGAAAATACGGAGAGAGACAATCCTGTCTGACTACAGGAGCAAGAGAAAACTCTGTTGTTCTCTCCTGAGTCTCCTTTACTTGAAGACACTTAAAAACACCATTCTCATCCCCAGTGTACTTGATGCATATGGACACTCTGATTTGCTATGTAATGAGTATTTTATATTCGAATATATATTAGGAGAAGAACATTTCTAAGCTATGCTGCAATGTATGAAACCTGAGCAGCTGTTATTACTTCTTGTGTTATTTCACTGTATGGTTCTCTATATTGAAGAGCTCCTCTTTCTTACTTTGTAAACTCCATTTATTTCAGTGGCTCGAATAGAAATCTACAATCCTGGTGAGGCTATGAATGTATATTCGTAAGTGTGCACCGTAGTGTCATGTGAAACATGTTGCAAAGTCCAGAAGTATGACTAAGTGAGCAACAGACACTGCCAATTTAAACCTGTTAAAACTCTCTACTTTCTCTTGTCTCCTGAGCCCCTCACACGCCAGCCTCCAGATGACTAATGCATCATGTAGCCAATAATAATCCACCAATATACAGTTAATATAATTTTAAAGCCCTAAACCTGGAAATTATGTAGTTTTATTCATTTTACTCTTTGAATAGGCTGGTTTTCCACCAAAGGACTTGATTTTGACTATTTTATATGCACAGTTACTGTAAATAAAGAAAAGAAGAACTATGCTGAGATTTTGCCCCTGTTACCCTATTTCCTTATAGGGAACAAGTGTTAAGTTTTCATTTTTAGTGATATCGTTATCTAATTTGAAATTGGACCATGTAAGACTATAGGATGTGGATCCATGGTCTGGCAGTTACAGTACAGGTCATTTGCAGGCTTATTTTTGCATTAAAAAAATGTAGGCATGAAAAATAAAAAAAACATTCAGTGTGTTTAATCTCCTATAGATTAATACCAGAAGCACTTAGAACGTGTCCGACAGCTTGGGGCTTTGCATTTACTTTGGGCTAGTTAAGTTAAGTAAGTTAATTCAGTTTGGGCTTGAATTTTACATACATTTCAGGAATAAGTACAGGTTAACCAGAAAAAGCTTTAAGTTATAACACGTGGGATCGACTCTTGTTACATGTCTGCTCTTACCTTCGAAGTGCTTTGACACCTCCAGCGGTAGTGGAGTAGTGACTGGTTGTCGGGGTCCATGTTGGGGTCATAGGACTGCTCGGCACTGAGCTGCAGGTCCTGTGTCCTCGACCACACCCTGTAGGTGCCCCCCTCTATGATGGGCATCAACCTGGCAGGATAAATGAGTTAATACTAACATTAAAAAAGAAAAAAAATTTACATTCAACCTCAAGGAGTTATCAGCATTTTTTTCTTTCACATTTAGATTTGTTCTGATTTAGTTTGAAACAAAATTCTTCCCATCTTGTCATCATCCATCCAATTTACGATGATAAATCCAAAGTCTTGTTTGTTTCATGGATGTAGTGATTTTTTTACGTCACCATGGTGACACTGATTTCTTCTTTGTTTTCCTATGTGTTGGTAAATGTGACCCTGCTTGCTAGTGGAAACGTTTGTTTTACCCACAATCCATATGTGTATAACAGAGACATACACTGTAACATGTCTGATCGAAACCCCTGTATGTTCACTGATGTGCAGCCCAGAGAAGCATAACTTTAATTTTACCCAAAGCACATCCTTCCTTACAAGCTTGAGAGGGATGTATGGCTGATCTACAACTGACTGAATTTACCCATAGTTTAGGACATGCTGAGCACAAGTATTAACAACAGAGAAGTGGACTAATTTGGTGGTTTATTTGATTTCACCATCTTAAAAGTGAATGTTTTCTGGTTTCTATATCATGCTGTGACAGTGAAAAATAAATGTTTGTTTGTGGACAAAACAGGACATTTGAAGATGTGATCCTGAGTTTTAGGAAAAGCTGACTGACATTTATCCTAATTTTTGATTTTTTACATTTTAGAGACCAAACAACCAATCAATTTTATCGAATTTGATCAATTTCATTATCAAAAGATTCATCAAAAATTAAAATAATCATTAGTTAAAACTCAAATTCTATATACACTTGTTCACCGTGAACCAAGGACAACATTAGTATCCACGGCAAGTAAAAAGTGTTTGAAAAATGAGTGAGTAAAAATGTATTTCTCTTCTGACCTGGCAGCCATGACACTGAGATGCAGACAGGCAGCTTTCCTCAGCGGCACGTCTTCATATGACAGAGAAAACACTAAGGTGTAGTTCCCCGCTGCCAGAGCCATCTTCGGCAGTGAAAGCTGCAGTCGCTGCACATCCACCTCCACCGGCAGGCGGATGACGGGGACAAGCTCCGACTGAGAGGGCTGAGTCCCCGCAGACGGAATATGTTGATCTTTGTCAATATCACAAGAGGGGGTCGCCAGCATCTGCCAGAGGTACTGAGCTCCGTAGCGCACACAGCCTTTCAGGTCCACATTGGCCTCCACCAAAGCGGGCTGGGAGCGCCAGATTGACATGCGGGGGGCTTGAACCACCTGCACTTCTGGCTCCTCACACTCTAACACACTGATGTTTACCTCCACCTGGGCCAACACCCAGCTCACCAGGTTACTGCAGTTCACCTGGCGGGAAGAAAAACAAGTCAGTGATATCACAAAAATATGACTTGTGTCCAATTCATTTCTCTCATATTTTACAAGTCAAAAAATAAATGATGGATCTATTGAGTTGCATGGAATAATGCAGTTCAAAGAAACGTACTTGGACCCGGTAGTGTCCTGGCTGTCTGTACTTATAACCCACAGTTGTGGTGTTGGTCTGAACTGGAGTAGAACCATCACCGAAGTCCCACAAGCACTCCACAGGATTAGATCTGGGTGTGACACGTGCCTTCAGCGTCACCGTCTTATTGATGAAAGTGTCCTGAGGTGCTGCATACAGGACGGCGTCTATCAGCAGGTTCTGCACCCGGATGTGCATGGTGATGTTCTGAGCATGTAGCATGTTAATGGCCTTCAGGTAAATGGTCAATAAACCGGCTTCTTCTGGTGTGTAGTACACCTGGAGGAGAGGGATCAGCTCGGTTCAAACCAACCATTTGTGCAGCTTAAACTATTTTGTTGATATTTATGTCATCATTTTTAGATCAGAAAGACTAAATATTAAAGTGATCTGACCTCTTTGCCTATGCTCGATGCCTGGTAGTGGTGGTGCAGATCGAAGGTCCACAGGAAACGGACCGGCTTGCCCGTCACGATGTTGGCCACAAACGCTCTCTTTACACCTACAGGTATGGCTGCACAGCTTCCCAGGATGGAAAGTCCGCGGACTGGCTCCATGACCTCAACCTGGAGGTGCCGTCTCTTGTAACTCACCTGGATTTTCATATTGAAACAAATAATAACACACGCATTGTAAAATGTATATGTATGCGAAATGTTTGTGATGCATACTGTTCCTGTAGAAAATGTGCATTATGTTGCTTTATTCTCAGTATCTTCAGTTCAGAGCCATGGGTGCGTGGGTCAGGGTGGTGGTGCGGTAGTCAGTGGCAGTGTGACTTCAGAAAAATAGCAACTTAAGGGGAGACAATTTTTAAGAGCAAAATCCCATCACTGCTCAAGCATTTCCAAGCTACCTAGAGCTAAGGATTACAGACCATGAAGCCTTTATCATCACATCGACAAAATCAAATACATAAACGATAACGAAAAATAAATGGAGTTTATGAAATTCCTCTCAGCATTGATATACACTGCCACTTTATCAGCTAGTTATATTAACTATGGTGATGACAGGATTGTTTCATTTGATTTACATAAATGCTTGAGCAGATAAAAAAAAATACAGATTAGGTTGAAAGAAAAAAATCAAGCATTTTTCAAGAATTCAGGCATTTTCCAAATTTCGCACAAACCCTACTAGAAGTATGTTGGTTGTGTATTATGTCCTTAAATTTAATTCTGTTTATACTCATGGGATCACCTCTCTGTAAAGATCCGCAGCCAGAGAATTAGAGTTACTTACAATAATAGCATGGTTTCTAGCATGAATGCCAAGAATAGTGTCATTAGTGTCAGCATTGTCAGCAAACGTGTCAGTGCAACCATATGTCAGACCTTCAGTGTTGCACATGTGTGAATGGAAAAAATAGAAAATAATGTATGAACTTGTAAATGATACAACAAGCTTTCCTTGTTATACTTCTGACATGGCTGTGATGAATTTCATTTTAAAATATTATCTTATATGTCATATTCATAAAAACCCACCAGCCAAAACATTTATATTAAATGTCTGTATGGTGTATTCAACCCATCGTGTTTGACTTTACCTGGTTGTGAGCGGTGAGGTTCACCATGTATGTATCCACTCTGCTGAAAGTGTGGATGTAGGATTGGTTGGGTTGAGGGATGACGGTGGCATCACCGCTGATGCTGAGGATGAGACTGACGTCCGAGCCCGCTGCCATAGAAATGGTGAACTCCACTTTCTCACCGACTGCGACGATTTTCTTACTTGCCCTCAGCTCCAACCCCTGAATTTTGTCCTGAACAAAGAACTCTCTGGAAACAACTTGCCCGCTGACATCATTGGCAGCTTTCAGAGTAACATTGGCTGTTTTTGGCTCATGGAAAATCAGAGATGTTTTCCTTCCTGTTTCTGTTCTTCCTTCCAACAGCCACGTCCACGTCACGTTGGTTCCTGTCAGTACCTCACCCTGGAGCCACACGCTCACACCTGTGGCGACGTAATTCTGCTCTGTCACATTGGTAGCTGTGAACCTCAGCCTGGAAATGATTTCCTGGACACTGACATTCTCTGACACAACCTCTGAGCTAACTTCATTGAAGACCTCCACAGTAACGAGCTTTAGGCCAGGGCTGATGAAGGTGTGAGTCTTCCAGGATTTGTTCCACTGCAGAGTGTCCCCATTCACAGACCAACGGTACTGCAGGTCTGAGCCTTCACTGGTCAGTACTGTCAGGTTAGTTGAAGCGTTGACTGCGACTGGATTGTTGCTGACCTGCAGGTACACCACTCCAACTGGTTCCAGGAAGTGGATAGTTCTGTTGACTGACAGGTGGCCCAGGAGGTTGGCTGCCTGGAGAGAGATGTCACACGGGCCTGGTGTTGAGAAATTCACCTCCACTGTCTTGGCACTTATGTTAAAGCTCGAGCTGACGGGGTCCAGCTCTCGAATGAGGTTCCAAGTAAACGTCATGTTAGTTCCTTCCTTTAAGGCTGCATGAAGGTGGAGTACGCGGTTTGTGGCGAAGCAGCAACCGTTCAATCCTGTGCCTCCTCCGATCTCCTCGTCTGCTACAATCTGCAGCCCCTCCAGCTCACGTTGGACAAACAGGAAGATGCTCGCTTGTGCTGTTCCTACGTCATTCTCCGCCGTCACAATGATGTTGAAGGTGCCAACAGAGCGGAAGGTGTAAAACATGGTGTGTGTCCCTGGGATTGGGGTGCAACGATCACATAAAATCCAAGAGAACCGGACAGCGTCGCCCTTCTCCATTTGGGCCTCAAAATGGACTGAGGCATTGAGAGGGACGTTTATCAAGCTGGCGTTCACAGTTAACCCACTGATTGGTGCAAGCACTGCAACAGGTAAAATTGTGTGATTCCTGCTAACTGTGTTGGCTGCCGTCAGCGTAATATTGTAGTTTCCAGATATGTTGTAGGTGTGGAGGACATTCGGTCCTTTATGCAAATTCCCATCTCCAAAGTTCCAGACGTAAGTGACGTTGGAAGCCAAGGAAGATGTGGTGAAAGCGTACGGTGCTCTCAGGGTCAGGTTGTTGTGCTTAGTGCCATTATGTTGAATGACAGTTGGTCCGACGGGCATCAGAACCTCAATCACAACACTGGTGTTACTGGTGGAGATGTTATTGAAGACGATGACTGTCACCATGTAATGACCTGGGTTTTTATACTTTGTCACGACATTCCCAAAACCCCTGGGGTCCACAGGGTCTTCCTCTCTACCGAAGTCCCACTGATAGCTGTAGTTAAATTCCGGCTCAGCTCTGACCTGAAACCTGATCTCCTCCCCGACTGCGTAGTGTGACCTCTCAAGTGTGAGGCTGATGTTGGTTAAAGCAGGCTGCACACACACCCAGTTGAAGAAGTAGGCCTTGGTGGCCTTGTTTACCCCACTGGAAAGACAGAGAGAGAGATGGTAGTTCCCACTTGTCAGGTAGGTGTGCGAGATGTCGGGTTTGCCGTGGCGCGTCTCGTTGGCGCCTCCGTCCCCGAAGCTCCATTCATAAATATGAGCCGATGCATTACCGGACACCCAGGCTTGAAAGTTGATGGGGGTCTGCTCTTGGACACACCCGGAAGGCTCCATCCTCACAACTTGAAAGACAAACACCTGCACTTGTAGGATTGTCCAGCCAGAGCTCACAGCATTTGCAGCGGTCACGTTCACTGTGTAGTTGCCGTCTTTCTTATAGACGTGTGACACACGAGGTTCTGATATCGTGTGGGTGATCCCATCGCCCATGGAGAATGTCCATGTGATGTTATTACCTGATGCAAGGCGTGCCCATACTGTAGTAGGGCTGTTAAGCTCTGTAGGGGAGGAGCTCTCTGCTCTCAAATCTTCAATCTCCTCATACACAAACATCTCGGCACAGACCTCCGTAGAGCTGATGGTGTTATTTACCGATACACAGACATTAAAGACGCCACTCTGTGCAAATGTGTGTGCCACGCGACGACCTTGCAGCAGGGCAGAACCATCTCCAAAGTGCCAGTCATAGTGAATGCCATAGGGCGAGGGCAGAGGGTGGGCCTCAAAATCAGCGGTTTTGCCTGCGAGGAGGAGCCTCGGCTCCGTTTGTATATCAACACGGGTGATGATGCTGTAGACGCTCATGTTGATGCTCTGACTGATGTTCTCATACCGATTGGACACCGACACCAGCGCCGTGTATATTCCTGCAGCGACAGAGGCAAGAAAGGGAGAGGAAGGAAAGAGGGGTGAAATTAATCATCGCTTCATTTTAACCTGAAGTAAACTGAAAAAAAGTCAAACTAGATTGGTAATGTATGTTTCTCCAAACCACAGATATGTTCAAATTGTACACTTCCTTATATCGCAACTTCATGTTTAAGTATGTTCAATGTCCAATTATGGTCTGGTTAGGTTTAGGCCCAGAAACCACTTTGAGAAGAAAAAGATGATGTTTTGCCTTAAAATACTTGGACATCTTCTTTATATCCAGTGCTTTCAGCCTAACACATGCGAGTACTCCATCTAAAACAATGGTCACTCCCTTGGCAGTTGTTTTATAACATCTTCTGACATCTATTAGCTCATATACATGCAATGTAAACATGTGACAATTACAACTTTTAACATATCCGTGATTTGCAGTAATCTACAATGCCAACATTTTATCTGCTGACTGGGCCGGTACTATATGTTATTACTGCTGATGCTGCTCAAGATACCTGGCTGAGAGTAGATATAGGTGACGTTGTTGCTGAGGAGGACTTGATTGGGCGACTCTGGGCAGATGAGGGAGGGGTCGTAGGGAGGCTTGTTTTCAAACTCCTTATATCCGCCGTCACCAAAAGACCATCTGCATCATAACAGAGACATTGTAAAACCATTACAAGAGGACTTTCATGGGAAATACATGAAGCTTAAAAGAACAGATGCAGTGATAAACTTGATAACCGTGATAACCCACACCCACACGCACACACACACACACACACACACACACACACACACACA
>CAEMYA010000364.1:211469-229673 GCA_903131615.1 Diplodus sargus
ACACACACACACACACACACAAGCACACACACACGCGCACTGGAAAGTGGAAATCTTCTCTGACGAGGCGATAGAGGGTTTGGACGAGGAGAAGTGGAAACTCAAAACTCAGGAAGCCTCTCTGGACCGAGAATGTTGACAGTGGAGGGAAACTAAGTGAAAGAGTGCTCCATGGTTGGGAGGGTGGGAATGTGAAAGAGGGAGGGAGAAAAAAAGAGTAAAGGAGAAAGAGTGGAAGAAAAAGGAAAAAAAGTACAGGGGAAACAGCCGAGCAAAGGGGAAAATTCTTGTCAGCAATCTGCTCTAACCACACGGTTATAAATCCAAGGCTCTGCATGGTATGACTGCTGCAGTTCTATTATGGCGCACAGGAAGACAAAAACAGAAAACAGCACACAGAAAGATAGAGGAGGATAAAAAAGGAGAAGTCAAACACAAACAGATGTTGTGTGTTTTCACCCAGCCTTAAAAACAAAAGGGAAGTGGAGACATGGAGAGAAAATGACACAGTTTTTGGTCGATATTTTTGGTTTTAAAATACACCACAGAAGATTTTTATCTATCTATCCACCCCTCTGTTCGTACCGGAAGGTGGCAGCCACAGACATGTCGACGAGCACAGAGGTGGTGAGAGTCTGAGTGGAGCCCTGAGGGACCACATCTGGCACACCCTTCACCGTGAGGTTGGCCATGGCCTGCAGCCGGTCCACGGTCACATTGAAATGCTCGGTGAGGGTGCTGACGTGGTTCATGGCCGTCACCTGGAAGAGATGCCACATGGCCAAGTAAGACTGTTAAAGACAGCTGGTAGGAGGTTCAAGTCTTCTATCGCATATACAGTACGTAAGCTTTAATTGTGACACAACATTATGAGGTACAAACAATCATAATATCTCCACAGAAATGACGTGACCTCTGAAGGTCTCTAGTAGATTATTTAGAGATCGCTTTTTAAGCCAGGATGGTAAAAATGTTCTGGCTCCAACTGCCTTAAATATTTTTCTGGTTTTCTGATGATAATAGATTGAACCTTTGGACTGTTGACTGTGAGGACGTCAAGATGACATTTAAATACCAACAATTATCTGAATAAATCCTCAGCAGATTAAATAATCAACAGAGAAACTATTTGTAGCTGCAGACTCCCCAGGAACAAAAGAAATCATATTTAAGGAAAGTCTGCCTTTTGGCAAACAGTTATATTATCTGTTGAAGGCCTGGCAGCTACCCGCATAACTATGTGATGTGCACATTCTTCTTTGTTTTTTTTTACATGTATTTTCCTTCCTTCTCTTTATCGTTATTTTGATCTAATTATGTGTAAGACGAGCTGTGAACTTATCCATCTGACTGTCGTATACACTTAATTAAAACAGTTGCTATTCGGACACGAATGAGACATGTCGCAACAGAAACTCACAGTGAGCTTGTAGACGGCAGCGTGCTGGTAGATGACATTGAGCACAGTGTTGTAATAGGTGAAATAGGGCTTGTCATCCACTGTCCATTTAAACGTGGGATTGGTGCCTTCAAGCACTGATGCTGTGTAGCTCTAAAACACACACACACACACACAGGCATATAAGCATACATGTGAAGAAATGACGAGAAAAGAACAGTGCAATGTACATAAATATCAAATATGAACAGTGAATGTGACTACCAGTGAGGTAAACAGCCACTCACCACCACTGACTCCATCAGCACCCTGTGTGCAGGGTGAGGCTGCACCATCAGACCTCTGAGCGGCTCTTCCAGTTGGATGACCACAGTCAGACTGGCCTCCGTCACATTATTGTGAGCCTCGAGCTCCACCTGTACTGAACTTCTCTTCTCCTCTGTCCCCAGGCTCAGATGCAGCACTGCGTACAGGCTGGGCTCTGCGACCTCAGCCCCAGACCCTGCGCTCAGTCCGGGCCGGCACAGTGTCGGGCTGACAGAAAACTCTCGGGGACAGTCGGCCTGGAAGGTCACACTGCAGTTAGCACCACGGCAAGAAGCTGTTGTCTCGTAGCGAGACTGGACACGGAGCAGCAGCCGGGTGTCATTGGGCTGCAAGTAGAGGGTGCCATTCCGGGGAGAGGGGTGGAGGATCGTCAAGCCCAGAGGAGGCACCACCCGCAGCGGGCATGATGCTGAAGCTGGGTATGATGGCTCAGCTGAAGTCACCTATATACAAAAATATAATTTATCAGCAAACACTTAAAAGTACTAGGTTTTTACTTTTAACTTTTAAATGCTTATGAAAACAGTCAATGTTATGTACAGTTAATGTATTACTGATCCCTCTACATGGCCTACATAAGCAAACAAGACCATCAGTTAAAATATTTTATATGACAGTAACTTCTCCTTTTTGTGTCACTATTTTCTTTGTTTCAGTCAGGGATACACTCGTTACAGGATTAACTATTTATTGTAGCAAATGGAAATACAGTTATGCTTATTGTGATGGCTCCTATGCAAGCTTGCCAAAAGCAGAACTGTGTGGCAGCATTCGAGCAGGAGACATATGAATGAGTAGGGGGCCCTATTTGAATGGACCACCTTATAGCGACAGTGTGCATTTCTTGTTTGTATGTTTCTTCTTCTGTTGTATTTATACAGCACTGTTCAAAATCAATAAACATTATATGATTGAAAAAAACATAAATGTAAAAATACTAGTAAATGTCTGTATAACATATCTATATGACATTTAAATATGTTGAACTCTGCCAGATGCATGCTGGGATATGTCATTGGACGTCTTACTATCAGGTTGTAGGAGCCAGGCTGGGGTAGACCGGCAGACAGCTGTGCTCCCTGCAGCGGAGTCTCGCTGTGTCCCACGTAGAGCACCCTGACAGGGCAAACTACGTCCTCCAGCCAGCCTCCCTCACCATCCTCTACCAGGGCCTTCACGTCGAGCTCCGGGTCAGGCAGAGGGTCAGCGTCGTCCTCTGTTGACTGTCCTGTTTTGTTGATCCAAAACCACTCTGACTGGTTGAGGGCTAAAACGGGTTGCCGCCATGGTGACTGTGGAGTGGACTGGCAGCGGAGAAGCGCGGCAGGGCCAGCGTCGTGCTGCAGGGCGATGACATCACCGCGGGAAACCAGGAGGTCCTCCAGTTGTTCTTGCACCTGGGAGGTGCCAGAGAATGCAGGTTAAAGGCAAGTACAGATCAATGTCAGACAAACAATAAAACTCCAAGTCACAAACGTTTTCTGAGATAAAAGAGGTGATAAAAAGATAAAAGTAAAGATAAAAGTATATCCTCTCACCAGCACATGTGCAGCAGGTCCTGCTGGTAGAGTGAAGACCACCTCATTCTGTAGGGCATATCGTGGCCTTAGTGCCCCAGGGGGCAGATGGTGAGCCTGGGTGCAGTTGAGGCAGGAAGAGGGCTGGCAGGGACTGGAGAGGGGCAGACACTGCTGCTGGAAGGGACACCACTGCTCTAGTTGAGGGCAAGAGGGTGGATCGCTGCTCCTGGTGTCACTGTGGACACAAACAGCCACCGGAGAACACGCTGGACCTCCACAACCTGAAACACAGGGTGTAACTGGTTTTATTTTTAATTAAAGTTTGGACATATCAAAATATGGGTGTGAATGTGGCTGAAGTAGGAACACTATTTAGTGTGCTTTGAATAGGGTGGTGCAAACTTGCTGTCTGATGTGCTCCATGAAATTAATAAATGCATATTGGCATTGTCTCATTATCTCATTCTCCGCTTCACACAAAACGTGCTCTCATATCTTTAACAAGCCGCCCGCCTCTCTGTACATTTCTGTCTCTCACATCATTCCTGTGCATCCGCTCTCTGCACCCCTGTCCATTGCACAGCGGAAAAGCATTTTGAGTTCCTTGTGTCTTCCGCATGTGATGCTTCCTTGTGTTCCAGTTACATGTCATGTGTCTGGATGAGGGCAGGAAGCGCTCTGAGGGGACGTGACCTTGATCGCTCTTGTTTCCTCTCTCTTCTGTTTTGCCCTACTTTGTGTCTCAATTCAAACTTTTCCTTCATGTTCACCTACCTAATAACTTCAGACAAGGCTGGTCAGTGTGCGTGTGTGTTTTTGTCGAACTGGAGGTGTGGACGCAGGTGGCTTATAGATTTTTTAACACCTGCTGATGCTCACCAGGAAAGTGCAGATGGTTTGGACTGTGTTAGTGTGTGTGAGTGAAGGTGTTTGACTCACTGGGTAGCAGCAGGTGCAGGCCGGGATAATGACAGTGGGGTCTGTAGATCTGAACTCGGACGTGGATTTGTGAGCCGAGGTCCTGAGTGATAAACTCAAGGGAGGAAAGACGACCTGCATGAACAAAACTCAGAGCTGGGAACAACAGCACCTGAGCAGGAAAACAGTGGAAAATACACACAGAAGGTTTGATGAATAAGGTTTGAAGAGAACGGTGCGATGATTCAAATAAGCTGAGATTTCTTCCTCACCTCTATGCCACGGCTGGGAGGCTGCGGAGAAGAGAGCGGAGCCGATGGGGCCCGGTGCAAGTGATTAAGTGAAGGGAACACGGCCAGGCCCACCATGTAGATCCCTGCATCTGGAACACGCACTGTAGAGGCAGAAAACTGAATAAAGTCAAGGTGGCAATAGATGAGGGCGGACAGAGGAGAGAGGCAGTGGAGGCAGTTTACAAGAAAATGATGGGGCAACTGAAGTCTGCACTGTCATAAAGAGATTAAGAGGTGAGAGAAAGCAAACAAAACTACTGTTAAAGAGACTAAAGGTGGAACTTCTGTGAAATGGAGTGGCACAAACGCAGAATCCCAAAAAATATGGACCAAAGGGACAATCAGAAAATCACACACACACACACGCACACACGCACGCACGCACGCACGCACACACACACACACACACACACACATCCCCCTGCAGCCCACCACACATACTGTATAAGCTCAATGTCACACTGCAACACTGGATTTCGTTTCAGTTTTTAAGGCTGTTTTGGTTTGTGCCAGTTTCTCTGAAGTCTTTTCTCTGTCGTACATTTCTGCAGAGGGATCCAGCCTCATTAACACCCTTCCTCTGGTGCAGGCTCTAACAACCCAGTCTGACTTCTACTTGAGCTCCGACTGCACCAAGTGAAGTGTTACGTTGTGTGTTACTTTGCGAGACTGACGCCTGATGTTTACTGCAGAACATGCTTCATACAATTGAAATAACTAAATCGGAAGGCTTAAGGCGCTGAATTAAAATAAAAGGGCAACACTTGAAAGTTGAGTTGAACTATACTAGACTATTTCCTTGCACAAAAAAGGCTTATTTCTGTAAAATTTTAGCGTGGTAATCTGAGTAACAATTGATTTAAACAGGTTGATTATTACACAGCAACAAAAGGCAGTTTAAAACAACTGTAAGACTTGGCTTTAATTAAGTATAAATCTGTTATTGTTGTTATTTCGTCTACATTCAGCAACACTTATCTGAAGGGGATTGCGCCCATCTCTTTTGATTACACTCACCCACGTCACTCTAGCCACTGATCACCTTGATGTGGTATGCATGCATTTGTACATTCAAAATAGCAGCAGTTTTGCTGAAGCAATCCCGTGTGCTTCACTTGTAGTCTAAGGCTTCATGAAGTGTGCCTATTTTCTACAGCTTTCATAGTTTGGGAGCCCTTGGACATTCATGAAATGTAAGGTTTTCCTTTACAAATGGAGTAAATTATGACGAATGGGAATACATTTAATTACTAATTTATGATTTTTACCCGTATTTATCGTGAACAATTCTCTCCATTTCCACCTGTCCACCTGGTCTGAAAAAGTAACCCAGCAGAAAGAAATCAGCAACATTATGTTGCGATGATGATATATTGAGACATGAAGTATTCTGCTGCTACTAAAATGCTGGAAATGACTCTGGATACTTCTCAAATATGGAGCAATTTGTGTTAATGCTCTGTGCTTCAGGGAGCCAATCTAGTGCTTGTGATTAGTGATGAAGGAGGCTGTTTGCTTTTCCTTTCTAAGCTTGTTTGTGCTGCAACTTAATTTACATAAAATTGATAGTAAAGACAGTTGAAATTCTCTGCTCCTTGCCCAAACAACTTCGGCACAGAGGGGTTTTGCAGAAATTACATTAACATCAAGACTGTGTCTTGTTTTCATTGTCTTCCACTGATTACGGGTTTCTACGTTTGTTGTTTTTTATTTCAACTGCTCCGAATTTTCACATGCATGTGTCACTTTACGTGTGTGGCGCCTACCTTGGGGGCTGTATTGGCAGACGTACGCCCTCTTGGCGTTGCATGGGTGTGAACTGGTCTGGCCGCGCTGATCGAGTGACACGCACACGTTTCCGGGGGAGATCGGGGGGAACCGCGGCGGCAATCCCTCCTCACCCTCCTGTGCCTCCGAGCCGTTCACCCAGTGCAGCTTGCCTGGGCTGCCGACATCACTCAAGCCCAGCCACACACCTCGCTCCCTACGGTGGGAACAGACACGTACGACACAGATTAACACAGCACCTGTTTGACATTTAGCTGAGTAGCTGATGACAGCCGGAAAATTGTCTCTGTCACTTGAAATGTACACAGAAACACACACTCACACAAATATTAGCAAATGCAAGAATAATGCAACAAACACACGTGTAGCTCAAGAGTGAACTTCCAAGACTGACAATTATCTTTTTCACAGATGCCCTTGTGAACGTGGACGCAATCAGAAAACAACACATCTCTCAAACCTCACAAAACATCAAGCTGTGAAACAAAGTGGGTCCCAACAAAGACATATTGAAATCTGTGAATTATGTGTCAGCTTGCCTTCAGCCTTAATTGAATCCCAATGGGATGTCAAGAAGGGGATGTCAGATATTTGATATACCACTGTGATTACGACCGATAAATTGGATTTTCACTCCATGATTCCACTAATGGACTGCTTATTTTACCCCCTCTATAATCTTTCTTTCTCTCAACTGGGAAAAGACGGACTTCCCTCCAAAAGAACAGAAGTAAGTGTGTGACTCACTGCGATCTGGTCAGACTTTTTCTACACTGGCAGTGTGCTTACATCTGTAAAAATGACAGGGGTTGAAATATACAAGCAGAGAGGGAAAAAGGAAAAGGGTCTTTGAGGCAAAAAACAAGGACTGATAATAAAAAGATGAAGAAGAAGAAAAAAGTGGACCTTATATAAGCGAGGGGGCGGAGGAACACATGAGTGGAGGAGGAGAGCAGAGGGTCAGGCTTCATCTGCAGCACGCTTTTTCCTCAGTCAAAGAGGGCAGGGCCTCTACCCTTAGATTAACACACTCACACACACACACACCATGAACTCCTCCTCCCAGGGTGTTAGTTACAATGCAGCTGTGCTTTTACAGATGTGTTTTTTGCGACCCTCTCCGACCTAAACACAAAACACTGGCAGCACAAGGCCTTTTCCATCGTAACAAAGCCACGACCATGACATAAGAGTTCATACCGTAAAAGACGCATTACTACTTTTCACAGAAAGAGACTGTTGCCATGACATCTGGACCTGTTCACATGTGAACACATGTTACATTGTGTTGGAAAAAGCAGCAATTTCACCATTTTCATGCAGTTAGAGAATGAATGAAAAATGGAAATTCAGGAATAGATGACAAAAAAATACAGGCAATGAATGAACCAGAGAAAATAATCAATGTGCTGTAGTTTTTATCATGAAGCTAAAAAAAGTAAATAGTGAAATGAAAATGTCTGCCCTCAAAAACAGCCTCATGTAAGGCAAACACACATACACACTAGAGGTCACATTCGGTCAAAAGAGCATAAAACCACACACGCACACGCGCGCACACACACACACACACATACACACACACACACACACACACACACACACACACACACACACACACACACACACATACTCTTTTCATACCCGCATCCAAACAATGTTCTTTGTGATTGTCAGTACTTGAAAGTTCAACATCTGTTTTGAGTATTTGATGTCTGTCACAGTGTTTCTTTGGCTGTCACTGCTACAAACATGGTGAGAACTATTAAGTTTGTCAGGCAAACAGGATGAAGCACTGTGACGGCGCTGACAGATTGTCTGTTTCCTGGTCTCTTCTCCTGATATAGCATGAACACTGACATGTATGTATTTACATATATACATATATATTAAGAGCAAACAGTCATAATAATAGCATCTAAATTAAATATTTACTAAAATAGTTTTTCTGTCTTAGTTTGACAGAGTATATATATCCAAAACTATAGACAGGGCAACACTGTGGCCCCATTTCTGCACCACATACAGACAGAAATACTCACTGTGTGACTTTGTGTGCCAGCAGGTTTCGCAGCACGTCACTCCTGACTATTGCCAGAGCCCCACCGCGGTCTGAACACTGATCTCGAGCATCTGTCCAGCTCAACTCCCCTGGAATGATCTGGAAACAGCGTGAGGCGTGGTGCACCCCGTCCGTTGGACAGTGAGGAGAGGCTGGCAGAGGACAGAAACATTTGCATCGTTTGAAGTTGTACTTGCAACATCGTGGAAAGATGAAATCATGAATTTATTGTAAGAACTCAAATCTTTTCAAAAAGACTTCTCGCTGAAATATATTACTTTCATACTGTTTTCATGGGTCCGTAGGCATTAAACAAGAGAAAACTCAAAGAGCATTTAACAGGAGTTGCATTTATACATTAACAGAACGTCCCGTCACATTAAAAGATATATCAACAATAAAGGAGCTCTGGTGAACACAACACACAGGAATTAGGAATTACAGGAAAAGGGCACAAAATGGCATCCGCATTAATGATTCACTGAGTGAATGAGTACCAGGAAAAAAATTAACTTGACCTTTAGTTCTAGGACTTTTTTATCTGCACCTCCATTTCCTCTAAAATCTTATTATAAAAACACACAATTTTAATCAATACGGGCGGTAACACATCAGGTGTTAGTGTTAGTTACAAAAAGTGCACGGTGCATTTTCTACATTTCAGTTTTCAAAAGTCTGAGCTTTTGAAAGGGAGAGAAACTCACTGAACCTGAAAGGAGACACAAAAGATGTTGATACACAGCGACACAAATGTGCATCTTATCTAGTTAAGACAGACAGAAATAACCCCCTGTGACATTTCTTGTCTTTCATATTTACAGTCTGTTCTTCAGTGAAATTCCTGAGTTCCGTAAACTGACACTTTGTAGGAACCAGCCCCGCATTATCTCAAAGAAACAACCCGGTGCACAGATCAAATTGTAGTTACAGATTAAATTATGAAAGTCAACAGTTTGAAGGAATCTTAACACACTGTTATGGGAGATGAGACAGGGTGTGAAGGATGGGCTGATGAGTGCAGGAGGGAGATAGGTTTACTGTGTGTGCCCGCGTAGTTGTGAGAATGGGAGATAGAGGCAGTTAATGTATGACTGCTTTCACACACCAGGAATCGACCGACGGGTCCCTCTGCTCTGACTACCTACAGAATACATTTTAAAAGTGGACTTTACCTTAAAAAAGTCAAGAAACCGATTACCTCGGAGTCAATGCATAGAGTACTGAATTCAAGTTGTAAAGGCTAAAAAGTCCTCAGAAATAAAAAAAATGATTATCTTGATCGTATAATGATCATTTAGTCATTTTGAGTTCATCGGTTTCCTTTACTTTTTTGAGTTAAGTCACTTTGCCAGCCACCAAGTTTTCATTTAAAGGTGTTATTGACATCATTCAGCCATTCCTTCTCCACCTTCCGTTGCATTTACGCCAGAACACCGCGGTTGTTCCAATCATCTGCCCGAAGCGTCACAGCTAATGCTGCTAGTGCTGCTAATACTATCTAACGCTAACACTGCTAATGTCAAACTTACAGCATGCTGGGCGCACACTGTAAGTGGATATCTGCCATTTTTACAATTTCTTCCACAAACTGGCACCTGCCAAGACCCTTGACGCTGAAAAAACACAGACAGCCTACCAAGTGATGCTAACAGCGCTACGCTATAAACTGTTGGTTTACTCTTACCACTGTACGCTTACTGAGCAACCCCAAACTGCGGACAGACAAAGTGAGCAACTTGATAGTTGAACATTGCGAAGCATGCAACAGGGAGAGAGCCAGACATTTTTCTTCATGAGTAGGAAGAGACCAAAAACAGCGCTAAAAGAGAGTGACTAATGGGGTTCTTTTCACCAGGTGGACAGCAGCTCAACTCCAAATCAATGCTAGGGAATCGACTGTTTGCTAACAAGCTCGACATATCAACTTAAAGGTCCGTGTGTAGGATTTAGAGGGATGTATTGGCAGAAATGGAATATAATATTCATAGCTACGTTTTATTTAGTTTATAATCATAAGAAACTAATAATTGTTGGGCTTCCATTAGATAAGAATGAGCCTTTAATATCTACAGAGGGAGCAGGCCATCCTCCACGGAGTCTGACACGGTGCAGTGCAATGTTTCTACAGTAGCCAAGCACAGTCAAACCAAACACTGGCTCTCGAGAGGAACTTCAGTATTTTTCCGCAAGTTTAGTGGCCATCACACGTTCTCCTACATGATTGTAAGGGGAGGGTGACTTTAAAATCCATTACTGCAGGTTTAAAGAAAAAGTTAAATCCTGCACTTATCGCAGTGCTTTGGAATTACCTTTCATAATATAATGCTGATGATTTATCACAGCTAACCAAGTGCTAATTAAGAAACAGTAATATCCATGAAAAACAATTAACTAACAATCTGCCACCAGCCCCGATGATGGATGTGCCACTTGAGTGTTGTTTATGAGACATTCACCCTGTTTGTTTTCCAGGTAAATCCCACAGAGAGTCACAAAGCTACTTTGCAGATGTGTAGCAGCAGGAGAGCCAAACTAATGCATGTGGATTACTGTGACAAGTTTAGATTCAAACACCATTTCTGTGCTGATAAATGCATTGACCATGGATCAGCTAAGTGACATTAGCTGCTCAGAGCTTGTGTATTAGCCATCATCTTACCTTCGGCGACTTGGACTCCGTCGCCATCCTTTGTAATCTTCCAGTCCACATCCATGCCAACAGCACCCCAGCTGACAAGCGTCAACTCTAGGCTCTTATTGGCCACAGCAAGAGATGGACAGCGCAGCTCCAATTTGGGAGGGAGTGTCACTGTCACTTCCCCGCGTGCAGAGACCTGAACCTGAACGCACGCAAATGTGAAACGAAATATCAAAATCAGTTATAATTGTATAAAAAAATTCATCTTTTTTTTTTTTAACCTGTACAAAATGATTTCCTATTTTTTTTTCTCTCTTACGTCTTTATGTCCAGCCCAGGCCATCAAATTGACAAAATAACGTCCTGGAAGTCCATATTTGTGAGTTACGGTGGTGACCCCTGCTCCTGTAGTGTTGACCCGAGACGATTGGTCACCAAATTCCCAGGACAGTGTCACCGGAGTGACAGAGGAGGCGGCGGAGAAACTGATGCTGTCATGAACACTTTGCAGTGGTAGAGGCTTCAGTGAGACAGAGAAGTCCACCGCGAACACATACTGAGTCTGAGTCCACCCGCATTTCTGTGCATAGAGAAAGACGAGGTTTTAGTGTTAATATGCACAAAAATTTAAAAGAAAAATAAAACTTCCCTTTCTGATGATTGCTTAGATGTTTGCGGTTTTACTGTTATTTTTATGGTTTTACATAAAAAACGTGGTTTTAATGAAACTTGTGAACCAAGCTGATTTGAAATAAACAAATCTTGATTTTCAATCAGCATCTTGGATGACTCCTCTTAAACTGCTGCAGAAAACTTAATCTGAGGATGCAGGAAAGTCATTCAAGCCACAGAGGGAAGTCGTTGGTACGTTATGGGAAGGTTTCAAGGAAATCCTGAATGTTGTGTTTACAAGAAAAGAAACAAAGCAAAGTACAGGAAGCGACACTAAGCTCTCTGGGGCCGGCGTGTGCCACATACCTCCATAACCTGGGGGTTTGTACAGGCCGCGGAACACTGAGATTCACTGATGAAGTTCGGCTCCGCCAGTGTGCTGCAGAGACACTCGTGCCTCTTCCCCAGGCCCCCGTAGCGGTGTGATGCAGCGAAACACACACTGTTGCACTGTTCACGCGTGAAGTTTCCAGGCGTGGAGGAAGAGAAAATAACAAGCTCACTCCGTCCCCCTCCTCCACTGCTGCTGTCCTCAAGACAAGCCGCATAGTTCAGACCTGTAGAGGAGAGAAACGGTTTGTCGCTCAGTCAACACAGCACATGAATATATTTGGTCTCCAATCTCATTTTAATCAGCATCAGACCTCTTCTGTCCAATCCAGCAGAAAGGATCAAAAGAAGTCAACTGATGAGCATTTTGTGTGATGTCAGAATGTGTCATCGCATGGATTTCATAATAAAGTGACATTTATAAGAGCTGCCTGCAATCGTCAAGTGCACTACATTTCCCTGAGTGTAGCTGCCACAGAGACTTTACTTAAGTCCCTCAACATTACTTCTCTAGGGCGAATGAATACAAAAAAGGCAGGCAGAACATTATTGAGATTGTTAAAAAACATTTAGATTTCTGTCATTCTTGTGACAAATGCAAGTGCATTTGTTTCGTACCACAGGTGAGCAGGCTGATGTTGAGCAGGGGATGGTGGCGGAGCTCAGGAGGGTGGTCACAGAGCATGGCATCCGGGCGTCGAACTCGCACACCTTTCTCCTGGAGCCAGGTGACCAGCCGGAACAGCTTACAGTCACACTCAAAGGGGTTCCCGCTGAGGTCACTGGAGGAGAGGAGGACAGGGAGGAAGTGACTGGACCAGTAATGTTGAAACAAAGACAACACAGAGGTCGGGGGTGGGGTCAGTCGCACTGATGCCGCTGTTAATACAGACCCACCGGAATGAGTCCTACAACTTGATAAGAAGTTGGCATTTTTGTACTTGAAGCCAGTGGGTTTTTTTGTGGTTCACACAAGCTTAAGATATTTTCACGTTTTGTTCTACAACATAAATACATCAGTACCACACGTTTGAATAATAAAGTTTTACATGTCTTAAAAACGGTGGCTGCTAACAGGTGTCTAAGTGAGACTCGGTCATCACGCCGAACACAGAGACTTTGAATGATGTAAGACAAGGAAGGATCATAAATGGTGTATGAACGGAAATAATTGGAAAAGGAAGAAGCAATAGTGATGGAATAATAGATGAAAACTAGATTTAAAAAAAATTATATATATATATATATATACGTGTGACAGGAGGAGAAGAGGGTGGAAACATGGGGTGAGGACAGACGGGACGGAAAGAACAATAACATCATGTGACATGTGTCTCTCCAACTATCACCGACTAGTGAGCTTAGCTGTCCTCAATGACAGACTCTGCACAAGAAAATAACTTCTCTCATCTTAAGACCTGGACTGGTGCATAATTACTACTCACTGCCTCCCACTCCAGTCCGAAATAGAGCTTCATTCATCTTGTGTGTAGGCGAGGTAACGGGAAACATGCCAGTTATTGAAGCATGTGTAATCAGATGTATGCATTTGTTGCAGTTTAATTCACCATTTCATGTTTCTGTTAGTTGCAGACACAAAAGAAGAGACACAGAGAAAGTAACAATTAGTTATTACTTACATTTGAGTTAAATTGAATAGGTTGTCGCATATTGTTTCTTCTACGGTGGTGATTTGGTTGTTGCTCAAATCGCTGTTGGGGAAAAAAAAAAGAAGCGACAAATCACTGTTGACGCTAAAATACAAGCAGGTCTTTTTCCTTCACTGTTGTGACTGCGCCGATTTGTGGAAAATACTATCATACTGCAATTTTTGGCAAGATGAATGTGCTGTGTCAGCGACTACGCACTCAAGGCCAATAATTGAGTCATTGGAGGAACGAATATGTGAAACTGCTCCTCCTGCATCTTGATCCAACTGTAAACTGAGGTAGTCATGCAAAATGACTTTTAGATTTGTTATTATCAAAGAAATTGACATTCTCACACCCTCATTACACAAACACTGACTCACTTATCTGAAATATTCAACAAAACACAAAACAAAATGTAGAAATCCCACACAACGGAGGGGCTCAGTAACAGACGGCATGCAGACTTTTGATGTTTCTACTTCCCTCTTGCCCCTGTTTCCCATTTCCACCCATCTCTCTTTCTTTCTTTCTCTTTCTCTCTCCCTCTTCCATCTCCACTCACAATCTCCCGCCCCCTCCCTCTCTCCTCCATCCAGTAGGCTACATAATGGGGCCGTTGTGTGGCGGTTTTGGAAGGAACTGATGGAAACCACGAACCAAGTCCTCTCTCATCACACACACACACACACACACACACACACACACACACACACACACACACACACACACACACAAACATGTGCTTAAACGCCCATTCAATGGGTGGAAGAAATAAGGTAATGGGTGGAGAGAGGGAGAGATGGACAGATGGAGAGAGGGAAAGAGGGAGGTAGTAGGAGCCTGGAGCCGTAAGCTGTAATTGAACTTAATCGCGCTGTGATTGGTGTGTTTGAGTGTGTGTGCTTGTGTGTGAGCACAGTCTAGTGGTACGTATGTTTTTGGGGTTTTTTTTTGCGAACGCTCAGTTGGCTTACTCCAGGGATTTCTGCTTACTTAAATCCAGACTAAACCAAGCCTCTATGTCTCCTGCTTCCTTTTCATCTCAATCATTCTTCATTTATCTTCTTTCATCTCTCCTCTCCTCTCCTCTCCTCTCCTCTCCTCTCCTCTCCTCTCCTCTCAACCTTGAGTGTGCCAGGACCTAAGTTTAAAGTCTAAAGTTTTCTTTAGACTTTGTACTCACAGGATTGACAGTGGTCCACTGCAGAATACTCCTCTGGGGAAAACATTGATCCTGTTCCCTTGAAGATACCTGACAGAGAGAGAGAAAGAAAGACAAAGAAAGAAAGAAAGAAAAAAGAAAGAAAGACAGAAAGAAAGAAAGAAAGAAAGAGAGAAAGAGACAGAAAGAACGAGAGAAAGAAGACAAAAGAAAGAAAGACAAAAGAAAGAAAGAAAGAAAGAAAGAAAGAGAAAAAAGAAAGAGAGAAAGAAAGAAAGAGACAGAAAGACAGAAAGAAGGAAAGAAAGAGAGAAAGAGAAAAAAGAAAGACAGAAAGAAAGACAGAAAGAAAGAAAGAAAGAAAGACAGACAGAAAGAAAGAGAGAAAGAGAAAAAGAAAGAAAGACAGACAGAAAGAAAGAAAGAGAGAAAGAGAAAAAGAAAGAAAGACAGAAAGAAAGAGAAAGAGAAAAAAAGAAAGACAGAAAGAAAGAAAGAAAGAAAGAGAGAAAGAGAAAAAAGAACGAGAAAGAAGACAAAAGAAAGAAAGACAGAAAGAAAGAAAGAAAGAGAGAAAGAGAAAAAAGAAAGACAGAAAGAAAGAAAGAAAGAGAGAAAGAGAAAAAAAGACAGAAAGAAAGAAAGACAGAAAGAAAGAAAGACAGAAAGAGAGAAAGAGAAAAAAGAAAGACAGAAAGAAAGAAAGAGAGAAAGAGAAAAAGAAAGAAAGACAGAAAGAAAGAGAGACAGAAAGAGAGACAGAAAGAAAGTAAGAAAGAAAGAAAGAAAGAAAGAAAGAACGATCAACATGGATGCATGTAGACAGATTGGATGTACTGCAGAATGATAAGAACACACAAACACATAATGGTGTCAGCACTCACAGCTCCCGGAGGCCAGTGAGACGATCGAGCAGGCTGGTATCAAGGGAGGAGATGTGGTTCTTGGAAAGATCTCTGCGGGAACAAAACATCCACAATTTAAAATTCATGTGAAGGCAAGATGATTGCACGCACACACACACACACACACACACACACACACACACACACACACACACACACACACACACACACACAAACTCCATCATGAGAATTTACAAGTACTTATGAGACTGCTTAGCACTGGGAAATGAAATGTAATGATATCAAGGACAGAGAAAGTGAAACATTAAGCTAATTATATCAGCTACATTTTTGGGAGCAATAAAAATTGTTATTTTGAAAATTGGTGACCTTTAATTTTTCTAGTTCATTCAGTTAATGTTTTCACTAGCCAAAAGGTCAGTGAGCCCACTACTCCTTCTAACTCATAAAGCAGCATTTTACTTCTGCCTTTAATTTAATGGCAGCTTGTAGAGAGTGATAGCAAATATAAGGGGTGAGAGGAGCTGACATTAAAACGGAAGTCCTGGCCAAAATTAAACTGGGGTCAAATTGATTGTAAGGTGTGTTAGTTTTAGACCATACAGCTAGAAAGACACCTCAAGTAAAAAGTCATTTCTTTATCAAAATCATTGAAATTACTTAAATGAAACAGGCACTCCATCGAGTCAAATTCAAAGCAGCAGAGGTTAAGACATCTTGACTTTCAGTGTCCAGCACGGGTCAAGCTTCAAACACACCAGATCCTACATTTCCCATAACGCAACTAAAAAAGTAAACAAGATTCTCCTTGCACCCTTTCTCCCCATTCTCCCTCCTTTGTTATTGAGCCTTAATGTTGAAAATGTGTCAAAGCTGCAGCAGATTACATCACTGTGACATCATCAGGGTTATGTCCTCACACGTAAAACATACCGCCCTCCAGAACCACAGATGGCCGTTTTCACAGGTTCCCCACGATGACAACGGTACTAACTATAGTAAATGTATAAAACATGTTTTTTCTTCGTTGGGAATATGGGGGAAACTTTGCTTTGTTGAGCAGTAATAACTTCAACCAAACATTTTTTTCTCAGGCAGGGATCACATAACAAGACTTTTGGACCAATTTAAACCCAATTCTCCTTTATCGACAATCCTGTAGGGTGAGACACACCATTATTTTCACACCTTCTAGTGTGTGCATGTTTGAGATTGGAGACAAGAACATCTGTGAAGACTCTCTTTGTTCGGCTGATGCAACATGATTTCAAAATTGTTTAGGATTTGAAAAACTCCTGTAGTGTGAGCTACCTAACTGTTGATCAGTCCCACACTTTGGTTCGGGTAAATTTCAGTCCACTCCCACATACAAAACCGCTTCAGGTCTTTCCACGACACTTCTACTGGATTAAGGTCTGCACTTTGATTCAGCTATCCTATTAAGTGATTTTTTTGTTGAATCCTGAATTTGCGGTTACGTCAACGATTAAAAGATGTCCAAAGATGTCCCAGAAATTAAGTCGCACCAAACCTTGATACTGCCGCCGGTGTGCTTCACAGCTGGGATAACGACAGAAAACAGAGTTTGTCTTTCTATAAACCAAACACTTCTATTCCATCCACAGAAAATGCCTCCAATAGCCCTCTGGTTAAGCCCTTCACCTTGCTGTGCTGCCCTACGCACTATTCTTGTTTAATGTTTGAGTGTTTTTTTGTTAGAGGTCCTAGGGAGATGATGCTGAATTCCATCTATTTGTCGACTCTCTGCCTGACAGTGGGTCGATGAAGGCCATAATGTTTTTGTAACCTTTTCCAGCCCGGTGCACATCAATTCGACAACTTCTTGTTTAAACTCCACAGAAATCTCCTTTGATCAAGATATATCACACTGACAAAGACATGGCTCCAGACTTTGATATTAAAGGTTCAGGTTTACATTCTTTCGGCAAAAACACCGGCAGCCAAAAACTCACACTTGATTGTCATCCCATTGATAGGAACATCAGACACCAAATACCTATAGACTGATGGTTCTAGAGGTTCATATACTTTCTCTAACAAAGACATTTAAAGAAACTACATGTGTTTCATATGATTTTAACTGCATACTCTTTATCTAGTTTTAGGGATCTGATCGCATTTTCATTTTAAAATACTGATAATTCTGAAGAGCTCACAAACATTCTCAGGATGTGAAATGATCCAGCTTCAAATCTGTGATTAGTGGTTTAATTAGGCAGTTTGTGAGTTACTGGGATTAATGTTCAATTAAAAGAGTGAGTAATAAACCCCCGTGAGTTATGCTGTGGATGACAGGACGACTAATGAGAAAACTTTAAATGCCACTCACTCACATTCATATATTCATGTATGGCGCTCGCATGCAATCACTGACATCCTCATTGGGTCTACAGTGCAGCAGCACGTTTCAAGATGATTGCAGATTTTTTTCGTTTTTTTCTCACCCCTTTGGGTTCTTCAGTTCTGCTCACACACACATGCAGTAGGTCGAATCATTCACTTCCACACTTTCACACATTCTGCATCCTTCACACCCGAGACGATGACGATGAGTGA
>CAEMYA010000364.1:231622-296250 GCA_903131615.1 Diplodus sargus
ACACACACACGAACACACACACAAGGAGCACACATATGGTTCTGTTTTACTAACGGTGTGGCCAATGATCTAACCACTCCTTATAAGGCCTGTCTGGTGCCACTTATTCTGAGCTGGAGGATGAGAACGAACACACACACAAACGCACACAGTCCTCATTGACTACTCGGCTCGGGCAGAGAGGAAAAGATAAATCTGAAGAGACGGAGAGATGTAGGAAATGAAAAAGACAAAGAAGGCTATCAAAGAGGATTGATATTGGTTTGACTTGATCCGTGTGCACGAAATTGAGAACAAAATGACGTTTTGGTGATGAAAACTGTGATGTAGGTCCGATCGTACTGTAACGCAGATTGATATCTGCTGCATCGTGGTGGCAAAGTGGTCCAAGTCCCCGTAAGTGAAGGCCAGCGCTCCACTAACCCACTAAACACAGACTGCTCTGTGGTCGCTTTCATCCCCCTCAGCCTGCCTGGCTGATTCCTGCCTGCTGCTGCCTCCCTCCCCCAGTCACTTCTCCCTACATCTTTCCCCCGTTTTATTCTTCCCTCTGTAGCTCTGCTGCTTTGTTTATATTCAAAGGCTGGGCGGACCTATAGAGTCTGACGGGAATTAAAGCAGGACGGGGGGTGAAGATGATGGAGTTAGAGGAGGACAAGGCAGGTGTGAAGGGGAAGCCTAGGAGGAACCAGCGGTGAGCGACACTGGCCAGGTCTGGAGAACAATCGCTCCACTGTGGAGCCCAGCGAGGCCCTTCTCCTGCGCACACGCTGCCAGCCGGCATCTCATGCCTGGGCCGTAAGTGGAGGAGGAGGCGGGAGGGTACTTTCCCTACTGCAGGAAGAGAGGGAGCATGAAATTAGGGGAATGGGCCTAGGAGTAGGAGAGAAGGGGGTGTTGATTGAAAAAGTTCGGTCTAAAAAGCCCAACATTTTGCTTCTCAGTCTGGCTGGCCGGGTCACAAACACTCTCCTCTTTAGAACATTCTGTCCATTTTTCCAGCTGCTGCTGCCTGGGTTGTCTGGTGTCCAGCTGGCGAGTGAAGGGCAGCTGTGTGCAGCGGTTTAACACACTCACTCGCAGAACGACGCGCGCGCACACACACACACACACACACACACACACACACACACACACACACACGCTCACACACATGCTGTCAATGCATGCAGGGAAAACACAAATCCTGTAACACTGTATTGTGCTCATTGCTAACTCTTTTCCTGGTAAACGAAACTGCATGAGTCCCACTTATCTTGAAGTCATAAACTGCGGGCTCAAACCGAAAATGGGTCTTCGGCTTGCAGTACATCTGGGGTGTGACGATACGCAAAAGGGAAAAACAACTAGTTATTATTTCAGGCATAATCTCAATGAAGAAAGGAAACAACTATATTTTTGTGTGAAACTGCAAAGAGCCATGACTTGATATATTTTACAAATGTGTCAAATCTGTCTTTCTTGCTCGTTTCTATGAACTTGCGCACACAAACACACACACACACACACACACACACACACACACACACACACACACACACACACACACACCGAAGGAGAATGGCAAGAATTAGAAAACCCTGGTAAATATCCCTGACAACTTGGCAGTGAATGGAAACAAATGTTTGGAGCAAACTATGGCGTATTGGGACCAGCTTCTGCCGCTCTACTGTGTCGACGCAGCTTCAGCACATTGCTGCAAACTACTGTTTTAGTCAATTTGAACAAAACTGTCTACCAAATAAATGCCAGCAGGGATTTCTCCATCATCAATATCGAAATACCAACATAAAATTTGAGACAAACATCTAAAAAACAAAAAACAAAAACACAAACATATAATGAGAGTAACAAGCAGAAATAAACTTGTTGTAAAATGCAAAAAAACTAAAAACTGTGAAGGGTATAAATATGGTTTTACATTTTGTAAATAACATCTATTTACAAAACGCCTGTTCAAAGGCTTAAAAATCATGCATGCTGAAATCTGCTCACAACATAAATCAATATGGATGGATATTTCTTCTTTATGTCGGCCTACACGTTACTCTGAACTATCACATGTACGTGTGGCCTCCTTCTCACCCTGAGTATTGTTATATAAATGATTTGTGTGTTAAACGGCATATGCTCGGGTTTTGTGTGCCTCGTTTAAGCATCTGGCCCCTGGACCTTTCAAGTCTAAAAACGAAAATGTAAAGGACGGCTGCAATTTGTATTTGAACTTTGACATGATTGATGTGTGACCGTCTGTAAAATGGTGATGTAAAACAGTGACGATCCCAATGGATTCGATTTAAGTCACCCTTGTGAAACAGGGACGCGCCAATTAAATGGTAAATGTTGAACACAATTATCATTTCTTCAATGTCACAATTCATTGAGCTGCAATTATAAACAGCTATTTAAAAAAAATTCTCCTGTGTCCTTCAAGGTATGAAAAGATGCTGACATCAAAGGTGAGATAAATCAGATGTTAATCATAGTTAATTCTTATGCAATTCAATTCAAATTTATGAATCAGGCTGTTTCAGATTTTCCATCAACTAGTGCTATACTAATATTTAAAAGTATTGACGAGATCACATTTGTTATTTTATTTAGTGAATGTATTTGTCCACCCACAACCTTTTTACTCTATTTCTTTGGCTCTCTTGGGACGTGGGGTCTGACTCGGAATTCAAACTCTATAGGAGCAGGAGGTACATGTTATAAAACACGAGTCTACAGCCTTGCTTGCAGCTCTGTAAGGCATTCATTTTTTAAATGTAGGTAAACCCATTTAAAATGCGGAGGAAAAGCAGGGTTCAGTAGAAAGCAGCAGATCAGACCATCAGACTAAATCCAGAACACCTTAAAACATGTTTTTAAAATCTTACGCATTCTTACGTAATAGCAGAAGTGTCAATTTCTCATGAGAAAAGTAAAATGCGTGAAAATGATCAGCATTATAATGAAGCGAAATCATGTTTGTTTGGTACAGACTCGTTACAAACAGACGTCACATGTTCATGAATTTAATACCTATTCCATCAAAATGAAAAATGTGGCGCAAAAAATATTTTTAGTCTGGAGTAAGAAGGAAGGACTTTGTAATGTATCCGCAACCAACAACTCAAAGCCTTTTCAGTTTGTGTCAGTTTGGCTGATCTGGCTTTGTTGGTTGACCTCGCCAATATAACACAGACACAGTGATGAAACTTTTCTCTGCTGTTCCTTGTTAGCCTGGTGTAGCAGGGGCGTTTACATGCAAACAGCAGATTAGAGGACGTGTCTATCCTGTGTACACGCAGGGCGGAAATCAGGTTTTTTTGCACATTTGCACTGTTAAACAATGTTTGAGATTCACGAAACATAATCACGTCCAAGCACAGCAGTGTAAATCTGACACAAAGGGTGTTTGCGCATATTTTTAGCCTCGAGTCGACATGTTTTTTTATGCATTTGGCTCCAGGCAGGGAGGCCGTGCAGACAGCACTGAAGTACAATTTATCTGCTTGCGGAAGTGTGAAGCTCCACATAACCTGATGCAACAAGCGAAACAGCGAGAGCAGAGAGAGCAGGAAGCACACTGGGCAGGACTGCAATGGAACAAGCAGACAGCAGAGAGGGCAGACAGCACAGTAACGAAGTCCGTCACCCAGCGGTTAAATTATCCTCCGACGCGATGGAGACGAGCGAAGCCTCAGCCACCCCGATAGCGCGGAGGTCGGCTGCCGGTGCAAACAGCAGTGAAAACTAAAACTACCTCAGATCCACACCATAAGCTGGATGTCCGACTGTTCCACTTCATGTTCGAATCTGTGATGTGTCTGCTTGTTTTTTCTGGTTGCATCAGCGTCATGTGTGGCATTCAGGCTCACTGGCATGAAATAAATTACACTCAGATGGGCCTTTTTTTGCCTTCCCGACTATGCGGGTCCACAGATGGATCCTTTGTGCACTACGTCCTTGTTGTAAAGTTTCATTTTTCTTTCAACTGTGACAAGGCTGGAACAGAAAAAGACACGGTACAGGGACGACCTGGGTACTTCCTGTTTAGTGACGGCAGATGCATTCTTGACTTGAAAATGAAAAAGCAAAACAGGCCTTTTGAATTTCACATGACACTGAATGAAAACGGAACCGCTGACTTGGTCCTTTTTTGAATTTTGGCAGACAACTTGTTTCAAAGACCCTGATTATCATTTAGCTCATGCAGCACTGAGTGTTATTCTGAGAAATGTTTAAGTCTGGGACTCTGCACAGTGTGAACAGACTACACAAACAGGGTGCGTTTCTATAATTCTCTCAACACACACACACATGCACACACACAAACACTCTTGTCCCGGTTGTTTAAATCTCAACACAGAAGGCAAAATCCAATTATCGCTGTCTTAACTTCTTTTCTAAAAGGAACAACGGAGAGACAACAGGTTACCGAGGTGGAGCAGAAGTCAAATGTTTGCAAGTGGTTTGTGCACTTTGTCCTGCTCCCTCGCACGACCCAGTCCCAAGGTTAAGGTTTTAGATTGGCTGCATGCAAAATTATTAAAACATGCAACAAGTGAATTAGCTTGAGTTCACATAAACAAGATCCAATCTCTGCAGGATTTTCCTCTCTGGCTTGAACATCTTCTATTAACATTCTGTCCTGTCAGTAAAATACAACAAAGCGATTTGGACTTAGCGCGGGGGAGCGAGGGGAAGCTTGTTTAAAAAACATGTAAGAACGTTTTGCAACTGCAAGTGTACTTTCCTCATGAGGGTCCACCGGTAAACCTTGATTACCAATATGCTGAATGAATCTCTAATGCGGGTATAAAAGCAGGAATGAGGGAGCGAGAAGGCGCTTGTGATTTCTCCCTCTGCAAATCTCACTTATTTATCTGTTACTTGTTTCCTTTTTTGTCCAGAGGACTTTGAGACCATCACGGCCCGTGGCGTCTTTTGACCGCTCAACCTGATCAGCTCGACCGCCCAAGGGAGGAAGAGAGTCGGAATAAGAGAGCCATGCTAATCCAGCTTGGGTTAAGGCTGCTCCTAGCTAATATCAGGTTGCAGGAGAAGGAAATGGACACAAGGCAAAATCAGAGACTGTTGTGCCCTCAGAGACCTGTCCCCTCAACAGCATCTCGGATCAAGCTGTTGCACTTGACGGGAGGACCGGAGCGCAGGACTACACCTGCTTTGACGAGGACAGGCGTGTTTAAAACATCGACGCTTGGTGCTCACACACAGTCACAGCTTGTGGACAGTGTTCCCCAGACGTCAAACTTTTAATATGAAGATGCCGACCACATTATCATCACCATCGCGTTGCTGCTGCTGACATACACCCTGACACAGATTCAAAAGATGCATTTTGTGTTTACGTATATTTGTGTATACATAACGGTGTATACAGGTTCTGTAATTTTTGTCACATGAAGGAGTTAACAAACTCTAAACTCGTTATGCAACCCCGTGTTGTATAACGACCAATAAATTATGCTGTACCTTCATTTTGCAGCATTTTGTAACTGATCTTCCAATTTCATGTATTTGTGTTTGGGCAATGTAACACAGTCACTTCTTAACTGTCAAACCTTCTATCTTGTGGGTGCTGATTAACAGCGTGAAATACATTTAGAGGACTAACATGAAAAATATCATATCAACATGCTTTGAAAAGTAATGCTTTATAGTAAGTGTGCTGGTATATTTGGCCACAAGCATTTTTCAGGTAACTTTTTAAGATGACCATAAACGGCTTACTGTGCAAGCAGGAGAACTGATCCTCATATCGCACCTGTATTTCATCCTCTGTGTTACCCTTTTAGTTCCCTTTCCGTGGGTCTCTCTTTTTCAGGCTTTGCTGTTCATGAACACAGCACATCTGGCAGAGCTTTGGCAGGAAGTATTGCAGCCAACCGTGTGAGTGATGCCCACATGTGCACAAAAAAAGCCTCAGAGTATGTCCGCTGTGCTGGTGTTACATTGTGCAAACAAAACAGAGCTGCAGTGCTCCGAACTTACAAGGGCTAAATAACTTCAAAGATATAGAACCACTTCAACCTAGTGGATGTTACATCTCCTCAACACACACACACACACACACACACACACACACACACACACACACACACACACACACATAAATTAGTTTCCTTTTGTAAAAAGAAAGCTTCTTCAGCCACCCAAGTGAGTTAATAATGAACCAAGATATTTTAGTTACCAGCAGTTAATAATCACACACTCACACACACACACATACAGACACACACACGCAAATCATGGGAGCTGTCTCATCATCTTCTCTCCCCGTTGCTTCCCTCATTCTTTGCTTCTGTGAATGATGTCATTAGTTGCTATTGCCATAGAAACACAACAAATTCTCCCTCCCTATGGTACGTATGTTCAATCTTTCCTTCCCCACTTTATTAAAGTCAGTGAGTGAGTGAGTGAGTGTGTGTGTGTGTGTGTATGTGTGTGTGTGTGT
Source organism: Diplodus sargus (assembly GCA_903131615.1). Taxonomy (NCBI): domain Eukaryota; kingdom Metazoa; phylum Chordata; class Actinopteri; order Spariformes; family Sparidae; genus Diplodus; species Diplodus sargus. The sequence goes on from CAEMYA010000364.1 coordinate 238,086, forward strand.
GTGTATAGGTGGTTGTATGGTCGGTAACTGACTGGAGGAGGAGAGCAGCAGAGATGGAAAACACACAACAAAAAGTGGGAGAGTGTTCCCTCCATTTCACTGCCTTCAAAACACGGTGAAGGAACGGTTTGGTGCTCTAAGGTAACTTCTCTGTCGAAGGCACGTACGTGTACTTTATTTGAATCACTGCAGAAAGATCAATCAAAGTTTAGTTTTTATCTACATCATCTCCAAGATATGTTGTCAACTTCAGTAAAGTTGGAAGGATATTCAAAGATTTGAACTTCTTCATTCATAATAGACACAAATCATCCAGTGTTGGGTGGCGTTACTACTGAAAGTTACTTGTTAAATTAAAAGATTACTGCCATTAAAAAGTCACTTGTTACTTAATAATGTTACTAAGAAAAGCAGCTTGTTAGAGTACTTTCGTTTTTACCAAGAATGAAAACCCTCATGTTGCTGCTCATACTGTCGAGAGGTTGCACGTCTCCCATCAAATGTATCGACTCTTCCGACACTGAAAAGAATATTCCATGAGCCGATACCTCTGCATGGTAATAATGACGGGGATAACAACCCCAGCTCTTCAGTAATATTTTAGATTTGATTTCAAAACATCAAACCCGATGGCTGCAAGGGCGCAAATATGCTGAGTTCAGACAACATGTAATATTTTGCAATTCAACTGCAATAAAAAAGGTTCCATTACTTGAGAGAGATAAGAGTAAACAGAAAGCGAGGGTGCCTGACAGGAAGCAGCTGGGCGGGCTTTTTCGCTGCTAACAATCAGACAGCGAACTTACCGAGAAGCACAGCTTAAGCAGCTGCCTCTATGAATACAAGAAAACATGTATACTCGTATAGAATAACTACTAATGAACCAGAAGCTGCCCTCTCTGCTCTGCCATCTAGCTGGCTGAGTTAACGGAAGAGACACAAAGAACTGGCGGTGAAATCCTTACAGTAATGGATTACTTATTTGAAAACAGATCTGATTAACAATTACTTAAATTGCCCTAATTAAGGCTTTTATTCGTTTACAACAAAAAGCAATCCGAGTACTCCCTATGCGTGACCCACAACTCACGGTCTCTTGTCAAAGTTGTACATTAATTGCATTATTCAAATAAGACGGCACAGTCCGGCTATGCTAGTTCAGAATGTTCTGGTTGTGGAATTGACAAGGTAACTTCTTGGTGAGGATTCTGAAGCATCTGTGGTGCGACAGAACATCCCAGTCCCATAACTGCCGTCTGTGGAGCGACGCCGTTAAAAAGACCAACTGTACTGGAGGCTAATTCTGCACTTTAAAGCAGCGAAACCTTTGTTGTTTAAACACAGGGCCAAGGAAGTACTATCCATGATTAGAGAGGTTGAGATACAATCGGTATAGCTCCTTTGATAGATTTATTGAAAGATGGGCCCAATTTATAAAGAACGTGTCGAAGGCAATGAAGGCATTTCTCCTGAAATCAATTTCACTTACACACCTAAATTCCCCTGAGATAATGTTTTTTACACATCTCCTCTCAAACCCTGCTAAGACAATCAGGAATAGTCCACAATGTTACACATTATAAAACGCTGGGTTCTTTTTAAAGCAGACAACCACAAAACAGAAGAGTTGTTTTGACCTAGTAACTCAACAGTGATATAAAACTGAAACCAAAACTCTCCGTTTGTCCCTGGTCCCTCTTTCTCCAGTATTGCGTCAGCGCTATATTGGCCCACACTGTGTACATTTTTAACCCAGTGGTTTTGACTGTGTATATGATTTTTTTTCTCTCTCCATACTGCCAACGTAAACTGAAAATCTATAAATAAAATGTAAAAGTGGGCGAATTAGAGATTGAGTCTCTTCCGTCCGACAGCTGTGAAGCCTCATGACAGCGCAAAGTCGAGACTGCTCCCTGCAAATAGACTGCAAGAAGCACATCACCACGCCTGCAGTATGTCTGTGTGTGTGTGTGTGTGTGTGTGTGTGTGTGTGTGTGTGTGTGTGTGTGTGTGTGTGTGTGTGTGTGTGTGTGTGTATGCGTCTTGCTGCCATGGTAACACCACAAAATTCTCCTGAGCAGGGCCGATAGGACCGCGGTGTGTGTGTGAGACCACGACTGTGTTTACAGGACAGTTGTCAACAGCTGAGGACAGTTCATTTGGAAACTAAATATATACTTTGCTATTTGCACTTCATACAGTATTAAATTATATATATAATATAAGTTGTATTTACTGGGTACAGATTGTCACTCCTTTCACCTTTTTCAACCAAAACTAAGTGGAAAAACCGTTGATGTAGAAACAGCATACATATTAAAACACTGGTGTATACATACTGATCTAACATTCACCTCAAAAGCACAGCCGAGCCGAGCAGGTGAACCTCAGGCCACTACAGCAACGACTGATGCAGACCGACTCAAGTCTGACAGCACACAGGTCAGCCTGACCAATGCCGCACACCTCTTGGTGGCCATTTTTCTTTACTAAAAAACATGCTTGTTTTCAGGCACCTGCAAAACACCTTGTGGGGGTCTCCTGGCCTTTATGAAAAGCCCTCTGAACCCGCTCTGCAATCTAACATGTGAACTCCCCTCCAATGCGTTGGATGGAATTCAACTCTGACTTCAGCTTGAGCGGTTCCGTATATGAAGGGTCAACTCCCTCAGCAGAAGAACTAGATGTTATCTGTCTGTGAGAAAATGTGTTTTTATAACCTATTGACCTGGGTGACAGATCTCTAAAGGGAAAATAACAGCAATTACACGGGGATCTGAAATACCAAGCGATCACATTAATTGTAGAAGTTCACCAACCCCTCGTCTTCTACTGTGGACGGATTAGCTGTAACAGACTCTTTACTTTCAAGACACATGCTGACTGATTTTTTCATTTACTTTCTGTCTGCTATCTCAGGACAGAGACAGTATAGAGGCGCTTTGTGCAACAGCAATTAGCTTACCAAACAAAGGCTACAGAGCCTTTAGAAAGTAAAGAGATCACTCCACAAGCATTTCCCCGAAGTGACTTCAGAGTTACATAAACTGTCTGCATGAAGTGCGAAAAGATTTTTATTGTGTGTGCGGGCTGGAACGAATGGACTGGTGTGTAAGGGGAATGCTTTTCTCCAGCTGCACTCCGCGGCGTGTTAAAATACTTCATTACCACTGGATGATTTTGTTTACCAGGGACTTTTTTATTTAGGGCCAGGTACAGGGGCACAGAGGAGAGGAGGGGGTGCAGCATCGCTTCCACTTTTCAATCTTTTCTCGTGGTTTTTAATTACTGTCTCAACTTTCAATTCAGCGGATTAAAATCTGTTGCTATAACTGTAACTGCAAGTCAAAGCTGTCTAACACTACAGTTGTGTGGTTGCCAAAACATTTTGACATGAAGCTGAAATGTTACAAAATTAAGAGCGGCACCATTTCAATACTTTTAGGCCTTGGTGAAACAGCCAATCAGAAATCAGAATTTGTTCTTACGAGTTCAATAATCTAGACCCTAGTAAACGCCAGACGATTACACATCAGGACCACAGTGGAGTAAATGAGGATCTCTTTACACAATAATGAAGTGCATGAAAAAGAGAAAAAAACGAGTTCACTCATCACTCATCCCTTCCCTTCTGTCTCACTCCGTACCTCTCTCTCACATATTAATAACCCGCAGTGATTCACAGAAGCACATGAAGGTCACATTGTGTTGATGTATTTGTTGGAAAAAAATTAACATCAACATTTTTGCCTTCACCACTTTGCCACAGAAGAAAGCTCCTCTGATGAAAGGAAATAGTCATTATCCGCCCACGTCTGCGGAAACTGTCGAGTGGTGAAATCTGTCTAATGACAACCTTACTTTAATTAAATGTAGTGGTGATGCTCCGCGCTGCAACGGCTTCTTACCATAATAACCCACACACACACACACAACCAGGTGCAAACCACAATAAGTTTCAATGCAATTTAATTTTAACATCACACTACTGTCTTTCTTTATTCTATTTATTGGCATAAGATTAATCTGCAGCTAATTTTAATCAATGGAGCAATTAAAGCTACAATACAAAATACCAGCCTTGAAATCTTTTTGATGGTAGAGTCTTGTCTCCCCATCACTTGTTTCTGCACTATGTAACTTCAGCGAGAGGGTCGGATCACGGCCTTACATACGTGTTTACTTCAACACATAACATTGCTATGACGTCATGAGTTTTGTTCGTAGTTAGCTATGACACATCTGACACATTGTTACAGATCTGGGATTTATATTTACGACAGTGGAGTTGCACGCCGAAATAGTGGGGGACGGGATTTCTACATAATGTTGCTTTAAGTAATTTTTCCAGTAAAAATTCTAAATGTTTTTTTCGTTCAGCTGTAAACTGAAATCATAAACAGAATATATGAGGAAATAATCAACAGAGTGATTTATAATATAAAAAAAAACATTAGTTGTGGCCCTGATCTGCAACTACATTATGAAGGATCTACAGTTTACCTTAGTGATACTGACACTGCAAACAAACGGCAGCAATCTCAGACACATAATCTACCTGAGTGTGTTCCAGACAGACACCAGGCCACGGTGTGCAGACACCTACGGTAACATGACATTTGTCCATTGACAGACACCACCAGCACAGCTGCAGGCCTATTACTGATTTATAGCTTCTCTCCTAGTTGATGTTTAAAGGACAGTTTTGTTCAGATCCACTCTTTGTTTTCTCCTCAACAGTCACAAATCCAAACACAACTGTGTCAATAACACACTGGAATGAATTAGGGCAGGAAAAATATATCAGCATTATATTGTTATCGTGATAAGAAAGCATATGTAGTCTAAGATTTCTGATATTGTTATAAGCCTTGCCTTTTTGGTCCATTACCTGCCTTTACCCACTCAGTTATTCCACATTACTGATGATTATTTTGTCAAAGTCTCTCTCAGTAATTACTGCAAGAAATGCTGGTAAAAATAATAAGATCCATACTAGCCATTGGGAAAGCTGTACTCTACCATAAGACACTGATAAAGATGACTTTAGATGGTAGTACTATCTTATTATATACATACACAGCTTTCACCTATCTGCCCTCAGACAGTCTTGCCATTAAGTCCCAGCAAGTATGACCTTTTGAAAAATTCTTCAAATAATGAGTGAACAGGTAATACAGGCCGAGTAGTGCCTGCAGCGTTATAAAAATGAACATTGTTAAGTCCTCCGCTGGGTCCTGGCTGGATGTCTCTTGCCTGCCACGGTCGGCCATGAAATCAGAGATAATTAAAGGTAAAATATCTGATTTAAATTCCCTGCTCCTGTCTATAAGGTGGCAGCTGCAGACAAGAGGACAAATTAGCGAGGACAGTAACGGTTCACAGCCTGTTACCTCCACATATGGCTTCTGCTGGTACAGTAGGACCAAGGTGGTTTATCTAGACTGATGCAATTAGCACGAGAGTCTGATGTGATTAGAGACACATCCTGCCGCAGGGCCCGTCTGGGATTAACATGGCACCCAACCGAACACTCTTCCTTTCTTGCGCAGATACTCTCGCTAAACAGCAAGTGATATTAAGAAGCCCTGCTGAGATGAGAAGGAAATGTTTGTTTACTTTCAAAGCAGCAACAATTATTGCCAATAGGCCCGCTGGCTTTTATTTTCAAGAATTCCAGCTGAAACACAGTTTTCTAAAACATTATTTAAATGATATACCAGTGCTTGTTTAGCCAGGACTCTAAATGAAAGAAGTTCCAAAATAAAACACGCGCCCGCCGAGCCTGGTGCATGAGGTAAAGTTAAATAAAAGAAGGTAGCGTAAGGGGAAATAAATAATTGATAACATATGTCTTCCATCGGCACAGAACAGAATGTTCTCGCTGCAGCAGCACCAGAGGTTGAAGACTGATCTGCACCACAAACACCACTTTCAGCGTCTCTGCTGACCGACTTTAAACTAGCAAACTGAGACACACACTCAAACACAGACACACACTCAAACACAGACACAAACACAGACACATGCACACACGCAGTGTCACAGAAGCCTGCGCCACACAAAAAAGGTCACCTGGTAAAGTAAAGTCCAGGAGTGCTCCTAAATTATTTTTTTAAGCATCCAGAGTTTGCATCGTTTCCTTGAAATACTTCCACACATTTTTCTGTCCTTTGTTTTTAAAAAGCGTAAAGTGATGCACAATGATGACTTGGAGCAAGATTTTTCACTCCCACAATACTCCGCTCACCACATCTGTCAGAGTGCCTACACATGACAGCAATCGGCTCATGATTTAGTCATTATTGGCCGATCTGCACATTGTTTTCTTGCTTAATCCATTAATCATTCATATCATCATGAACATTTCGGCCTAATGTTAGAAGATTGTGGAAAAGAGGCCTTTCTCAGCTTCCCAAAGCCAAAGGTCAACATATTCAAGTCGCTGCATTTGTTCAACTAACAGAAATAAAAATAAAAATAAAAATAAAAATAATAATAATAATAGAAAAAAGGAAAAGGTGACCAATTTCCAATGATATGTAGTAAAGTAGTAAATGTACGTGAATAAAAAGCTGGATCCACCATAATGTTTGGCCTTAATGCCTCCTTAGAGACTCCAATGATCATAATCAATAACCAAAAAAGGTTGCTGATTTACTTTCAACTAATCGCTTGAACAATCTTTCCTTCATCTCAACAACAACAACAACAACAACAACAACAACAACAAAGCACAGATAAAATTAAACTCTCTCAAGCTCCATGATGCATGGTGTGGTGTCAATAACAACATTGTTGTAACCTCTCTAGTCCCACCATGGCAGACAAACACCAACATGAGCAAACAACTATCAAAAACGTTCTTTTCTGGGATTTTTTTTGTTCTGTTTTTCACTTCCATGACTTTCACCTCGTCCAGCCATTAAACCCTGGCTGACTGCATTGTGATTGTGGACGTATCCTCCACTGTACATCCCTGCCCTGGTTACTCACAGCACGCTGGTGGCCGGAGGGATGTCGGCCGCAGCTGGGGCCCTCTCCAGCCCGATGTTGGAGCAGTTGACGACGCAGGACGGCTGGAGCACGGCCGGCGCGCAGCTGCAGTTAACGGGACACGGGCTGCAAGTCCTGCCGCCGTCCCCCTGCGGCCCGGAGCCCCACGCCTCCAGGCAGCAGAGCGCCACGAGCAGACTGGAAAAGAAGCTAAACCTCGGGACGCAGACGCCATGTTTTCGCTTGGATAAAGTCTGTCCATTTCCACAAGGCATAGCTCACTCACATCTCATCGCCTCTGATGGTGTAAGTCCTCTCAGTGTGGGAAGAAGGAACTGGATACACGGGACAAAAGGCGAACACACGCGTCCCGCTCCCCCTCTCATGTGAGGAGACACAAACAGAAGGAGGGATGTCAATATTTGTCACCGTTTTACTCCTCTTACGTCGTCTTTAATCTTCTGGTCGGGTCCCCTTCCTCTGAAAATCTAACGGGGCAGCTCCACAATCCTTTCAAGGAAAAAAAAGTTTTGGAGAACTTCCTCTCTCCTCCTCCTCCTCCTCCCACTGGGTGCAGTTCCTCGAGCCGCCGCTGGGAGCAGGCACGCGGCTGCGTGGCCTCTTATTCCCACCCCAATGCGCTGTGTAGTTCTGAGGAAAACCTGATAAGCAGATAAAGATCTTCATTTAATGGGGCTTTTTAATGCCTAAACAACGTGAATCAACACACTCTTTTGTTTTTTTGACTGAATAAACAAAGTGACCTTATAGGACAACACAATTTCATACTGTTTTACTTTGTTTATATGTGGCAGACCCTGCCACCTTTCTAGCTTCAAACAGTGCTGTGGGACCTTATTTTCCTCTGAGAACAGCTTGTTTATTCAGTTATGGAAAAGATAAATATTTCTGCTTTTGTAGTATTACCTTATTCATATTGCAAACATTAAAATTCTTATTTAAATTACATAGTGCCCCTTCAGTAGACTAATATTCTTTTCTTCAGACTTGTGTTAGCAAAACCTTCTATATCATAAATGAAATAGAAATCACGACTAGTTAAGAATAGTAACAAAAGAATGACGAGTATAGAGTGATAAAGTATTAGCATTCATATTCAATCAAGTCTGTTCAATAATATTTGTGGTCTTCTTACTGTCATAGCAGTCATGATTGGATCAACCTACTGATGGGCCACAGGGGGAAAAGAACGGGCCCTTGTTAACCTTCTATTTGCAGTCATTTGATTGATCACATTTGTTCCTATGGGATTTGGATACCCGGTAAGACAGGTAATAATGCAAAGGCCCTTTGACAGTTCCGTCCATATACTGCTTTATTATCAGCCGCATGATCCCAAAACAAATTTGCAGTTTATTATGAGTAAATGAAGCTTGTGGAAACCAACTGACATCCAATTAATATGAGGCTTTGAGGGAGCCTGAGGGTCTAGAGCTCCAGGATACTTGCACTGATTTGCCCACTCAGTAGGTTAATCCAGCCTTGATTATGTGCCAGGGTTCAATTTACTCTTCGATAAATTCCCATGAATGATAGTGTTCTCACACCGGTTTCTCACTGTTTTCCAAGCAGATACTACAGCTGACATTACTCGCTGTTCGATCAACATTAGCGCTTTGTGTTATACATTCGAACCGTTCTCTTTTTCCCCCCCCCTCCATGCTGTCCTCGCAAGTGCTTCGGAGAGGTGATGGAGGTTTCTCAGCTGGCAGGTCTCTTTTGAAGTTTTATCAGAGCGTCTCTGGGCATAAAAAAACTCCATATGAGGTTGAGCTTCCAACTTCCAACTTCAGCTCAAGCCAAATCAATCAATCACCAATTTGCCAAAGCAGCATCATTATGTGCATGTGTATATGTGTGTGTGTGTGACAGTCTCTCTGCCTGAGACGAGCTACATGCAGGTTGAAGAGTGCTGTACCAAAACCCTGACCTTGCATATATGTACTCTGAAATTGCATAGAAGATAAAACATCAAAGTAACGAAAACATATGAATTTTTCAGGTGAAAAGTAAGAAATCACTATAAAGGAGACACTTTGGCATCTTGAGGCAGTGATATAACTAAAACATGCCCTTCATCACCCACAAAGATCTGACATTTTTCATCTCACAGAAGTGCAGGAATGACACCGCTCTGCTGTGATTTGATGGTGAAATGACAGTCGTAAAACTTCTTGTTTTTTGCAATTTCAAAAACAAGCTCTCCCCTCTCCTCTCTGCAGTATCCTCTCGAGGCTGTGCAGGGCACGTGTTAGAGGTGTCTCCTGGGTATCTGACTTGGCCGGAGCCCACCCACACTCCCTGCAGGCATCTGGTGCTCTGTACAGAGAAAAGAGGAGACCCACAATAACTCTTGCGCTCTCTTATCCTCGTTGGCAGCTTTTCATCGCTGAGTTCATATCTGAGAAACAAAGCGTGTGTGAGTGGAGGGGCGGATAACTTCAATTTCAAAAACTATAATGCAACAGAAGACAACATCTTTGTTTTGTTAGAAGTAATCCTCTTTCAGACTTATATTCTGTGAAAGTTCCAACTCTTCATTGAGGCTGTATGATGCTAAGAGTGTTTCTACGGCTGCACCTTTCAATCAAGTGGAAAAATTCAAGATGTGTTGTGCCTCATTTCCCCTAAACTCAAGCTCATACTATCTGATATCATTTGCAACTGTCCTGCTTCACTGGTCGAAAATGAGTTCTGTAGGTTGGGCTGAGCAACGGCTTGTTAATTATGTGCGGAAATGTAAGGGAGAAAAGAGTGAAAGTATTATTGATAAAGTAGAAGCATTTTGACAAGAAATGACCTGAAATAAATTGAAAGAGAAAAGCAGAAAAAGATAAAAGAGAGACGTGTCAGAATATGTGCGACCCCTGTCAGATATAGACATCATAAGACATGACATCCTGAAATATTTATCCTTTTAAAAAAAAAGACTGAGTTTTACTCTGATGCCAGTCTTGTCCAGTGTGTTCCGCACTGGCAGAGTTTCCCTTCGAGATGACACTCGTCTCTTCATTTGGCGGCGAGAATGAACCCTTCAGATGTTTCCTCACCAGACAGTCCTCATACATCTTATCATCAACTACGGCTGTGAGATCTTGAATCCCAGGCGTTGGAGTTGAAGGTGGAGTGCAGCCTAACTGGAAGACACAGAGCTGGTTTATACGCTGAGCTGTTCAGGGGCAAGGAGTAAGGGGAATGACACAATTCATGTCAAGTTTAATTGCATGACCTATAATTAGAGTGAGAGCCTCAACAGGCTTCAAAACCCAGATCATTCAAGACACAAAAGGATCCGTTAACACAGTCAGGCAAATCTGAGCGACAGAGCGCTCCCTGAAGAAGAAACTTTCTTATAATATAATATCTTTGAACTAACATTTCTTGGTACATGCTGTTTTGTCAAGCATATTTTTGACTAATTATGCTTTTGAAAAGTGTCTGGGACAAAACTGGTCACCTCACAAACTGTGGAGACATGTTCCATCCCCACTGTAAATGCAGCCTATGACTGCAAGCCTCACCGTTCACCAATATTATTGCTACCAAAATATTCATGTGTCATTCATTTACGATTAGAAACTTAAATCCTCATGTTCGTTGAATTGTGTTCCTGCCTGTAGGCAAACCTTTGACAAACAGTCTTGAATGCTCAACTTGCCTGCTGTGCACTGAGCAAAAAACGACCATAAAAAAAGGCTATGTATTATTTGATAAATTAATTGAAAGTGTACCATTTGCGATAAATAGTGGCAAACGATGTGATCTATTCCAGACATTCTGTATGAATTTACACAAACGTCAACCTGCTGGTCATAGGATTGCTTCCGGTGACCATAAATCCTTCAAGTTATAACTGAACGTTTTTTCATGTTGCAAGTGTATGTTTGTCAGGGTTGAATTTTTTATTTCTCTCATTTCACAACGTGCTCATGCTCCTGCTTAGATTTACGCTTTAAAAACACACTTGGTCAATGAAGACGACACTGTTTTGCCTGTAATATCTGTTTTGGTTGCCACGATCACAGATGGGGACGGTCCTGCTTTCTGTGAAAACTACAAAAACATCTGGAAATATCCCCAGGTGTCCTTAAAAATATCCAGTGGTGTGAATCAAACAGCGGCCGGCCGTTTGACAGCCTGTTGGCTTGTAGTAACACCCACCAGCATCACCTCCATGTCATGTTAAAGGTGGCTAATAGAGGTATAATGTGAATGTGATATGCCACATTCGTACAAATGTCAACCTTGGATGTAAGTGTGGTTTGAAGAAGTGCTAACTTCTAACATGATATCTTGGTGACTGGGCTGAAATGCTTTCATGCCGATAGATCCAACGGTTTCTGCCTGGACCAAAGTGCTGCACATCCCTATAGAGCCGTGCTGTTAGCATGGCTAAAAACAGCACTATAAGTTAGTGATGTTTTAATGTTTCATGTGCCAGGAGTTTTATCTGCAGGACACTGGAACACAGTTCACTACATCAAGCACCAGTTTGAAAAGCCTGGACTGGTCCAGCCTGGGCCAGGGTGAAGGTAAAATGAGCATGGCTCCTGTTTGGATATGGGGAGGGTCCACCAGTCCGGCCAGGAAAACAGCACTTACTGAGGCCTCTGTCTGTGTTATTGTAGGGCTACAGGAAGAGAGGGGGAGAGGAGGGGAGCGGGGAGGACGACGGATGAGGAGAGAATGCAGAATGAGAGAGTGAGGAGGGTCTGGGGAGGGCGAGGGAGACGGAGACGCATGTTAGATAGGATCTGGGAAAGAAGATGATACAGTGATAGAAAGCCTGAGAGGGTTAGGAGAAGAAGACGGCTCATGTAAAGAAGGAGGTGGAGATGAAGAAAGTGAAAATCTTTCATTTCCCACGAGTCAGTGGCTCCCATCTTGGGGACAGGGGTCCCTACATGAGGTCATTAAATGAATCTCGTGCAGCAGTGGAGAGTAACTAAAGACATCTGAGGTAATGTTTTCATACAACCTCACTCTATTTCAGGGGGAAATATTGTGCTTTTTACTCCTCTACATTTACCTAACAGCTATAGTTAGTGGTGACTTTGACCACCAGTAAACATTTTTAATTGGATTAATTAGAAAAGAGGAAGGACATTTTGAAAATCTGCTTTTTTTCAGGAAACATCAGCAGTGTGAGTAAAGAGAAAAGAAGCTGCTTTGTAGTCTGGTGGTACGACAGCGGATACTTCTGCATCTCCTGCCAGACGGCAGCATCTCACTTCACCGCTGTCACTGATAATCTGTAGATGTGTACCTATGATGTTCTGGGAGATTTGTAGTCACCAGCTGTAGAGCCTTCCTGTCCTAAGTCGTACACAAACCATGCTGGATAATGACCCTCCCAGTCAGGATGCTTTCCATTGCTTTCACCTATCTGCTACGAAACAGTGAACGCACTGTGCAAGAAAGACGAGAAAGCAGCTCAACTCATTCAGCTTCACAAACACTTGAGGGTATTGTTACCTAGCTGAGACAGAGATCTAACAACAGACAATATTGTTATTGAATTGATGGTTATATACTGTATGTTACACCACCACGTATATGTAAGTGCTTAAAATGAGCTTGACCTCCAACACCATTACATTTAAGGGCATTTAGCAGACACATTTGTCCAAAGGGAATTAATTCATACATACACTGATGTGTGACTCCAATGGAAGGGGCTGACCAGCACATCGGGAGCACTTTGGGGTTCGGTATCTTGCCCAAGGATGCAGTCCTGGGGAATCGAACCAGCGACCTTCCAATCACAAGACGCTGGCTCTACCCCCGAGCCACAGCCACCGTTAAAATGCTGCTTTTATGTTCATGCATCAGTAACATCAGTAACATATCAGTAATATTTCAATAGCATGATATATACTTTATTATAATAAACTCTCCTTGTGCCTACAAATGGTATCCTCCAGATGTAATGACCCCCTCAAGACCTGATTTCAGATGCAGTGTGCAGTAATGCTTTTAGCTCAGCGATGAGGATTTTAGACTTTTAAAAGGGTGCAAATAACATCTTTTCAAACTAATTTGGGATTTTTGGTCTTCCGGAGACTTTGATACCACCATTTATTTTTTGGTCCTCATCTACTTCAGTTGCTTATGAGAATGCTGCAACGCTGTTTTGCTGTGAAGCTCCAGAAATATTTTGTGGATTACAAAATTTCACCTGACTTTCCATCAGCATCGGACTGAGCATAGTAGATAATGACTGAATTTGCATTTTGCATTCCTGCTCTCTCCATCGCCTGCTTTCTACCCTGATGGTATGACCTAAACATCAGTCAGTGTGTGCAGTGCGAGTAGCCTCAGTGTGGTGCAGAAATGAAACACAAGACAAAGAGAAAGGGTAGAGCTGAAAGTGAATGCATTAAGAGGAGAAAAGCTTGACAGCTAAGTGCTGTTAGATTACAGATATTTTCATGAGCAGGCGACATGGTTGGTGTTTAAAAGAGGAAAAAATAGCCATAGCCTTCTAGCGGGGCTGCCCTGAGCATATCATAATCACATCATAAAACAGCCTAACTTTCCTGAGTTGTTTCCCAGATAACGACCCGTATACTTCTACTACTTGTCCAGTCAGACCTCTGAGGAAGCGCCATGCTGTAGAACAATCACTTCAAAAGTCCACAAAAAGAAAGTAAATATCAATAATTATTCCTGCAATTATAGATGTGGAATGACTCTTAAGAGGGAAGACACTTGGCTGCATTTCTCTATTCTGGACGTTACTGGAATAAACAGTAAACGTAAAGCACAGTTCAACAAAAAGCTTACAGTATGTGGTCTGGTTTGAATAGAGGGATTGTTGAGTTTGGCCTGGACTGATGTTATTATCCCGGTCTGTCCCTGAGGACAATATGAGTACTTCTTCCACAAAAAAGTAGGTTATAACTCATTGCCTGGGTAAAAAATAAGACATAGTATATTTTGATCATATATGCTTTCATTGGATTTTCTGTAACCGTTTCTTTCCCACAAAATACTGTAGCTGCACCTGGCCAGGCCTCTAAGAGAATTCAGATGAAGTGACTGTTATATCGAACTGCTGGTATGTATTGTTTTCTCCTCTGTGGTTATCTATTAATAGCCACAGATGGAAGAAGAGAGGTAAAGAGTGAGAACCCCAACCCATCACTGCCAACATCTCTGCAATTGCTCCCGTTGTGTTTAACCAGCCCACCTCCACTTCAACGTCCCCCTGTAAGATCTAATTCTAGTTTCTCCTTGGGTGGGAAAATGGTCTTCATTACCCGGTCTCCATCTGTGCTGAGCTCATCGAATGCTGTCATGTAAGGTGTGTATTCAGGACTTTCTTTCTGTTCTGCTTACACTGTCGCTGCCGTGGGTGTATAAATCCCTTTGAGACATGAGACACTGGGCGACCACGCATTGAAAAATCCATATGATATGCAGAGCAGTACAAAAGCTACTGCTATTAGGGAAGGAATTTGTGGTGGTGTTGTGTAGGAGTGCGTTGTGTTTAAATGTGTGTCTATTTTTCCGTTTTGACATAAATGGAGGAACAAAATGATTAGAAATACAGTAAATATCAGGTAAAAAAATCAGGACTGTGAGTGTGGGAATCAGAAGACACGGCTGGAAGGTGAAAGGAAAGAGGTGGAGCAGCAGAGGAGCGACAGAAAGAAGGGCATCAGCAGGAAAAATGCCAAATACAGCATGTGGAGCTGGAATATTTCCATATTTTACGCACTAAATTAATGATGGTGATTGTAGAAAGACACACCAAGACTGCTTTTGTGAGTTTTTTTTTATCGTCAAGTTAAAATGAAGTTTGTTTAAAATGCGTTAATAAGGTAATTAAGTTTGTCTTAGTTTGGTTGAAGAAAGAAAATTCAGATGGTGTACAGTTGTATTTTTCTGTTTAGTAATGAAAAGAGATTTAAAAAGGTCTACTTTCTAGACATTGTGTGAGTTTAGGTGGTTTACTTATTAGACTCAGTAGACTTTTACATCTCACAATTTAAACTACAGGGACAATCAGACTATACTATCTCTTATGGTACGAGGTGGTATTAGGAGTCATGACAGTCCGGGGATAGCTAGCATGATTCTGAATGGTTTAAACTATAATTCTGGCCATAACTTACAAATGACCTCTTTTATTCGTACATTGGTAAACATTGCTTCTCTTTATTCAGTCTGCTTACAATCTTATAGTCAACCAAATGTGATCTTTCCAGATGATAACAGATCTTCTGACAGTCATTTGATAGCTTTTTTCAAGGTATTTGCAACATGTAAATGTGAGATCATTTCCTCTTGCCTTAATTACGACATGTGTCACTATTGAACGGAGTTGCAACGCATATAAGTGTGTGAGAGCTCTGCAGAGCAATGCCACCATTCTGATCCAGGCAATGCTCAGAAATCGCCTTGTGTAATGGGGCCATGCTAACCTTCAAGTTTCAAATAGCCTGGTTATTTATGTGATGGAAGTCTATAGACATGACAACTTTTTTCCTTTACTTATATTATACAACAGTCTGTGTAAGTCAGAGAAACGATATTTCTCATACAGTAAAGTACAGTGATACAAAGGGATACAAATGTTGAAATGATGATAATAATAAAAAAGATTTGCTGCACCTTTTACTCCTAACATTCTCTGCTACACAATCGTAAACTTGCATAAAAGAAGAGAAAGCTTTTTTTTTTCAATCAGCCTCACAAAGACGCAGCAGTAGCCTGCGAATGCACCAAGGCCACAGGTAAGTGGTTTAAATTCGATATTAGACTTACATGCCCGCACTGGACTTAAGAAAGGTGAACATATTCCTGCCTTGGGAGATACACTACGTTGCCAAACGTATTCACTCACCCATCCAAATAATTGAAATCAGGTGTTCCAATCACTTTGGGTTGCATGGGTGTATAAAAGGAAGCACCTAAGTATGCAGACTGTTTCTACAAACATTTGTGAAAGAATGGGTCGCTCTCAGGAGCTCAGTGAATTCCAGCGTGGTACTGTGATAGGATGCCACTTGTGCAACAAGTACAGTCGTGAAATTTCCTGGCTCCTAAATATTCCACAGTCAACTGTCAGTGGTATTATAACAAAGTCGAAGCGATTGGGAATGACAGCAACTCAGCCACGAAGCTGAGGTGTGCTTTGTTTACTATCTTGATTAAATGATAAAAAGTATTGGGCCACTACTATCATTTGGGCATATTGTGGTTATATTGGAACTGATGCTTGCTTGTTCCCACTAGCTCACCTGTTCCTTCCATGCCAGCAGTGATGCGTTCCTCACCACTGGCTCCTGGCTCTGCCTCTGAAACCAAATCACATTTTAAAAATGGTCATAATTCTCTACTCAAATCTCCTCTTTTTCAAGTCAAAATTCAAGTCAGTTTCATTATTGTAGTGCTGTTATCAGTTATCTCAGGGCATTTTGCATATAGAGCAGGTCTACACCATACCCTTCATTATATTAATTCTGATAATATTCACACTACTAGTGCAGTACCTGTTCAGAAAATGCTGATTGGCACAGATTGTGTGGTAATGTTGGTTGCCCCGGTAAAAATAAACAATTTAATTGATTTAAAATTTGGTTGCCCTACACCTGCACTCTCTTGGCCAGAACGCAACAACCAATGAGAGAAGCATCCTGGAGCAGCCTTTGAGGCTAACATTAGTTAGCATACTACTGTTGACAGAAACTGAAGAAGAGAAAACGTATTCTGAATATAGTGAATTGTTTAATCTTCTGCTTTTGTTCTTTCCTCACTGTAACACATTACTACGACAACTTGCTGCACTGGGCTAATCTTAATTTTATCTATGTCTGCTTCTCCATAGATCTTATTCACACAGTGGCCACTTTCCTTCAACATCACGCTCATCGTGGGAACCGAAAATGTGGTGCTGCTGTGTTCCAGGTTGCAAGTCATATAAAAGTAGGGAACCTTAGAAATTGTCATAATTCAACCCCTTCCTGGTTGATCAGCAACTGAAAAGACAATTGATAGTGAAAATATGGAAGGACATTTAACCACTTCCTTGCTAACATAGCCTTATGATAGGGTTACATTATACAATAGAAAAGGCGTAAAATAATTCTAAAGTGTAAATGTACATTTTCGACACTTTTATTATGGTAACGTTAACTAGGAAGTGGTTGAGAGCTAAGGCCATCCATCCATCCATCCATCCTCAACCGCTTATCCGGAGTCAGGTCGTGGGGGCAGCAGCTTCAGCAGCGAGCCCCAGACTTCCCTTTCACTGGCCACATTGGCTAAATCTGACTGGGAAATCCCCAGGCGCTCCCAGGCCAGAGAGGAGCTATAATCCCTCCACCTGGTCCTTGGTCTACCCCTAGGTCTCCTCCCAGTTGCATGTGCCAGGAACATCTCCCTAGGAAGGCACCCTGGTGGCATCCTCATCAGATGCCCAAACCACCTCAACTGGCTCCTTTCCACGCAAAAAAGCAGCGGCTCTACTCCGAGTCCCTCCCAGATGGCTGAGCTTCTTACCCTATCTCTAAGGGAGACCCCAGCCACTCTGCGGAGAAAACCCATTTCGGCCGTTTGTACCCACAATCTATTTCTTTCGGTCATGAGCCATCGCTCATGACCAGAGGTGAGGGTAGGGCCGAAGATTGACCGGTAGATAGAGAGCTTTGCCTTCCGGCTCAGCTCCCTTTTCGTCACAACCATGCAGGGAAGCGCATGCAAAGCCACACCTGCTGCTCCAACTCTTCGGTCGATCTCTAGCCCCATCATCCCCTCACTCGTGAACAAAACCCAGAGGTACTTAAACTCCTTTACTTGGGGCAAGGACACATTCCCCACCTGGAGTCGGAAATTCACCGGTTTCCTACTGAGAACCATTGCCTCAGATTAAGAGGTGCTGATCCTCCTGTGGACAGGGAGAATTTTCTCCCAGGCCCCCTCCAGGATCCCTGCAAGAGTAAAGAGCTGGTCCGTTGTTCCACAACCAGGACGGAATCCGCATTGTTCTTCTTCAATCTGCAGATTGACAATCGACAATTGAATTGATTGACAATTGAACTCCTCCCACACCCGCTGCTTTGCCTCTGCCCCTTCGGGCCCGTTGGTACCCCAAATCTGCCTCAGGAGGACGGCCTCCCTGACCTCCGGTGTCCAACACGGTGTCTGAGGGTTGCCACCCTATGGCCACAGGACACAGCTGTAGCTTCAACAATGGAAGCTTTGAACATCGCCCATTCAGGTTCGATATCTCCAGCCTCAACAGGGATGCTAGAGAAGCTCCTTCGGTGGAGGGAGTTGAAGGCTTCTCAGACAGGGGCCTCCCCCAGACGTTCCCAGCTTACCCGCACTACTCGTTTGGGCTTACCAGGTCTGTTCAGGGCGTTCCTCTGCCACTGGACCCAACTCACCACCAGGTGGTGATCAGTTGACAGCTCTGACCCTCTCTTCATCCAAGTGTCCAAAACACACAGCCTCAGATCAGATGATATGAACACAAAATTAATTATTGACCTTTGGCCTAGGGGGCTCTGGTACCACGTACACTTATGAGCATCCTTGTGTCCGAACATGGTGTTCATTATAGAAAGACTGTGACTAGCACAGAAGTCTAATATTGAACACCAACCGGGTTCAGATTGGGGAGGCCGTCCCTCCCAATCACGCACCTCCAGGTATTTCCGTCATTGCTGACGTGCACATTGAAGTCTCCCAGTAAGACCACGGAGTCCCCCACTGGAGCCCCATGCAGGACCCCAACCAGGACCTCCAAGAAGGCTGCATACTCCGAACTGCCGTCCGGTAAATATGCACAAACAACAGTCAGAGTTCCCCCCAAGCTCTTAGGCGTAGGGAGGCGACCCTCTCGTCCACCGGGGTAAACTCCAACATGGCGGCGCTCAGCCAGGGAATTGTGAATATCCCCACACCCGCCTGGCGCCTCACACCTTTGGCAACTCTGGAGAAGAATAGTGTCCAGCCTCTATCCAGGAGTTTGGATCCAGAGCCAATGCTGTGCTTGGAGGCAAGCCCCACCAGATCCAACGGGTAACGCTCATTGTCCCGCACCAGGTCTGGCTCTTCCCCCGCAGAGAGGTGACATTCCACGTCCCCAGAGTCAGCCTCTGCCACCCAGGTCTGGGTCGCCGAGGCCCGTCACCACCACCACTGCCACCCGACCCCAGCGATTTCTCCTGCGGTTGGTGAGTCCGTGTGATGGGGGAGGAAGAAGTGCCACGTCACTCGTTCACCTGTCTTCCATGGGGTCTTTGTGAGCTAAGGTTAGCAAATGGGTAATCAAATAAGTTGTTTCGCCCTGAAATATGTCCAAATGTCCCTACGTTTCTCTACATTTTTATGACTCACAGCCTGGAACAAAGCAGGATAACATTACCCCGGCTTTTGAGCTTCCCACCCTGAGTGTGAAGTCAGAGGAAAATGGCATTTGTGTGAATATGATCTATGTGATCATGATAGAGGGCTGTCGGGCAGCCGTGAAGCCATGCAACCGGCACTGCACAGATCAGTGTTTGCCATTTATTGTTTATTAAATTTAGTATGGAGTATTGTGATGAAATTGCACATTTCAACACCACACAGCTTTTGGTCCTCAGCAACAAACCTGCCCAGTGTGAAGTCGATGGGATCAATGGTTCTTGAGATATCAGAATCACATATAGACAAACAGAAATCCCCTGTGCTACAATTAGGAAGATATATTTGTATACGCATATTATTAGTTTATAATACGAGCAGGAGAATATTAAGATGTTTTCCGTTTGTGTTCTGACGATATGCTCATTCTCCTTTCTTTTTATAGCTTTTCCTTTTTTTTCTTTTACCTCTCTCTCATACACACTGCCCATAAGACAATAATGCCCTTTGACAGGCTGGTAAGGTCAACCCTCGGGCTGTGTGATAGCTTCACTCCAGGGGATTGTTGTGGAGATGGGCATATAATTTCCACCTTTTACCCACCTGACACTCAGTTACTAACTAAGGACTCCGCGTGTGTATATTTAAGTGTGTTTGTGTCAGTGTGTGTGGTGGAGGAGGGTTACATAGTGGGGGGAAGGGTCCTCCTCTTCCTGTGACCATGTTCCCTCCACAGAAGGAGGAAATACAGTGAAAAAGAGGTAACATGGGAGGATACAGGTCAGTGAATGTCAAGGATAGTTGTTGCATGTGTGTGTGTTTTCGTGTGTGTGTGTGTGTGCAGTGAGAGAAAGTTACAGGTAGACTACTAGTAACATATTTTCAGATGACTGACATTTAGAGATAATGAGAAATGCAGCTTTCATAAAAAGCATAAAGCAAAGCAGAATACCATGTGCTGCCCTGATGACATGAAAACTGAACACAGTACATTTCATCACCTTGTATCGATAAACTCAGTTCTTAAAGAAAATGTGTTTATAGGTCTTGGAGAGTACAACTGCATATGCAAAAAAAAAAAAAAAAAAAAGTTATGAAGCCTTTTGTGGCCCCAGAGGAAGCTTTATGTAATCCTTATAATTGCCTCCAATGATGTCACTCAGTGCATTGTGGGCAATGTAGTCAGCAGGTTTTGAAAAGCAGTCCACTGGTCTAACATTGCTCTCCTGCAACACTGTTGGACTCATTATGGGCAGTTTAAAAACAAATGATCAAATTCAATGCAGCAGAACCGGAGATATTGCTTTTTTTATTCCACACATTTCTCTTCCTTTTCAAAACCTGCTGACTACATTACCCACAGTGCAACTTATCCACTGAGTGACATCACAGAGGGAATTTATCAGAATAATGCTCCCCAAGACCTGTAAACACAGTCTAATTTGTAAAATTGGCAGCGTTAAACTTTAATGATTAACAATCATTTGCATACACATGACTGACCAATACTTTAATACATTAGTAATAACTATTGGTATGTATTCATATTTTCATATATTGAGAACATATCACTTTACATATTCGATAATACACAGTAAGGACATTATAACAGAAATGATATACTCCAACACATGTGACTAAGTGTAAAGATTAGCTTGTGTCAACTGTTCCTACCACTGTAATAAGTAATTACAAGGTGAAAATATAGTCTCAGCACTGGTTAAATGAAACAAGTGATAACAGAAAAACTCAAAATGTTGATCAATTAGATCTATATACATAGAAAATATATTTCCATTGTATAAGGCTGATTTTAAAGATGTAGATTTTGTTTGTGATTTTGCGGAAAGAGATAGTGTTACACTTTTTCTTGTGATTTGTTTCATGTCACATAATGTCATTTGTACACCTTTTTGTGAACTTTGAGTTTAATTTTATCACCTTGCAAAAAGTACATATGTTCTTGATATAGATTAGACCCACTTCTTTGTTTCTTTGCTTAGCAAGGGATCTCTCTGATAGCGTGCTTGCATTGGAAATCTGATTTCACATTGGTAAGCCATCATTCAAAGCAATTTAAATTCACACCAGCAGGAGCCCCCACACCCTTGAAAGAGCTTTAAATTAATCCTGTCCGGAGGGATGAACACGACAGCAGCAGCATCCTCTGTGGGCTCATCTTATAGCTCACCAGCAACGACTCAAGCTCTCAAGAAAGGACAATTAATGTGAAAAAAGTCATGCCCATCTTTTCAATAATGAAGAATGAACACAAACAGTGATGACAATCTTTATTGTCAACAAAAACCAGCTGAGAAGGTGAGAACCCCCATCATAATTGATAGAAACGACCTTATTTGCAAAATCAATAGTTTTTTTTTTCTTGTTTAATCATTGTGATTTTTGTGGTGCCATTTAAATTCATCAAACACAGGAAACACGGCCAGTCCTCCTCTCTATTCTACTGGGCAGGTGGATAGTTTCAGAACGTGCCGGTGAGAGTCTTGGTACTACAGAACACATTTCCACTTGACCTCGCTTTCAACATACCATAATAGTCATGTCAAGGATGAGATAGATAGCATGCTTAAACTGAGGTCCAAACATTTGCTGCTGGGTTGGATTTACTTTCACTACACGCAGAATGACTGTGAGAATGTCATCAGGCCACTGACCTTGCAGCTTTGTAAAGCAGACTAAATCCAACCAGCAGTCCTAAACCACATTTTCTGGAAATAGCTCTGGGGCAAATTTCCTTGGAAGCTTCAGCACCAACAGCTGGGACTGTTTGTTTTTTTTTTCCTTAGAAATATATGAAAACATTACAGTTCTTCCAGCTGCCCCTTGTTGGTCAGTCGTGCTGATATTCAACCAGTTTCCAGATTACCATTCCTTCTCTATGGGTGACACACAAAGTACTGCTCATTATATTCTAACACCTACCATGACCCGAGTCTCACTTAGGTAAGGGTCTAGTGCAACTGAAGTGTCGGAATACATTAAACCAGAGAGATCTGGTTATCCAGTTGTTAAATAGACATAACAGGCAACTGCACAGTTTGAGTACAAACTATGTTACGTTAAATCTTATGTGTTGTGTTATTTTTAAAAACACTGAGATTCACTCTAAGGTTCACTGTTGACAAAGTGCTTTTAATATAACAGCTGAATCCTTAAACCAACATTAATTTGTAAAACCACTGCAGTACATACTCTATGATATATTCATGTCTGGCTGTTATGTCTGTAGATGACTCCATGCATTCAAATACACACTGCAGGTATACGTGTTGCTTTGAAAAATACACTGATCAATCCCAGGTGAGCAGGGGTCACACTCAGAATGTACACGAAGATGTGCAGGTGAGAAGGTCAGTATGAACACCAAATGAGGAGTGAATTGATTGAAATGTGGTCTATGTATATCAACTCTATACATAGAAATGTCTGACCTGATGATCAGTATTGTACAAAAGCAACTTTGGCTTTGGCTTGGAAATGGGAGCAGCTACAGGGGGCCATCAAGTTATAGTCAGGTTTGTTCAGGCTGTGTGTGATTGTCCTGGAACGGCTGTGGTTATTTCAGATGTTTAGCCCGTTTTGTCTGTCATACATTAACTAAAGGTACACTGTAGAGTTTGTGTCAACTGGTACCGCTAAATAGCAGTGATCTTGTTTCCAATTGTATTGTCAGGTGCACTGATGGGTAGTAACGGATAATCCGATTACTTTTTTCAAGTAACAAGTAAAGTAAGGGATTACAATTGCAAAAACAGTAATTAGATTACTGTTACTTTCCTGCAAGCAGGCTGCATTACTGCAGTTTTGTGAGACTGTCTCGTGAGTGACAACGGCGTACGAGCGGCGCAACATCAGTAATAAACACTGACACATGTAGTGATCAACAAGAGACAACATGGAGCGTGGGAGAGAGCAGGACCATGCAGCGTTAAATGCTTGAAAGTACCGACATAACTTTGAGTTTGACTCGGTAAAAGGTGGCAAAAACATCAGTGACTGCTGTGTACTCTGTGTACACAAACAATGTTCTCAATGCTCGTGTTCATGTGTATAGACCCTGGTGATACTACAAGCAAAGTTTCATGTTATGTCGAGCCTTCTTAGTCTTTTAAAAATAGCGATGCTAGCATAGAAGTGCCCCATGCACTCCCATTGAAAATTAGCTTGCCCAAACACGAAACTACAGTAAATCTTAAAAGTGCCTCTTTTGTCGTAATTATGCTTTTACACGAAGGTTTGACTCATATTCAATCTCAAATAAAACCTTGGTTGCTTTTTGGTGAGAGTTTCACTTTAAGAGCAACAGGACTTAGTGCCGCTGAACTGAAGAAGCTTGTCGCTGGCTATATTGTTAAGGACATGTTGCCCATTTCCACTGTAGACTCCGAATCGAATTTGATTAAATTAATTTCACAGAATTCAAGAACATTTAAGAAAACACAACATACTGGAAATTGCAACGTTTCTGTGTTTTGACCCTGTGTTTGTCAAGCTTGTCCCTTTATCACTGAATGTACACAACATCTTTTGTTTCTTTACAAGAAAATTCTAAAGAGCACCTTTAAGGGTGAAAGCAGTTGGAGGTTTCAGTTAGCATTTAGACCTTTAGCATGTAGCCCGCCACGACAATGATGCTAAATGCTGATTTGAATCCTAACTGCCAACAGCAAAGTTGACTTTGACCAACAGCCACAGACGAAAAAGTTCTTAAAGGAGTCATCACCCGGGAACGCAATTTCTCTTGTTAAAACATGCATATTGGTGTTGGACCTCAGTTGAAACTTGCCTGAAAAGCTGGAATTTGAAAGTGGCTTAGTTTTTTCACTTTGGCTCTTTTTTCGAACAGGAATAGCGCACAAGCGTGCGCATTCCTAAAGCACGAGATTTTGACTCTGCTCCTGTGGTGACGTCACCACAGGAGGCTACTTGCATAAGCTCGCATAAGCATCGGCTCACAGTCATCTTCAGCCAGACTTTCTGAGTGAGCTCGCCGAATCTGCCTATTTCTTTGTCATTTTCACGCCATACATCGTGACCACCAGTATTAAAACTCAGGTCTTACATGTAAAACACGAGTGTGAAAAGTAAGAAGGAAAAAAAAAGAATTTATCATTCAGAGACATCCTGCTGTAAATGTGTCTCTTCCACCGTCTCTGCCTCTTCACTCTCCCATTCGGGTTCCGACTCTGGCTCGTACATAAATGCCTGAATTCCCTAAGGTTCGTCAGTTAGCGTGTGCACCATGACAGGGGGCTGTTTATGTTTTGGAGTCTGTGTGCATGCAGGCCAGCCCCCCATTCCGGCTCTGTCCTTCCTGCGGCCAATCAACGCGCGCCTCATTACATATTAATTCAATGCACATCCGGACCAGTCAAAACCTTGCGCATAATCTCGCGTGAGAAAGTCGCGGTATGAAAAAGTGTCAGAACAAGCTCTATGTTTGATTTTTGTATTTTTTTTTTCTAATAAGTTTTAAGAATGAATCCAAAGTGAACCAAGGGGGACTGGATACGTAAAAAAACAGGTGATGACTCCTTTAAAAGAAGAGGCTTCCTGTCAGATGGTCCTGACAGGTATAGTTAGACCTGAACACACACACACACACACACACACACACACACAGACCTGAAGTACTGCTTTATTCCCATCTGACAACATATACTTTTTTTCCTCGACTGAACCATGTTGTTTGATGTCTGCACAGAAAATACTCAGGGGACTTTATCACCCCCGCCCCCACCCCCCAAATGTACTTGAATAAACACATACTGTATGTGCATGCTTTTGATTTACCCAAGCCACTAACCAGGTTTGATTGATTCTGTATAAACTCATAAATAATGAGTTTATTTTCCCTACTGTAGCCTACATAAGATGTGTGTTTACACTTATTCTCCTTAACAAACCTTGACCACAGAACTGGAGCTCTTGACTCTTGACTGAAGAATCCTCTCTTCTGAAAAGCTCTCCGTCTCTTCTTCTGCCAAACACATGCGTCGAGGTGAGCGAGGCTCTTTGACGATGCTTGTGGTAAAATGAATGGAGATCACTGGATTTCCGCACAACACCCATCTTCCATCCATATTGTTAGATGGCTTCACCTGTGTGTGTGGAGAGGGAGAGAAAAAGATGTTTCAAATAAGCCCTGCAAATCAGGCTGTACAAAACCTCTCACACTGATTTCACATTTGGACCTGCAACAAACTCACATTCCAGTGACAGAGACACATTAGTCTGTTTGAAAGGTTCTTTATTCATTCTTATAGTGGCTGAAAAATAAGATAAAGCTGTTGGTCTAACTCTAAACTATAGCCACTGTGGCAGAAGCAACGATTCAGACATACTTGTTCACAATCTTGATTTCTGAAAATGAATAAATCACATATACTGACATTTTTTAGGCAAATTAGTAATACCTCATCAACATTAAGATACTCCATTAATGTTACTTAAGCTAAAGTTTTTAGATATCACCAGCATAATGTACTTAAGAATTTACTAAAGAGTGAAAGAGGAATGAATCAGGGATGACTTGATATTAAGTGAATCATTAATGAAGAATCCCTGAATAAGTGCGTTCCAAGGACTATTCAAGATAATGATGAGTTACTAGAGAGCAGACTGGGAGAAGCTGTATGACTGAGTCATTATGCAGTCGTTCCTGATAACGTAGGTGACACTCATTAATTATTAATTAATTTATCCTGAACCATTGAGTAAAGTGAAACATAGTACTGAGCAGCAGACTCAGTATAATGTATTATTTTACTTGGAGGTGCACAACAAGAGTAATTAAGAGTCCACACCATAATTCCGTAATTCTCTATTACATTTCACTTTACTTCAGGGTGAACAAAAAATTGACTTATGATTGAATAATTACTAATTAACAAGTCTACTTGGTAAGTTTATGCTTCACTTTGAAGGTGCAGAAAAGAGTAACTTATTAAGTTATTAGTAAGAGAGTAACTAATGATTAAGTAATAAGTAATTAACGAGTCACCTTGGCAACTACTACGTATTATCTTTCACTGAACTTGAAGACGCACAAAAACAGTAACCATAGATTAAGTAACTTGCAATCAACAGGTCCACTTGGTAACTACTCCATCTTGATTCACCTCGCTTGAAGGTGAACGAAAAAGTAACTAATGATTAAGTAATAAGTAAATAACGAGTAAGTACTCAGTAGACTCATGTTCCACTTTACTTTAAGCTGCACAAAAACAGTAACTTATTAAGTAACTAGTAATTGACAGGTCTGTTTGTTTACTACTCTGTATTGTTTGACTTGACTTGAAGGTGCACAAAAAGAGTAACTAGTGATTAAAATGAGCAATTAACGAGTGTACTTGGAAACTGTTTTGTTTTGTGTTTTTCACTTTAGTACACAATGCCTAGGTAGTGACTCAGTATTAAGTAATGAATTAGTTCTCACTAGGTAGTGGCACTCAGTGGATGATTTATGGTTAATCAGGAACACCTGATGAAAAAAGTGGTCAGAACGTGGATTCACAGATATTAATCAAGTAATCATTACTTATTGATTAATTAATATAGCATCTCCAAATAAAGTATTCTGATGATTCTGAAACCTGTTCCCTTTGCCCTATTCATCATTAACTATCTAGTCCTTGAATCACAGTTATTAAGAGATTAAACATTAACGATTCATTAATTATCACTCATCACATTTTTGGGTAGTGTATCGAAAAGTGATATCAATAAATAAATAATAAATCATTCCCCTCTACAATGTAGTGGACCTGAAGAATGTAGCAGCACAGAACGGAGATAGCCTACTCATATAAAATAAATGCATAAAATCATATGTGCAGTAGTTGAGTAATTGCATTTCGTTACATTCAACCGCTGATGCTGAAGCAGACAGAGACACACTTGGCCAGAGGCGCCCACCTTAGCTGCTCCTCTTCTCTGACAATGACACTCTGACGGGCGGCAGCTCTCTTTCACTGAACTCACACACACACACATGATCAAAGACCCATTCACTCTCTCTCCCTCTCTCCCCCCTCTCTCTCCCTCTCTTAACAAATCGTGTCAAAGAAAAAAGCGGAGCTGAGTGGGAAGAAAGTTGCGGGGGGGAAAGGAGAAGCGCGGAGCTGCTGCCGACACATTCTGCTCATCACCACGGACAGCGGGCGGTCAGGAGCTCGGATCGGACTCAAGCTATGCGTCAGTGTTGGAAGACCACAGGACTAAATTGGAAATGAGGAGATTTGTTTGGGGGAATCTACTTGTTTCAATTTGATCCGACAGAGACATTTTTTCTCCTCTTTATTTTCTTGCGTTTTCCTCTCCACGCTCTTGTCTTGATCCGTGAATTAATCATTAATGTTGCATGTGCGCGATTTAAAAATGTAGCTCTGCGGTGGGATCGAGTCACCGAGCATAGCATGAAGATACCACCAGCGCAGGCATAAACTGAATGTTCAGTTTCGCCTATACTCTTAGCACGGGCATTATTTTAAAGCTTGTGGTCTGCCGTGCGTAAAAGTCGTGGCACTGATCCCGGCTGTACTCGCGCTCGACGCACGGCACAGCGGGTGAATCTTGTATTTTCCGAGTCGGATAGAGCGAGACAACCATAATCACTATTATAAAAAACGTCGTGGAGACGGTAACGACTGTAATACTGTGGTGTTTCATTAACGGCAGCGGCTTCTCGTGCGTAATCACAGACACGACTTCTTGTGGCGCTCACCGTGTTCTCCTGCCTGTGCGTCCAGAGCGCACGCTGGCATGCTATGAATCACTCTCACACGCTTTGGCACGAACATCTGAGAGAAGGTACTGGACTGTAGCTCAAAGCACTCTCTCGTTGTTTTTATTGGATACCTTGTAGCGTGGTGGACGAAGCAGCACCTGGACTCCGAGGCACCACACTGCTTCCCACAATGGATGCCCTGGACCAGACCCGCTCGCTTTCCCTCTCATCCGACCTCAACTCCTCCTTTGAAGCCACTCCCTCACCCTTCATCCTCTCCTACCCCTGCCTCTTCAACCTGTCCTCAAACCTGTCCACTCAGAGCGTCCCCTTTCAGGGCAGCAGCACCCTGATGACAGCAGTCATCTCCCTCACGGTCTTCATGGTGGGTCTGACCGGCAACACTCTGGCCATTTACGTGGTGCTGCGCTATGCCAAGATGAAGACAGTCACCAACATCTACATCCTGAACCTGGCTGTGGCCGATGAGCTCTACATCCTCGGGCTCCCTTTCCTCACCACACAGAACGTGCTCTCCTATTGGCCGTTTGGCTCCTTCCTGTGCCGCGTGGTCATGACTGCAGACTCGATGAATCAGTTCACGTCTATTTTCTGCCTGACGGTCATGTCCATCGATCGGTACCTGGCCGTGGTTCATCCAATACGCAGCACCAAGTGGAGGCATCCCCGCGTGGCCAAGGTGGTGAGCGCAGCCGTGTGGGCCGTGTCCTTTGTGGTGGTCCTGCCTGTGGTCATCTTCTCTGATGTTCAGGTATAAACCTCCGGCCTGACACAGAGTTTACTAAAAAGAACGTTTTTGAACAACTCACATTAGCGGTAGCTTGTTCCACTCGCCACCATTATGGCAGACACAGTAAATCTTAAAAGTGCCTCTTTCGTCATAATTATGCTTTTACACGAAGGTTTGACTCATATACATCCACCAAAAAAGCCTAGGTTGCATTTTGGTGAGCGTTTCACTTTAAAGGTGCAATATGTAAGAATTGGCCGCCTGTAATATTCATATTCAAACAAACAGGGGGCAGCAAATCACCAGAGTAACCGCTAACGGCTACTGCTGTTAACTATTTAGCTCCAGTAGCCGTGCAGCTATCAGGCCTGACTTGAAGTTTGGAGCATTGGGGACATGTTGCTGTTTACACCGCTGGTACAGGGCTTTGGACCAGGACGGACTGAGGCTGGCACGATTAGCAAGCCCACTGAAGTAGAGTACACTGCAACACAATACAGAGACGTCACAACGACAAAACTGTTACTTCTGCACATTCTGTTGATAATGTAGTTCATTTTTGACTGTTTTCAACGAAAATTCTTACATATTGCACTTGTAAAAAATTAAAGCCACAGATTGATGCAGATTAGCAAAAGTTGCGTTTCTATGAGGGGTTATTATGTGCCTATTGTGCGCTGTGCGCAGTGACTGTGCTGATCCTGCAAACTGCCATCGTCTGAAACACTCTTGCGTCTTGAAGTGATTTGGAACAAGGGTACGCTATTTGAATTAAATCTCCATGTCAGACTCACATGTTCACAGTTTCTCTGTCAGCCAGGCAGCAGTCAGGAGCAGCTGATTGCATTTGACTCAGGGCGAAGTGTAAAAAGTAGGTTTCATCCTGGCATTTCATGAGTGGTGGTGAGTAAAGATGCAAAAAAACAACAACAACAACAAAAACCCAAAGCATCTGGTTAGGTGCATTCACGTTACAAGGGTTGGGTTTTGGGATAGACAGCAGCACAGTATTAGGAGCATTGTTCACCATTTTGCTTGGGTGACTTTTAATAAAAAAGAAACCCAAGCTGAATGGCCCTCATTTATCAAATGAATCCACGCAAACTTCGGCATTTATCAATTTGGACGTGAGCGGAAGCTACGATCAGACCTCACGTCAGGTCTGAGCTCGTGTACGCAAATTTTAGTGTGTGGATTTGCGGTGCAGCACAGCGAAATCTGGCTGAGACTGAAAATATTTATTAAACAAACCTCAGCTGTCATTAAGCATAAGCAGTCACATATTTAGAACGGATCGAAACTGATTATTTTTTATGTTTTTACTGATACCACTTTTTTGTAAAATAAAATATGTAAATAGTCTAACATGACAACTAGTTAACGGAATACCTAATAACCCCGCTGGCAAACCTGCTACAGAGCAGGAACGTAGATTCAGTAGTGCGCACACACGGGTCACTGTGGAGCTGCTTCGAGGTGCTGAAGGGCAGGTGGCTCGGTCTCGGACCAGCAGGGGGAACTCTGCTGTATACCCCAGAGAAAGTGTGCCATATTATTTTGGCCTGTTCAGTTCTGCACAACATTTCATTAGTGAATGGAGCCTTTGATGTGCCGGCGCTGTCGGGATGCCGATCTCCATTTTGGAAAAGTTTCTCTTCTTGCCAGAGTTTCTTCTCTCAATGTTTGACCTCAGTGGGCGAGGCCGGAATATTTAAGGGCGTAACATGTTAATGATGATCAAATTCAGCCGCCGCATTTATCAAGACCCGATCATTCGTACGCTGGAATTGGTCAGATACGAATGTTTCATAAATCACACGTGTGTCCTGTCGTAAGACCAATTCTGCGCACAGATCTGCACTCGTTTTCACACAAGATTGATAAATGAGGGCCACTGTGTGGTCAGTTTTTAGTGCGGGGAAATAGATTTAGAGCTGCTAATCGTTGGTAGGGAGTCTTTGTGCTAAGCTAAGCTAAGCTAAATGTTTCTTGGCTGTAGCTTCATATTTAGCATACAGAGTCACACACGATGGTGTTTGTTAAATATGTAACATTTCTGCATTACAATGACTAAAAACGTCTAAACCTTTATTGTATATTTTTGCTGATTTGTGTTCTTACATTATTCAAGGTGTTTCTAACAATGTTTGACCGAGACAAATCCATGATTGTATTCAAGGTGAGGGCCACCTGTCGCTATAATCTCTAGGTGAATGCTAGATGATTAAAGAGCGAGGAGGGAAGTAGGCGAAGGTGACTTAGACACATCACCCCAAAACAACATGATCCAAAGCTACGTCACGACATCATCAATCCATCTATTTTGTTTTACGATGTTTTGACTGAGAGAACTCCGAGTTGAAACCCACAGAGACTAAGTGAAGGAGTTTTTAAAACATTTCCTTGTTGGTGCATTCAACGACACGATTTGTGTTTCATGGAGACAACTGCCAAACAAATGCCAGAAACAACCTGGCAGTCAACTTTAAATGGCACTACCTGACGAGGCACATATATAGAATGTGTCTGTTTGAAGCACTGCATTTTATTGAAAGCTGCTCTAAGCTGCTGTGCAAAATGTTTTTATATCCCCACTTAACTAAATTACGACAGTGTGAAATGCAATAGTTTCTCAGCTCTACTGAGCATTTTAGTGTCTTTTAGCATGCTGTTTTACAGCTTGGCACGCTACTGTTCGCCCGCTACAGCCTGCGGACGACTGATACAGTGAGGAAGCTGTAACAGAACAGGCACCCACCTCTTTACCAACAGGTCCAGCAACAAATGGCAAACTGTCTGTGGTTAATGACTCTCTGCTGAGCACGGCGGTGCAGCTGAAGGCCAATATATTTCCCTCAGGAGCTGCTGGAAAGCAAAAACAGAGCAGGGCCGGAAAAACAACCCCGACGCACTGCCGTGTAGAACGCATGCAGGAGCTATTATATGGAAAGGAAAGTGTTGTAGGATGTTCTGCAACAGCGAGAAAAGACAAAAGCTTAAAGAAGACACGGGAGGAGGAGAATGTAACCAGTGACAAAGCTGCTATCAAACATGTCGGTGAGGTACGGCTGAAGGCCACTGGTTTGACAATAGCCGGACAAAAGAAGGCCTCGTTGGTAGCAGTAAAACTTACAGAAGCAGAAAATGGCATTTGCATTTCTCCAAACATCCCTCTCCTGCCTAATGTAAACCTTTGTAGTCTGACGCTTGCTATGGGCCTCAAAGTCTTGTTCACCACCTATGGTTTATAGAGTTGTTCCGATTCCGATACCAGTATTGGAAATGCCGATACTACTCCAATACAGCCGAAAATGCTGGCATTGGTATCGGCGAGTACTGGAGTCCAGGCACCGATCCGATACCACGTAATTTATTAGAAATATGAATCTATTTACTCGCTATCAGTGTTGGCATCCGCCAGAGGGCACTCTGCAACAGGTCGAGTCTATGCCACCTGACTGACGTACATGACGGCCAGTCTGAGATCTCTTCTTGTAAGCGTCACAAGTCACGGGTCGGAGGTCATCATACAGGCGCAAACGCACTAGTTATTCAAAACACAAGTGTTGTGTATAAACGGGACGCTGGACGAGAAGTTTATGCACGCAACTCTGTTTACTTTCGACAAAAACAGCTGCATACTGAACATGCAGCGAGGCGTTACCAAACGAACACAGATTAATCCCACGGACATCTGGAGCTCCGGCGTGTGCCCCATGTCTTTGCTAGGTTTGACGTCACACTGGGTGATTTCTAAGTGATTTAAATGCCTTATTTATTCTACAATATTGTGGCTGCATTTTAATAAAAAAAGAAAATCTTCCTAGAATTATTTAGTTAAGTTTCTGTTGCACTACTGTTTTATACTGTTCTATTTAAAAATGAATTTAAAAATAAATGGCTTCCATTTGCTGTATTCACTCAGTGAGAAAGGGTTTAAAGGCCTCACCACAATGATAATCATATCACAGTCATAGAATGATGGGGTTTTTTTCTTCATGTCACACTGGTATCGGTATCGGTACTCGGTATCTGCCGATACCCACAGCAGTATTGGGAGGGAAAAAATGGTATCGAAACATCTCTAATGGTTTAGCAGATAATGAATATTTAAATTGTCTCTCAGGTTATTTAATCTTCCCCTTTAGGACACATTTAACTCCTGCAACATGATCTGGCCAGAGCCACAGAATGTGTGGTCGACCGCCTTCATCCTCTACACCGCCACTGTCGGCTTCTTTGGACCGCTGCTCATCATCTGCCTCTGCTACCTGCTCATCGTTATCAAGGTGTGTGCACTGTATGTGCGTGTACGAGGGTGATTAAAAAGGCTCATGTGTAAATTCATACTGTAATCTGCATCGATGTAACGATCACTCCGCCTCATCCGCATCCTCCCCTTCATTTTCGTCGCTCCTCAGTCTCTCGATGAAAATGTCTGTGGCGCTCTCCCCGCAGGTGAAGTCCTCGGGGGCGCGGGCGGGCTTCACCAAGCGCCGGCGTTCGGAGCGCAAGGTGACGCGGATGGTGGTGGTGATCGTGGTGGTGTTTGTGCTCTGCTGGCTGCCGTTCTTCATCATCAACATGGTCAACCTGGTGGTCATCATCCCGGAGTCCAGCGCCACTGCCGGCATCTACTTCTTCGCCGTCATCCTGTCCTACGCCAACTCCTGCGCCAACCCGGTGCTCTACGGCTTCCTGTCGGACAACTTGAAACAGAGCTTCAGAAAAGTATGGGTGAACATCCCCCGGGTTTAAAACTGTGTGAGGCTTGAGGAAAAGTTCAACATCTTATTTGGTTTCTGAGAGAGGATCTATACTGAATTGAATTTGAATTAAATCTCCACGTCAGACTCACATTTTTACAAAAATAGATTTCACAAGTGGTGGGGAGTAAAGATGCAAAAAACTAAACAAAACAAAACATCTGATTAGGTGCATTTGAGTTAAAAGGAAGTTTGGTTTTAGTAACGTATTAAGAATGGAACAAAAGCTGTGAAGAGGGAGGATTAAATCAATAGCATATCAGCCACAGGATCTATCAAATGCATATTGATTCTTGCCTCTCTTCTTGTCTAGCCTGGTCGCCAAATGCTCTTATCTTATAATGTGCTCACGGTCAATGGACGTCCAACACGATGGCTGCTGTTGGCCCTGGAGATTTCTGACGCACTGTAAGTTACAGAGCCTCTACAGATATTTTTTTTCGTGCCCCTGCAGGTGCTGTGTGTGAGGAGTATGAGGTGCAAGGCCAGCGGCGTGGATGATGGCGACCCCAGCGCTCCGCGGACTGAGAAAACCACGGCACACGACTGCGTCCTGCTGTCGCCCCGTAACCAGGTTTACCACGACCCCCAGAGCAGCCAGGTAGTCTCTGTGTGCGTTTGTGTGTGTAGGCAACAGATTAATTGGGGGGGGGGGGATGGGAGTTTAATAGACTAGAAAGGACAGACCCAGAGAGATGTGATGATGAAATTTAAAAATAAGAGCTATATTTGGTGCAGGACAGACTTAAATGATTGTGTTTTAAGGCAAGCGGAGGAATGTCATGCACTCACATACAGACACACACAGAGACACTGCAGCTTTCTGCATCAGCAGTCAGTCTGATGCATCAGCTTCCACAGTTCCCCTCATTAGGACCCTTCCGATTCAATCAACAGGCAGGTGTGTGTGTGTGTGTGTGTGTGTGTGTGTGTGTGTGTGTGTGTGTGTGTGTGTAAGAGAGAGAGAGAGAGAGAGAGAGAGAGCAGGTAATTGAGGAAGGATGGTAAATTAATGCAGGTGTATAGGCAATGATTACAGAAAATTCCAAAGGCGCGAACGAAAGATTATGAGATTAGTTTTTGTGTGTGTGTGTGTGTGTTGGGCTGACATGAAAGGAAATAGCTTTGACTCATGGGGCCTCTTAAGTGTCCAATTAGATAACTGGTACAAGAGCAGCGAGGTGCACTAGCCTGACAGAGTAGCTCTGATGAGACTCTGCCAGAGCTCCTTCAACCGTATCAAGGTTAACAAAAGTACGGCTTCCTCCACAAGTCACAGCAGAGTGCACGTTGAGTGCTCCTTCAACGGATTTCTCGTTATTCTCAGAGGAGAACTTCGAGTGAGAAGTACATTAGTAGGACAAACCCATGTGTCTGTTTGCTTGTTCACATGTCTGTTCACGTATCATGTAAGTTTGGTCTCCAGCATGATTTTTCTCCCCATCCTCTGTTTGAGAAAGAGCCTCCTGTGGGTGAGTGGGACTTTAACTCCTTTTGCGCTTGAGGCCGGTTTGAATCAAGTGCAATAATGGTGTACTCTGTCACTAACAATGAACACTCCTATATAGATTTTAGATTTAAGGGCATTTAGCAGACGCTTTTGTCCAAATCGACTTACAACAAATTCATACATATACACATTCTTACTCTGGTGGTAAGGAGCTTACATCAGGAGCACTTTAGGGATCAGTATCTTGCCAAGGACGCTTGACATGCAGACCAGGGGAATCGAACCAGCGACCTTCTGATAACAAAATGCTGGCTCTTCCCCTGATCCACAGCTGCCACATATATAGAAAAATGTAAATAAACGGAACAGCTATTGCACATAAAAAGCTAACCATACATTTTATCATGAATGGGCTTTTATTCCAATCTTTCAAGGTCCCATTTTGCAGAAACTGAGATTTTCAGACCTTTTGTTGGTTATTTTGCAGGATGAGGTGCTATTAAAAGACTGTGAAAGTATCGAAGTGCTCAATCAAACTGTGCCTTCAAACGAGCTGTCAGGACGTCTGGTAAGGTTGTGATGTCACAGCAATACCGTCACCCCAAGCGCGGCTGTGGTAGCAGAAACGAGCTGATGCAAAAATCACGGTGGGCGGCTTCCTGCTCAGACCTGTGAGAGCTGACCAATCAGAGCAGACTGGGCTTTTCTGGGAGGGGTGCCAAAAAGAGACAGGAACTTTTTTTTAGCGGAGTCCCCAATTAAATGTATGAACCTTGCTGTATACTTATTTCATAATGAAAAAATGATAGCACTCAGGCAGTGACTACAGATATAGTTTGCTCCTGAATACTGAAAGGTTGTGATAATGACTTAGCGCAGACATGAATCCAAATCAGTAATTTTTGTTCGGGGAATGGCTGGGGGTTAATTAGGAACAATGCACTGAAGGCTGCGCCAAGTTCAAGGTAATTAATACATAAGTAGCTTATTATATTCTTGTTATTGTTCAGCTCGGTAGCAAATATTTTCAGGCCTGGTATCGGTCGGCAGTCTGCTTTAAACATAGAGACCACTCCCTGAGGTAACCCTGAGGGAAAGGTCTGTCCACCCCTCCTCCTCTTTCTTATCCCTAATGTTTTTGCTGCCTTTTCTCTTAGTTTATGTCCCTACGTGACTCTGCCTCTCTGAAGATCTCTCCTCAGACTCCAGCCTCACCAACGTCTCACACAGCAGACCTGCACCGCTCCAGCCCTACATTTCCATCTCCCTCCACTTGCCCGGGAATGGGACCCACCACGGCCACAGTAACCTCCACGGCAGCCTCAATGCTCACTTCCATGGTAGCCACAGCTGAACTTCCCTCCATCACTGTGTTGACTAAGCCCTCCACCTGTGCATCCATAGCTCCTCGGGAATAGCCAATTGGCGATGAATGTCGGGCTGATTTAGGAGGTGAAAGCCGAAGCCTTCCTCCGACAAGAGGAGGAAAAACAGGATATGAGACTATAGAGACAGATGTTGGAGAGATGAATCCGCTCATCAAAGCGGCCAAAAGTGATGTTTTTTCTGCTGAAACAATGTAAAAATCCATCTGTTAGACTATCCTTTGACACACACGAACACTCATGCATTGTATCCATGCCTCATATCAGTGACAGAGTCTCATGTATATTTTACATGTCTTGATGTGTATCTACGGCTGAACTGTATGAGTCATCCATCTCTTTACCATGTCTTTGATCCGACGTGCCATCTGACATAAGTGCCTCTGCAGCCGCTCTCTGCAATCATCATGGCTCCTAATGGTCGCAGACACACTACACCCTCCTTCTCCCATTTCCTGTTCATCTGTTACACCACGTGCAAGAATGTATTTACCTTTCAGAACCAAAAAATTCCATTGAGAACACAAATAGAGCCGGTGGAGAAGATTTCCTGCGGATACCCAGCGCCAAAAGGGCCAATCGGGCATTACTTGGTTCTTTTTTGCAACCACACTGTGATTTAGGCTGAAAAAATAGGGTTATTTTCAGATAAAAAATCTTGCCTACTACAGCTTTAATCAAACAGCTCAAATTCACTAATTTGAATTAGTGATGCACTAATTCAGCATCAATCTTTTCGGTGTTATCGTAAAAATGCATTTCTCCGTTTCAAGCTGCCACACACTCTTATCTTCTTTACCTAATGACGGTGGGTAAATTGTGATGAATGAATATGATATCCGTACAGCTTTGTGTAAAAAGTCTGCGGTGATACATTTTGTATACTGTTTGTATTTTCAGAGAATGGCTTGCTCGCTGCTCGTCAGCTTCTCAGTCACAGGGACTGCGACTCGCCTGCTCAGTGTCTTTCTGCGAACATGTAGCCAGCATTGAACAACAAACCTCTTGTCTTTGTGTAACTGCCTCTTGATTTGTGAGTTTGTGCAATTGCGTGTCATGTACACGTGTGTGTCAGTGTGTGTGTGTGTGTGTGTGTACATTTGTGGCTGCTCATATGTATGTATGCACATGTTTTCTCTCTGCAGAAGCTGTCGTGCTGGTAAAGCCGAGGTTTATTGTTGCTGTAATGTTATTGTGTGACCATGCTCTGCTCAGCGCCTCGTGTACACTACAGTATGTACTATTTCTAATGAGACTGGCAGCACAGAACCTCAGCATCCATCAGCTTTGTCTCTTGAAATGCTTTTATTGCAAACATGTTTGCTTTTATTATGCAAGGTCCTGTGTTATTTGATGATTTATTGATTTATTGACTGATTGATTGATTGATTGATTGATTGATGGATTGATTGATTGACGCCGCATTGTACCAATTACATTGACCGACACAGGTAACCATGGCTGCAAAGTCTTTGCTTGCGCAGCGCCTGTTTACAGAAAGGCATGAATTTGACTGCAAAAAAAATTAAAGGGTAATTCCACCAATTGTACACTTAAAGTCTTATTACAGGTCTGAGGGACTACACCTGCATTTGTGAAAAAAGTAGCATAAAGCCTTTTGCGGCTCTAGAGGTAGCTGCATGTAATCTGATAGAGTGTCTATAGGAGTGCAATGATGAAAGCTGGTGCCTACATTACCCAGTAGGTAATTACAGTAGTGCTCCCCAAGACCTGTAGACACACTTCAGTGTGTAAATTTGGTGTAGTTACCCTTCAGAAAACTACAATTTGGACAAAGCCTCTCGTTTTGCTGTTAGTAGAATCAGTGGCCATTGTACAAGCACAAAATATGCTCATGTATTATTTTTGTTAGGATGTCTACAGTATTGCTCTGTCATCGCTGCTGTAAACAGTACCTGTTTTCAGTCATTGTGTTCAAGGTAATTAAATGAAAGTGGATCAGAATCAAATAACTTTCACTTTAATGAGTTGTGGTAGCACATATTCGGGTGGGATCGATTTTAGAAAATATCAGCAAGTAGTTGGCCTTTTTCTGCCACTATTCATCCGTGTAAAGAGAAACATGAAGCTTTTCAGGTGAATATTTTGAGAGCAGGCGATGACAGGGAGACTAATGGAAACTGTCCCTGCAAGGAAAAAAAGAAAAAAATCAAGGCTGTTTATAATGAAGGCTTTTACATGCAAATACAGCGTCTGTGTTGTATATATTTTTTTTCCCAGAATATTTATTGTTGTTCAGGTGCTTCAGTGTTGGGTTTCTTTGGAATAAACTGGTTTGATCCAAAACCACACATTTCGTCTTGCTGCCTGCACACAAACACACACTTACATCTGCGCTCTGTCACTGTCAAACTATGGAAATCATAGAAGCACAAGCAGTCTGCACTTTTCATCAGGCTGTGAGACGGACAGCATCAGCCAGAGACTCGCACTTTGTAACCACAGCTGGTAAAGATGGAGCTGCTTTTAATTACTTTATATACTGCTGGTTATTTTCCCTATAGTAATACCTAGGAAGTTATACGTTGATTTGTGAGTAAAATGTACAGTATTTCCCTTTATAATGCGTGAAT
The DNA here is from genome assembly GCA_903131615.1 of Diplodus sargus. Taxonomy (NCBI): domain Eukaryota; kingdom Metazoa; phylum Chordata; class Actinopteri; order Spariformes; family Sparidae; genus Diplodus; species Diplodus sargus. The sequence goes on from CAEMYA010000364.1 coordinate 277,158, forward strand.
TAGAATAAAATGGAAATTCTCAAGAACCTCAAAATTGTACATAAATACAGTGCCAGAGTAAATGTACTCAAACGTTGTCTATATCTTTATGTAGATGATGATATGACTCCTTATGTGTCTTTAATTCACTGACATGTCTGACTATATGAGGTGATTTATATGCATAGCAACCAGTCAAATTACACATGGTCACAGTTAGAGGCACAAACACTCCACACTCAATAAACCGCAAGCAAACACATCTCCAGCTGTGTGTAAAGGTCCTAGAAAATGTGTTTCCTCATTCAGCTTCACTGATAGGATCCCACATGAACACCATGTTTTCTACCATATTCGGAACAGTTATTTTGGTTGATCTAATTAAGAGATTTCACCATCATTTTTTTTTTAATGATGTTTTTTTTTGTTGTTGTTATACACAAATGAGGATTTAGCAGTTCATTTTGATCAACTACAAAAACACACGTGACTTATTGTGTTAAAATAAATATTACTGAGGGATGTTTTTGTTGCTTAATTAATCATGAATATTGAAGATTATAGAAAGATTCAAAGGTTGTCTGTTTTAATGAGGGAAATGCGCAGTCGGTAATTTCGGCAAAGCCAGACAGCTCTTGAGAAGAGAGGCCGGCGCAGAGCCAGACCTTCAGGAGTGTATGCTGCACAATCATCTCTAGTTTATTAATCTACGATTTCCTTCAGAGGAGTAAAGGCTGTGCAGAAATCTCGTACTGTGTCGTTTTTCTGACTCTGTGTGTTTCTACTTTCCCAGAAAGGTCTTTGAAGTGAGCCCCTCTTTGTTACGACCACAGACTGGATGTCAGTTTGAGTCTCCCTCATTACTCTTGTAGCCTCTCACACACCACCACAGGACAGACAGTTAATAGCATAATGTCCTAAATTATACATTGTTGCATGAAATAATTTATATTATCTAGCCCCCCCAAGACTGACGTCACAGATATGCACATGTATATCTGTGTATATCACACAAAATGTATACTTCATTTTCTCAAACACACAGCTGTGAGAGGACCGAGAAATAAGATGAGCAGCAGGCAACATCTTATGTTATGAACCTTTCTTGAACCTGCAGTTTATATTGTACAACATCGGGCAGATGAGGGAAATGTCACAGGATAAGTACCTTTGCAAAGAGTGTTTTATCCATCTTGCTGTGACTCAGCATGACTCAGCACATCAAGACCAGTGTGGCAGGATGTTGATGGAGCTCCTCAGTCATCCAGGTCATGGTAAATCTGGGTGCTGTATCGTAGGCAACTGGACTTGTTTCAGTTTCTTGGAGATGTTTCACTTCTCATCCAAGAGGCTTCTTCAGTTCTAACTAACTGGAGAGGCTTTAAAACCCTGTGTGGGTGTGACATAACATAGTCGTAAGGGACACGCCTGAAGGAAGGAAATGTTCCAGAGCATATCAGGGAGACACTGCATCTGTGAAGGGTTTATACAAAAAAATTGTGTCAAAGTGCTTTGAGTTTGTTTCAGTGTGCTTTGTGCGCGCTCATGCGTGAAAGAGTCATAGGCAACGTTAAGCGTTAAAATGAAGTAGTGAGCTTTTGTTTGGTAATAATTGTTCGACGCCACTTGTATTCCAACAGTCGTTCGTCTGGTTGGGCTTATAAACATTTCTATTTGAGAAAATAATGTCAATTTACCCTCTTAACCATCATTTTGATCTCTGGTCTAAGCTAAATCAGCTTACGGCTTGACCTTTTGGCTATATCCCATTTTATTAATTTGTAAAATGAACAATAAATGAACAAATAAATAAATGAAGAGAAAAGTAATTGTGTATTTGAGAGTGACAGCAAGCTTAAATAGTGAGTAGTGTGATCTGTCTAATTAAATGCTCCCGCTGCTAATTATCAACAATATTAACACTTGAGACACGATGTTTTACGGACTATTCTTATGCTGCCAACTTCAATTACATGCTCGATTCCTACCCACACAAACCCAGAGCAAGCCACCTGTAATCACATTTACATGTGAATCAGTATTTTAAGTACTAATTGATGAATCCTACTCATCACATCAACTGTAACCTTTCAGCTCCAACACTGTAAGACCTGTAAGTCTCTCTAACACACTGTTCCATCGTTTCAACCGGCCATCAGTCCGACGCTGTCGTTTCTCTTTCAGTAAGACTGTGATTGTGGTAAAAAAAAAAACACGTCAGTCAAGTGGCCATCAAGGCTCGTTATGTGCTCCCTGCAAAATGCTTCCTCCGCCATCGAAGACTTGATGTTAATCACCTGAGGTTTGACTGTCACTCAGTATATCTGTGCACAGACTGATTGATTGTTTGCTCCGCCGCTTGACACATGATGAAAATAATCGCAATGACAACAGCTGAAGACCCCATTAACATGATCCTATAGAGGAGGAAATGAAGGCAGCTGGAGGGGAGAATGAGTAGATTATATGGAAAGCAGGAAATGCATCAATCTTAGAGATAGCATCCTTTAAATTACTTGTACCTACTTTCATGCCACTGCAGGCGCCAAAGTCAGACATTTTTAATCCCTATAGGCTTTCATTACCAACTCCCTCACACACGTCTTAGGAAAAGTGATTTAAAAATAGTTTACCATTTTCTATCACGCTTAAAATCGGGCATTTGAAGTCACAACAGAGAGCAAACACAACGGGAGCATCAACAACATACAGGCGATATGTAATATTTGACGGATCGCAAGTTTATTTTAAATCTAAGAACAATTTAAATCTTAATGCCTGACGCTTGAAAACAATAACAAACAATTTCACCACGGTGTCCTTTTAAAGGAGTATTCCTGCTAGTTTTAAACCTGGGCCCTGTATTTACGTTTAGCAGACGCTTTTGTCCAATGCAACTTACAGTAATTCATACATCCATTCATACACTGATGGCGGTGGCTGCCATGCAAGGTGCCAACCAGCACATCAGGAGCAGTTTGGGGTTCAGTATCTTGCCCGAGCACACTCTGGCATGCAGACCGGGGGAATCGAAGAAGTGACCTTTCAACAACAAGACGCTGGCTCTACCCCTGAGCCACAACATGCGTTGGTGTCTGAGGCTTGTGTCTACATAGAGTGTATTCAGGCGGAAAAGTGCTGGTCGTGAACTCAGGGGCGCTGGGATGTGTTTTTGTGTTGTTGGTTTTGATTGACATCTGTTAAAACTATGGTAACAGAGGGCTGACCACACAGGTAATAACAGGCCTGCAATGCGTAGGACTATAACACTCACAGGCAACATTCAGTGTACAGACGATCTGCTCCTGAAAATGGCTTATCTGTCTCTGTTCCTGACAGTTTCTGTCGGATAAAGTTACGTCCAAGTGCTTGTTTTAGCTACTCGCAGGCTGAGGTTGGTAAGTATGAGTGATTCAGGGTCTGTGTCCGGGATGGATACGACCCTCTTTGCATATCTGTGACTGTTCAAATTACTAAATTAAATAAGTAAATGAATTTAAAACAATGCAGCGACCAGTAATTGTGTATTCGAGAGTGACAGCAAGCGTGAACAGTGAGATGTGTCACTGTGTTCCTTCCATGCTGCAATACAGTAAAAACATGTCTAATTAAAACCTCCTGCTGCTAATTATCAACACAATTAACACTTGTAAACACTCGTTATTTTGGAGGCAATTCTTCTGTTGCCAACATCAATTACATGCGAAATTCCCAACCTACACAAACCCAGAGCAAACCACCTGTAATCACATTTACGTGTGAATGAGTATTTTTAGTACTAACTGATGAATCCTACTCATCACATCAGCTGTAACTTTTCAGCTCAAATAAGACATGTTGTGTTAACTGAGGGTTGTGACTCTCTCTTAACACCCCGTTCCATAATTCTAATGCCCATGTTTCTCTCTCTGTAGGACTATAATTGCCGTTTTGAGGTTTTGGAATCGATTCACTAGATTCATTAAAGCTACATCCATTGTTTTTGCTACTCGCTGGCTGAGGTTATAATTCTAATAAATGTTGGACAACAAGTGTTTTGTGTCATCTCCGCAAGAAGCGATTCCTACAGGGATAAATAATAACTGTCTTTTAACCAGAAGCACAAGTCCCGCTCTGACATCTTAAAAGGAGGTGAGTTGTTGCGAGAAGGCGATGGTGGAAATGTTGGAGAGAGGAGTTTGGTGTTTACCTCGGGGTAACTGCCAGCAAAGATTTATTTCCAAAGTCATGGCTGACTATTCTAATAGCAACTGTGAGAGCTGCAACTGTGACAGCATACCTTGCAAAAATCGAGGAGAAATGACGAAATAAACACAAACTGAGCAAGTCAACATTGCGCAGGGATGATGCTCCTCTCCTGAAATACCTCTGGTGGGGCACGAAGCTGCGTGCAGAACTGTTTTAATGGAACGTAACTTTGACGTAAAGGTTACAGCACAGCCACTGCAGCCATGTTGTGACTGTCTGAGGCGATCTGCTGGATTCCAAACCTTTGGTAAGTATGATTCATTAACGTACCAAAATATGTAAATATCAGGCTAAGGTTTAAAAATACGTAACGCGGCCATGATTTCTGACCCGCCCATTAAATCCTGAACACAGAAATTGTGAAATACAGTTTGTGAGCCTAGCTCCAAAATGAAATTCCAAATGGTTGAAAGGCTTTTACATGTTTTAAGGAAATACATTTATGACATTTTTAATGTGTTTAGAAGAAAATGGCTGAATTTGCTTTACACGGACTTTAACAGCTAATCCTGAGCTACTGTATAGATTCTCAAATATCCATTTTTCTGAGCACTGTTAGGACAGCTACTAAATGGACCTTGATATTGTTTCGTGTTGAATGAATTCCACCTCGACTTTGAAGCCAACATGGTCAAAAAGTCTTTAAAGCGCTCAGAAAAATGGAAATATGAGCATCTACCATTCCGGCCAAACTCCAACTGCTCATAAAGATTGTGTGACATGACTGAAAGCTCCAGAATAGCTTCATAAAGGACCCTGTGGTGAGACTGCTTTACCTATGAATAGCTAAACAGTCGCTCGAAAGGCAGAAATCCTTTGACGTGTATAGTTACTTCAAAATCAGGCGCTTTGGTTTGGCAGAAGGGAAAAAGCACGAGTGATGTATTTCCTGGAGACCATAAAAAAACGAATGTGGAACAGCAGGAAAGCAGAACAGTTCATATTTAGCAGAAAGGAGAGCATCCACCTGGGCCTCCTGTACCAACTTATTAATAACTTGGCAAGAAAATGAGTTTTTTCTATAATGGCACCAATTTGTCCATGCTCACCTGGCCGAGAACCGAAAAGGGCTGCATAGTGTTGCTTGAAACCAGATTTTCTCCTGCATATCACAATATATAAATAAGTGGTTAAAATAACTCAATACAAAACTTTTCTATTTTTTTTTTTGCTCCACAGGCAAGGTCGCAGCAAAAGGAGTACTAGCTGAGTCGTTGAGTAAGCTCGGTTCACTTGACCTTTAGCTCCGTTTTTAAAAAATGTATTAATATGTGTTTTTTTTTTTATAACAAAGAAGCTTGGACAATCACGCAAACATGCAGGCATGAGCACACAAAGAGCAGGAGAGGCTGGACACAGATTGAATAGATTCCAGTCCAAATATGACACAGATACTTTTATAAACGCAACTGTGCTGCTGGAGACCGAGTGACGACTTGCGGTGATGGACAGAGAGAAAGTGGGTGAAACATGTGAGAGAGACATGCTGGAGAGACGCTGGGTTAAACAAGGTGGGACGATTAACTGATGCAGTGACTATTTGTCACATGGATCGGAGCATTTGCAGCAGTGCAAACACACACACACACACACACACACACACACACACACACACACACACACACACACACACACACACACGAGAAAATAGACAAAGGCCAGCTGGTGCATGCTCACATGGGAGTATCTGACTCTCCATTTACTCCTCCTTTAATGTTTTCATGTTGCTTTATCATCCTCCTTTCTTTTCTTTATCCTCCCAATTCAAAGCTTTCTCAACTTTCCAACCCACACTGAGCACCTTTTTGCATGCCATTTGCTTTTTCCTTTCCCCGTTCCCTGAATTCTCATTCACGCAGAGCAGCTCTCTCTGTCACTGAAAGAGTCATCATGATAAAGTGAAGAGATACTGCGTGCAGAGAAGGTCAGAGGAGGGCTGAACAGCTGAACAGAGTGTGCAGCTGAAAGAGAGGAGACAAAATTTGGATATATGCTCCTGTTATCTCCCCGGGCTCCATTCTACTCTGCTTCATGTGGCGCAAGAGAAAGTAAACACCGTTATTTATATGCGCCCATTATTGATGATTGAGTCCACTTACCTGCTAGTCAATAACAAGCAATCACTTGTCTCCCGGTGAGCCAATCAGTTCAATTTTGAATCCCATCAGCTACATGAGATGTATTGTTTCCCCAAGTTTCATCACAGCCATCAGCGGCCTCTGAGATATCTGCTGGTTCGAAAGGGTCAAATTAACAATCAGTGAGGAACCACCTGGACCGCTCAGTCAAATGACACGCACAGATTACAACAGAGAGAAAAAACCCAGACACACAACCAGAAACACATGAAAGACTGCACCAACAGCAGTGGTGTACAAATATTCTGATCCTTTAGAGGGTCGTATTATGCTTTTTGGGTCCAGGAAGAACAGAAAACATTGCTTCTACACTGCCTGAAACGCCTGGTTTGGAGTCGAGCCTTTGATTTGCATGCTTCGCTAAATAACAGGCGTTACATAAATATATTTCATTCAGGAAAACTCTCGTCATTTGCTTAAATCATTTATTGCGACAAATGATATACAGTTAGGCTTGGCGCTGAAGGCTCCGCTCAAGGAGCTCCCCGGATTTGACAAGCAGCATGCTAGGTCTATCTGGGGAGCACAGTGCATACCCCCTGCAGGAGTAGAGTCGTAGCAACTAGATAAATTGAGCCGTTTTAGATTCAGAATAAGCAGGTGGTGGCAAGCTTGCCTGCAGCGGCGATGTGCATGCAGCAGTGTTGAAGGAGAGATCAGTGAATGACGGCTTGGGTTTAAATGGACCGCCTAATTTGGAAGAGTGACTGTGGTTGGTTGGAGACTGGAGCTGATCTGATCAGCTGGCTGTCAGCCGACTACAGCTGGGGCTTATGACTTTCTTGTCCTGCATGAATTTGCACTGAGCTTCATATTTCATATATATTTATCATAAAATATATACACTCCAGCGAGTCAGCAGACATACAGTTGCTACTGCTCTAGTGGCGTTATTTTAGATCACACTACCTTGCTCAGCATGTACTCTGCCTCTGAATGCCTAGCTTACATTTATACTGGTGATTGGGTTGAGCAAACAACACTTAAGAGAAATAGAAATCAGATCAGAAAGCAGGTTGGAGAAATTTAGGCCAACTACTGCTGGCACGTTCCTGGATTGCTAGCATGTTAAATCGAAACTCTCGCCAAAATGCACCCTAGGTTGTTTTTGTGAATGTACCCGAGTCAAATCTTTGTGTAAGAGCACAATTATGACGAAAGAGGCACTTGTAAGATTTACTGTATTTTTGTTTCATTTTCAGTGGAGTGCATGGGGCACTTTTACACTAGCATCAAAATCGCTATTTTTTAAAACACTAAGAAGGCTCGACACAACATGAAACTTTGCTCGTAGTATAACCAGGGTCACTACACATGAACACGAGCATTGAGAACGTTGTTTTTGTACACAGAGTTTACTAAAAACACGTTTTTGAACAACTCATGTTAGCAGTTGCTTGTTCAACTAGCCGCCATCCTGCCAGTCGAAAAGTGTTGATTTACGAATGCAACTTAACTTGGAGGACAGTTAAGGTGCAGCACTGCTGTCTTCCAGCAACAATGCAACACGATATCTCACGTGACTTGTCTGGCTTTTTATTCTTGTATTGTTTCTAATATGAGGCTCCTTTTTCAACTTCAAGGTCAATATTGTTTTTCGCTAACGACAAAACAACAAATTATCTGTGCATTTATATGGACTTTACGAGCGGTCCACCTAAACGCACCTCCATGTTACGTCTCATTCAGAAATCGACACTTCACCAGTGGCAGGACGCTGGCTAGCGGAACAAGCATCTGCTAACGTGAGTTGTTCAAAAACTCTCTTTTTAGTAAACTCTGTGTACACAAACAATGTTCTGAATGTTCTGAATGTGTAGAGACCGTGGTGATACTACGAGAAAAGTTTCATGTTGTGTCGAGCCTTCTTAGTGTTTTAAAAATAGCGATTTTGATGATCATAGAACTTCCCGTAGCACTCCCACTGAAAATGAGTTTGACCCAAAAATGAAAATTTGGTAAATATTAAAAGTGTCTCTTTCGTTGTAATTATGCTTTTACTTGAAGGTTTGACTCGGGTACATCCACGAAAAAAGCCAAGGTTGCATTTTGATGAGATTTTCCCTTTAAGCAAAAGTTTTCCATATAGTATTTCCCCAGCGAGCCCTGCAAGCAGCCCTAACATCGCTCAGTTTATAATACCACCTGTTTGTAAGGATGCACTGATAAACTTTGCCGTGCCACTTTCTGGTGCAACCAGACCCTTAAAATTGGATGCTGTAAAATAGGTTAGGAGCTTTGACATGAACCTAACCGGAAGTAGTGACACCCAATCCTTTCTGCAGTGACTTCATGTCTACTATGATCACAGTGACAGTTAGTCATTTTGGCATTTGCACTCTTCTACTATTAGAGCAATTTTTGCTGTCTGGATGAGGGTGGACCTGAATGTGATTTAGCATGTTTGCGTGTGACTCTGTGTTTGTGTGTGTGTGCACGCTCTCTCTCGCGTGTGTGTGAGTGGGTGGGTGGTTGGGTAGGTGGGAGTCAGTGTGTGTGTGTGTGTGTGTGTGTGTGTGTGTGTGTGTGCGTGCTCAGGCAAAATCATGTCTTTCTTTGTTTAAAAGCTGAAGACCCCCCGGCCAGATTTTGAGACTTTGGGGCCGGACAGCGAGGTCTGCCGCGGAAACAAAAAGGGGAGCAGGGGTGTTGAAATATGAAAGGCCACGCTGTCGGCGGTCTGCATTCATCGCAGCACCAGCGTCTCTCTCTCTCTCTCTCTCTCTCATTCCCTCCCCCCCCGCCTCATCTGAACACTCGGCTGGTCCTTTCTCATCTCTTCACAGCTCCTCTCAGCAATTTGTACTCAGCATCAAGCTGGTGCTCCTCTGATCCTCTTTGTCGGCATCCTTGTCTGAAAAACCAGGGTACCAATTTAGCAGTTTAATTAGTTCAGCATACTGATAATTAAGCAGCCAATAACAACAGCCGTTATAATATACAATATAATAATGCTCATTTCTCAAAGGTGAAGCAAAGGGGAAGCAATTTATATCACAAGAGAAACATCTTTACTGGCTGATTTTCTTTGATGCCTGGACATACTTGATAATCAAACTCTCTTCATGTTCCTGACTGAATAAACTGAATTAACACACTGACCCTGAAGGACATCACAGTTTCATACTGTTTTCCTTTGCTTATATGTGGCGGACCCTGCCACCTTTCTCGCATCACCTTATTTTCCTCTGAGAACAGCTTGTTTATTCAGCTATGGAAAAAAATATATTTCTGAGTTTGTATTATTACCTCATTGATATAGTAAATCTTAATTTTTTTTCAAAAGAGTTCAAATTTCCTCTCTAACACTACATACAGTAGTGCACCTTTAAGCTTTTTCAGGGCAGCAACAGTGTTGTGTTTTGTGAAATGAGGTTCGTTTTCTGAGATTTTTATTTCTGTTTTGTGAAATGTTGTCTTCCATGAATGTCCCTGTGTTTTGCCCCTCTGGGCCACCGTATAATTCCTTCTTTGTAACCAACCAATAATTCATGCACAAGCAGGCATCTCATCTATGGAGCTTCAATAATACATGGATGAATGATTTATAGATTGTTACATACATTTGAAGTAACACATTGTGAAATAAAAGAAAAACTGACTTTTTAAAAATGGTTAAATGTGTTATTAAAAAAATAACTCTTACTTATACTTTTGATTACACATAACAGCTCACCGAATGCTTTGCCAATGAAAACAGCTCAGAGTGGAGCTTATTTCACGATCAAAGACCTAAAGGCTAAGCAGAGCCTAAGAACACTGCAAGGATGATAATTCTCAATACAAGCAACACCTTTTACATAAGACATAGTCATTCAGTCCATTACTGACCCATTTTCCTCCAAACATATGGTTGTATTTTGCATTGCTGACTATGATTTCCATCCTTCTCACGAATTGATTTTGTTTTTTCTGTACATTATTGATATTACTTAAGCAAATTTGGTTGGTGTAAGAATAAATAACACTTTATAATGTATTGTAGATGAATGAATATGAAATGAATATGTGGAGAAATATTTTTGCTTGTTTGAAGACCTATTTTGTTTTTATTTATATATGTAAAATAGTATGTTTTTGGTTGCACTTACAGGAAATGTACACAACAACATCTAATGGAAGACAGGGACGTGGTCTTAAAGTCAGGGTCATTCCCCCTGACATACTTCATGACTGATATATCATCAGGGATTACATGTGTGTGTGCACTGTTACAGCAGCAGGGATTACAGCACTGAGTCCATCATGTCCTCCCATCTCAGGACCAGCAGCAGCCTGTGTGAGGCTCCTCTGCACTCCTCAGGTCTCTGACGCCCCCTGCAGGCGAGTGACAGCCTCTGTATCTCTCTACAGCCCAGAGTTCACACATGTCATAAGGCAGACATGTAGTCATGTGACATGTTCTGTAGTGAAGGTACAAGGTCTGCACCCTATGTATACGTAATGTTCATTAAAATCTTTTTAAAGAGGCAATATATAATATATTTTTTTTAAACATTCAAAAATCAACTAAAATGATCAACAGAAAGTGAATAAATAGCAGGTTTGACATAATGATGTTTATGGATTGTGTTTCAGAGATACCTAATTTAGCGGGCTAACCAGCTAGCCCAGGCCCATCCCGGTCGAAGCCAGCAGTTTAAGTTCAGCCTGTCACCGTGGACTGATATCAAACTAGATGCTGTACACCTCTTCCTCTTCTCTTCTCCATATAACTGTGAAGTCATTTAGTTTTCAACTTGGTATGAAATCCATGTTAAACACTTGATTTTGCTCTGGCTTGTCTCATGCCAGGGTTACCCTCTTAAACACCTACATATGAGTAAGGAACTGCTGGCATAGAGACCTGCTGTCACAGTGTGTGTGACTGTGAATGTGCGTGAGTGGAGGAGAGGGGTGAGGGGTGGGGGATATGTGTCAGTGAGTGGATGCTGGGGTTCATGGGTTAGTTTAGAGGGGTTGTGGGAGAGGGGAGGGGAGGGGAGGGGAGGGGAAGACATAAGTGGGTGAGGTAGGTAGGGGGGAAGGGAGGCAGGTTCAACCAGGATCTCTGACCTCTCCTCTGATCACTGTAGACTCAGTTTTCACACCAGTTTTCCTTCCCCTCTCTCTTTTCTATCTTTTCTTTTTCCTCACTTGTCTTCATCTCCTCCTCCTGGGCTTCTATCTTGGAGGTGAGCTCCTGAAGAAAAAGAGAGAAAAAGCCGATTCTGAGACAGTCCAACGCAAGCAGTTAGAATCCAACAGGCGATTACTGTGAAGCACAGTGATGATCTGAGGCAGCGTACCTTCCATCTTGGACAGCTGGTCCAGGGTGTCGACGCGAGCTCTGCTTATGGCCCACCTTTTTTTTTCTTTTTTTCTCTAATTTCTCCCTCAAGGAATCCATCTTTTTCTTTCAGCCCCAGCTGCCTGCTCGTCTCCATCAGCTCCTGCTCCTTTAGATTGCTTACGAGCCCTTGAAAAGAGAAAACAGCGTTTGTTTTTCTCTGAAGCAGCCCAGGCAGCAGCAGGGACTCACGTTGATTTTCACACATTTCTTTCTCACTACAATGAGCGACAAATGACCTCTGTATTCAATCAGTTGATGACAAACCTTGACAATAGTTTTCCTCGTGAGCTGCAGGCTTTTTTTCCCCTCTGCCTGGCATCTAATTGTTCTGTACCCCAGCTGTAATCAAACTCTGATTAAACAGCTGGAATATAAATAAAAAAACACCGGGACTCTGACTGCTGGACTGTGAAGCACACTGCCTCATGGGGGACTGTTGCAGGATCAGCTAACTTAGTTTGTCTTTCTTCAAGCTCATTCTAAGGACATTGTGCACATCATCCGGATGAGCTCTTTGCTGTACATCGCTGCTCTGGTGTGGTTTGTGCCCCTCTGAGCTCCTGCGCCATCTGCAATAGTCGGATAATTTCAAAATATTGTTCAGCCTTGTAGCGTCCTACCTTGTCACTTCAAAGGATTTTTTAAAATTGTACTGTTTGCAGATGTGTTTTCCAAGACCATAATAGAAACAATCTCTTTCTTCCATTGTCGTGTTGATGATAGGCCCACCAAATGACTGACTAAAACATACACTCATTATATTATTAGGTATGCACAAAATGTATGCAGTCTTCCAATAAATTCACCGGTTTCAAAGAAGCATTCATTCTAAAGTAGTGGTAATGATAAAACTTTATGGCCATCTGGAGGCTGTAGTCTCCCACTTTAGCGCAGGGAGGTGAGGGGACTGCTGCTGTGTAAATAAAATACAGTGGAAGAATCATTTACCTTTTAAAATAAACATGTTTCAAATTATTTTAAAGGTTTCTACTCAAGTGCTTGTGGATGCATTTCTGTGGTGTGTTTAAGTATGAAAAAGACGGTATATTTAAAGGGGCCCTATTAAACAATTTGAAGCAATTTACATGCACGTATGTGTCACTTTTCCATTGGCTATATGTGAGCAGATTGTAAGTTGACCTAACAATCTGTGACATATGAGCCTGTGAATGATTCAGTTAAGTTGTTTAATGCTGGACTGTGGATTTATTTGTGAAGGACTCTGGGTGGCTTTTCCACGACAGTCCAAACGATGAGACTTTATGCGGGTTCTCGAGTGCTTCGTCTCAGTGCTTCACTGTTCCACTAACAGAGAGCAACAGGAGCAAGATTCTTAACGTAAAACTCTCGCCAAAATGCAAACTAGGCTTTTTTTGTGAATGTATATGAGTCAAACCCTCGTGTAAAAGCATAATTACGACGAAAGAGGCACTTTTAAGATTTACCGTATTTTCGTTTTCGGCTCAACACAACATGAAACTTTGCTAAGTGGTTCAGTTGAGCTATGTGTAGAGACCCTGGTGATATTACGAGCGAAGATCTGTGTTGTGTCGAGCCTTCTTAGTGTTTTAAAAATAGCGATTGTGCCCCATGCTCTCCCACTGAAAATGATTTTGAGCCGAAAACGAAAATACGGTAAATCTTAAAAGTGTCTCTTTGGTCGTAATTATGCTTTTACATGAAGGTTTTACTCGGGTACATTCACAAAAAAAGCCTAGGTTGTATTTTGGCGAGAGTTTCACTTTAAGTTACGATAGTCCAAAACCAACCAATAAAAAAGGCTCAGTGGAAGAAATTACATCATCCAGCAGCCACTGGGGCTACAGTGTTGTCAGTACATTCCCAGTATTTCCACTGGCTTCTTCTTTTCTCTTGTAGAGTTTTCTTATTTTGTTGAATCAGAATGTGAGTGTGAGATACAAACAAATGGTCTGTGCAGAGAAAGTACTGTACAGAAAGCTGGTGATTCTGTGTGGTGTCAGGGTGGACGTCTTTGACGAGAAACATGTAGATGCTGAATTAAACACCACAATGAGATGTAATCAGCCTGTGCATATTAAGAGAGTATGTTTTTTTTCCTTTCAAGTTCTGCAGCTTTGCCCAAGTCAGCAGCAGCTGAGCTTGTTGCAAGTTTAAATACTCATCAGATGACTCAGTATGGTTTATAGTGCTTTTATATTATTTTCACACAAGTGAAATGCGATTCACATTCAACTCATATTCTGTGGCACTCATAATGCTGAGACCCTAATAAAAAAAAAAATTCCAGCGCAGCCAAGGGCAGCTCACTGATATCAATGAAATGATTACCTGAAGATTTGTTTATATAGAAGTATAAAAGTAAAACGTCTCCCTCTGAAGGACGTTTTTACCTGCCATTCATGTGCAAAACTAACTGATACATATCAATATACAAAAAAAAAATCAAACACTATTGAACGTAAAGGTAGAATCAGGAGGATTTGTCTGAGCCGTGCATAATCACACCAGGAAGATAGTTGATTGCTGAGTCTCATTCCCAGGACGTCAAATGGCGACACTGGTTTGGGTCTCTGCAAACACGAGACACCAACACGCCTTTTCTCCCCTTTCAAGTCTCCCTCTCTGTCTGTTGCCATGTTCTTATGCCCTTCATGTCGTTTTGTCTCACTACGTCTCCGTTACGTTGGTTCCTCTCAAATGCATTACAGATTGAGTGGTGAGCCATTCTGAAAATGTCAGGAGTAGAAAGTACAGATATTTGTGTTGAAATATATGGAGTAAAAGTAAAAGTGAAGCACAGATACATAAAAAATCTATTCAAGTATAGTAACAAAGTATTTGTGCTACTCTTAGTGGAAGTGTTTCACTGAAGGGGAGTGTATTATAAAGCTGGTTCTGGTATTCTGCCCCTCTTTGTGTCATTTTAATAAAGTCCTGCTCAGCACAGTCACAACCTTAATAATGTGGATAAATTAAAGCCTCCCTCAGGATGTCATCCAAGCTCAACATTACTGTTCTTGTAAAGGTAGAATTTGTTCGCCACAATGAAGTGGCTGTTGAGTGTGTTTCTGTAAGAGCTGCCAACACTATTCTTCGGACAGGAACATAAAATGACCTTAAATTGAAGCCCGGAGTCGAAGTTATTGCTTTAGTGGCAATCTATTACAGATTTCACCAGCTGTCAAAATGTGTGTCTTGAGCAAGAGAGCAAGGATGAGGGATCGAGCAAAGCAGACTTCGAACGTCAGAGACAGCCTATAAAACAGTGTTGCCATAACGATGTGCCATCGGCTTGATTGGATGAAAGCATGGTACTGACCGAGTGCCAGTGTGGAGTCGACCATGTCAGCACAAACTGAAGAACTTCCTCCCCCCTCAAGCTCTTCAATCTTCCAGAGAAGCGCTCCTCGATCTTTGATGATAATTAATTGGTGCCGATGTTCCTTCATCTGTACCTAATTAAGATAATTAAAGGGCAGCGGGCCTTTCTGCCGTTTGACTTCATCCTGCCCACAGTGCAGCAAAGAAACCAGAAGGTTATCATGAACATACAGGCGGTGGCACACAGAAAGTCGGGACAATTATTAAAGTGAAGAAAAGGCACTTCATCACATTTGCATTTGAAATTTTTCGTCTGACCATGGGAGCAACAGGAGCGGACCCCCCGAGTACACCACCGCGTACAGGTAGTTCATTGCAAAACTGCTCACTGAAGGATAAACTTGATATACACAGGTTTTTTTTTGACACTTTCCTCTAAGATGTTGCTACACTCCAAGTCTCCATTTGTTACTGAACAGTCACAGCAAAAAGCAGAATGAGCAGCAGCGAGTGGTGCTGAGAGTGATTGAAGGCCTTTTGAAGCCCTGCAGGTTTCTCCTTTCTCATGAAAGGAATTCCTGCAGAGAAAAAAAAGATCTTTATTTCTATTTGATATTCTCTCTAACAAGACGCTAAAAATGAAAGATCAGACAGAGACAAAAGCAGTAAAACACATCCTGTACGGCAGTCTACGCCAGACAGATTAGCCTCATATTTCTATCATCTTTTAGCATAATTATGTATAATTATAATTATTATTATCAATAACTAGTGCAGTGCCCGTAGGAATTATGTGTTCCTTTAGAAAAGTGGGAGGTTAAGAAGCATTTTCACTGATGGCCAAATGAGGCTGTTTGAAGGTGGAACGTCGGGGATATTTAGGTTTGTTATGAAATCCGATATTCCAGGGTATAATTGTTCGTTTTTGACTATTTTTGATTTTGCCATTATATTTCACCTTAAAAACTATTTACTTGGTGTGATTATTTTCAGCACAACCTCACATGTGTGACTGTACAGTTATTTTTTCATTTTGACATATTGTTTTAACACATTGGACCTAAAATCACAATAAAACCCATAAAATCTGAGTAGAAAAAGTTATTTTTTACTGTGAAAACCACAAATATGTTTAACAAACCATTTTTTATTACTTATAATGCAAATATAAATTGTTGTTTGCTGAATATGTGCATACATTTTAAAAATGTACAAAGTTCTGTTTAACTATTTACATTTAAATGCAGGCAATGCTCAGGTCTGCCTGAGCTCCCTCCAGCTGAATGAAGAGCTGCACTGACTGCTTCAAATTCAGCTTCTTCTGTTTTGACTCATCAAACAAAAAACCGACTCCACTACACACTAAACACACGACACCAAACACTACATAACACACTACTATACACTCCAAGCATGCTAAATGTCAATATCGCTGTCAGTATACCGGCCGTCGATGCCTGTCAATCATCCGCCGACGTCCTTCCCACAACTTCCTGTTGCTCTACAACCAAACTTGCTGCTTGAACACTTTCGTGACAAAAGCCCATTTTTACCGTTTCTTCTGCACCACACGCAAAGCAAACGTGACGGCAATGTTCACGAAAAAGCGTGGCGGACATTATTTACCCTAAGTACGGTTTTGGACAGGTCGGTGCGTTCGGTCCATCGACTCGGGAGTTGGGCCGTGTAGGTTGTTTAGCGGCTAGCAGATAGCAGCTAGCTACACACGAACATCCACAGATTCTGATTCCACTTTGTTTTTCCGTGCGTCTCCGCATCTCCTCAGACCCGAACAGACCGGCCCGGTCTTGTTTAGTCACATTAATCCACAACAGTCAGTTTAGATCATGCACAGAGCAGAACGGGACCGAACCGCGGGCTAACTCCCGGCCCAGCTCGCGCTAAAGTTTTTATGTCATGACGTCCATGTTAACTTCAGAAATATCTACTGATGTTAGCATGCTAATCAACTAGCCCTGCCCGTTCCAGTCCAAATCTCCGTGCTGGTTATGTAAACACAAACAGCCCTCGGGCCCCTGAGTTCCCAGTCTGGACCGCTAGCTGCACAGTCATCTGAGCTGACTAGCTAACAGCAGCTACAATTAGCAG
Organism: Diplodus sargus; assembly: GCA_903131615.1. Taxonomy (NCBI): domain Eukaryota; kingdom Metazoa; phylum Chordata; class Actinopteri; order Spariformes; family Sparidae; genus Diplodus; species Diplodus sargus. The sequence continues at coordinate 294,267 of CAEMYA010000364.1, forward strand.
CTGTTAGCGGTTACTCTGGTGATATGCTGCTCCCTGGTTGTTTTGAGAAAGAATTTGGCACATTTAATTGTGAAACTAAACTAACTTATTCAATAATTTTCTTCACAACATTGGACATGTCCGAGGATGTCAGGCAAGAAAAGAAAGATGGAAGACTGATTTGTTACTTTGTCAGGTGACAAAAGAAGCAACACAGCAACACAACACTTTATCAGACAGCGGTGGAGTGGCAGGGTCACAGCAGCAGGTGAACTTGAATAAGGACATGGTGGTTAATTTAATTTCAAGTGTTAGCTAGTTGTAAAATTAAAAGTAGGCCTAGAGAATACTACTGATCTTCTTCAAGATTTGATTCATTAGGTGACAGAGGAACCCCGGCCAGGTTGTAGCTCAAATAGGGAAGATTCAGGGCTACAGGTAAATTTGACATGTTGCCATACTACATGGTTTACTGCATATGTTTGACTGCTTATGTACAGTAGGTAATGCATCGTACAAAGTTAATGTCAGGCTGGCATCATGTGTTATTTCATTAGGGTGCTGCAGCAATCTTGCCTGGTTCTAGGCCTAGTTCAGGGAGAGGCCAGGTGGAGTTCCGGGTGCTGGGGTGCTGGTGACTGGCTATGTCCCCACCGATGTCAAAATCAAACCTACACCCTTGCTTGGACTGGTCTATCATAACATCACAACAGATTTTCACGAAAAATGTTGTTTTATAGGCACCTATGTCTTGTATTTTCGGTTATTTGCAGCATCATTTTGAACACCTACTTTTTACCTCTAAGTTGGGCTGTCGCAGCCTGGCAGATACTTCAGTCACACTTTCAGAGGTAGTGGCACACAATTAGAGCTGCTGCTCACCACAGAGGTGAGAAGTCCAGGTGTGAGAAGACTAAGTCAGTTAGGCGAGTGAGACAAAAATAAGTGTTCTATATTTGAAAGCCAACCTCTTCAATGGTGCAGTGTGTGGATTCATTAAAATTGATTGACCATTGTTCACACACAGAGAGAGTTCATAAGAGTTCTAGTCATTATTGGCTGAATGAGATAAAAAGAAAAGCTCTTGTGAGCTCCCTGCTCTGTGGGGCAAAGGGGCAAACCTTGAAGACGCTGATGGAAATACACAAAGTATGAGTTTTTGTCACCTGAGATACAACAATTTCACCTTAGAATAAATGTCAAGAAAAATGTAGTTACATAACCCAATGCCACGCACAACTTTACCCACAACAGCAACGACGAATGAGGTAGAGCACAATGGCCATTCAGGCTCAGCCAAAGCTATTGAAAAGAAAGAAGGTCCCCAGAAAACCTTTAGCTGCACTTTTTGTAATATTAATTATACAAAAAAACAAGTGAGTGGGCTGTGAAAGGAGTTGCTGGAAGTGATGAACTCACAGAGAATAATGTTCTGACTCTGCAGGCCCACTCACTTCTGCATAAGTGCTGTGTGTTGGGGAGTAATACCGCAAAGGCTTTGGTGGCTCCTGCATACAATCTGATAAAACTCTACAGTGATGCCACCCAGTTGCTAAGTTGCATTGTGGGTAGTAAAAAAGAAGGAATTTGATCATTGTTTTTTAAACTGTCCATAATGAGTCCAATAGTGTTATAGTGTTATTACCCACAATGCAATTTAGCCACTGAGTGACATCACTGGTGGCAATTTATCAGATTACGTACAGCTTCCTCTGGAGCCACAAAAGGCTTGGTACTACTTTTTTCATGTATGTTGTAGTAATACTCACCAAGACCTGTGAACACACATTAATGTATAAAATCGGCGGCGTTAGCCTTTCAGTGTCTTTTAGTTCATTGCTCTGGTTTTACAGCCCTCAGCTTTACTGTTTTGGTTTGAAAAACCTACTAATAAGGTTAACAATATACAACGTATAATGTACTATTTACAACGTTTAACGTTAACAATATATCATTTTTTAAATCAGTAAAATCAATTCTAAAACTGGATAACCAGTGTAAAGAA
>CAEMYA010000364.1:298564-404249 GCA_903131615.1 Diplodus sargus
GTTAACAATAATGTGATCCCATTGGAGAAGGACTAACATTGATGTTAGCCTGTTAGAGAAGCTAACAATGACACTGACCCGTTAGCTTTGAAATTTCCCAGACTATGTGAAAAACTATGAACTTCTGAACTGTGAAAAAAAATTTAACACCTGTCTTTTCTTGTCCATTAGAGAGTTTCGAGTTGTAGTTGGGATTTCTTACGTTGAGAAAATATATGAGGTGTAATTTAGGATAGGACACAGCAATGAGTTTAGGAACTGTTTTGGAATAAGGAGGATAGGATTTAGAATCAATGATACTTAAGAGAGGACAAGCACTGAGGACATTTTTCTTTTATGAGGGCTTTATGAGGCTTTCCAGATATTCCTGGTTGACCGCTGACCAGTCGGTCTGTACTGCATTGCATGTAAAACTGAACAAGTGCAGTCCTGATGTCAAGTGAAACTTTCCCTGCATTAAGAACACAACACAGTGGCAGACAAAAAAAACCTTGGAGTTAATTTGATAAAAGCAAAACAAATTGAGGAAAGTCCTGACATGCACACAAGCTGTACTGAGGGTTAGGCCAGGCCTCTCACATCACAGGCTGTTTAACCTCCGGTGAAGAGAGTTCGACACTCAGCTGACCTGGCTGACAACCTGAGCTGTGGTTCTCTGCAGAGGAGCCTGGATGCTGTTGATCAAGTCAATTGAGCCCTCTGCTGGTGCTGTCACCCTGTCACACTGCGCTATTTATACAAGTCCTGTTGGATATTTGCTTTGACTTTGTGAATACCGCCAACATGGAACAGTTTTCATGTCATTTTGTGTTTCTAGAGACAATCAGTTTAAACCTGCTCTACCTTAACACTGATCTGATGTGTAAGTCTGGTGACATTGTGAACTCACATGCAATTTCAAATACATTTTATGGATTAAATATAGTAATGTAATACTATAACACAAACTACGGTAAATAAATACAACAATTTCACACTGTCTTGTGAGACTTGTCCTGAGTTGTTAATGTGGTGAGACACTACAGAGATAAGTCACGGTGATTTCTCTTGACTATAAACAGAGTGTCATATGACTCGAAGAAGCAAATACATGTTGAATATGAGATCAACACCTATGATGACAAGCCTTTTTCGCAAAGTTGCTCCACCTTTTCTTGGATACAGCTCAGTGACACTCTGCCTTCTTTTGTCAAACGTCAAGAACAGGAAGCTGTGTCAGATTCTCACCTTAATCAAGGTAGGTAACATTATATCTGTCCTCGGTTTAGAGAGAATGAAACATACACAGGCTGAGACTATGGATTAACAGAACATGGCAGCAGAACCTGAAAGTACAATTGTTTGGAGCAGACGTCTCAAGTGTGGCCGAGGTTTTAAGCGGTTAAACTCTGAGTCAGTCCGCTCTTAAGATTCAGGAAAATGGTCATCTGTAATCGTCCTCTGGTGTGAATGTGAGGTACTTGAATGCACATTAAATGTGTATATAGATGTAATTGCACTCTTTGTTTGTGCTGAGGTAAAACAAACCTGCTTAGTGTTAGTGTGTATTTTTTTTTTGTGCTGTTTGATTTTTATGTATGTACGTTGTATGTAAGTTGCAAGTTATGATGACACATATAACACATATAAAGTTACTGTCAAAAAAACGTTGATCTGCCTAACTCAACATGGGTGTGTGTTGAATTATCATCATCATCATTATGTGTTTAAACAGCCTCCGTGCGAAGTGGTGTGCAATTCACAGAACCGGTTGGAAAAACGTCTCTCAGATGTTTTTCATTCCTATTTTCCTTTCTCTTTTATTCTCAGTAAGTCAGCTGTATCGACCCGCAGTCTCTGACTGTATGGTGGCCAGCTAAAGATAGCTTGCAAATGAAAACAAAAAAACATCCTCACAAACTGTAGGCAGCCTTTAGAGTGATTTAAGAAAGTGCTGCAAGCATGGAAGACAAAAGATGATTGAGAAACAACAGAAGCTAAACACACATTCATATTTGGCGTGAGAGTTAATTTTTGACCTTTGAAGTTAGATGACAAAATTCTCAACCAAAGGGCCGCCTGCCAGCCTTTTCTCACAGCTTTCAATCACATGAAAACTCATCAAAGTTAATGAAGATAAAATAATAGGAATAACTGTTAATTAATGCATCGTAGATTATATATTAATATCATTAAAGTGACAGAAATATTTGGTAAAACTTTGATAGTGACATAATAGCTAACTAATAAAGTTAGTTAAAGGGGCACTATGTAGTTTTGGAGAAGAAATTCAAAGTCTGAATTAAAATATTTAGAATATTAATGAGGTAATAAAACAAACTTGTTTCTGTAACATCTTGTTACAACTGAAGAATATATGGCGCTCAAAGGAGATACAGCAACAAACAAAAATAAGAATCTACAACTCAAATGTAAAATCAGTCCTATTCTATGGAGCCGAGACCTGGAGAACAACAAATTCCATAACCAGAAAAGTACAAACCTTCATAAATGGATGCACGAGAAGAATCCTGAAAATCCACTGGCCAGACAAGATCACCAATGAAGACCTGTGGATGAGGACAAAGCAGACACCAGCTAGAGATGAAATCTGACGAAGAAGATGGAGATGGATTGGGCATACCCTTTGTAAACCAATGTCAAATACCACCAGACAGGCTCTGACGTGGAATCCTGAGGAGAAGAGAAAGAGAGGTCAGCCTAGAAAAACCTGGCAGAGGGAGTTCCAGACAGACATCAAAAAGATGGAATGCATCTGGTCACAGAGAGAGAAGAAAGCCAGCGACTGAGTTCTCTGGAGCTCCTTTGTAGACGGCCTATACCCCCCATGGGGTGCCAAGGCATAAGAAGAATAAAACAAACTGAAAGATATTTATCTTTCCCATAAGTGAATAAACAAGCTGTTCTAAGAGAAAAATAAGATCCCAGAACAATGTTTGAAGCTAGAAAAGTGGCAGGGTCCGCCAAATATAAACAAACAATTGCGTTGTCCTTTAAGGTCAGTTTGTTTACCCTGTTTATTCAGTTATAAAGACGAAGAGAGTTTGTTTATGTAGTTTGTTTAGGCATAAAAAAAAAAAAGGTTGATAAAGATTATTCACTTTAAATTGATTAAAATCTCTTCCCCAACACTATGTACTGCACCTTTAAACGTGTATATATTTGCAGTGCTGACAGAAATAAAGTGCTTATAAAAGGTCAGTAAATGGGTTTAAGATGCTATTTTTAAGACTTTTATAGACTGAATACATAACAATGTTAATAAGAATCTTAGCAGAGTATAAGGGCCTTATTTCCTATCAACAAATGCTTATTAATATAAAGCCTTACCAGGTGTGTTCTGTTTATCACTTAGCATTTCTCTATTCGCCTGTTTTTCTGTGATTTGTATTGCATTTTCTTATTTGTGCACAGTGAGTGACGCTTTCTTCATTTGTTTGTGATTTGTGTTTTTGCTCGTGTTTTCTTTAAAAGTGTAGTGAACTGGTCGCTCTCAGGTCCTGTAGATTTGGCTATGACCAAGCCCTTAGTCACCTCACACCCCCCCCCCCCACACACACACATTTTTCTCACACATTTCACAACACAGTCTTTACTATCATAAGTGTGACCAAACACTTAGAGGGATTCAATCAGCCAGCACTCCTGTACAGAACAATAACCCCTGATCCTGGTGCCACAGCAGTGGTAGTAGTTGTTGACAGGGGTGTTAAAGAAAATTGCTGATAACAAATAATTTACAGTTTAAAAATCCACATTTATATGACCAAGTTTAAAGTCGCATGAACGCAGGAAATCTGGCAAAATACCTATAATTTCACTGCTTCTGGCCGTGTTTCAAGGTAAAACAACATTTGATAACCCGTTAGCTAATGTTACACTCCAGCCAACGTTAGCATTTAGCTAGCATTACAGTTTGATAGTGGTACAGGCTACAATAGGAAAGGTGGAAATTATTCTAAAATATCAACGGCCATCTTGGACTAATTTATCTAAGCCTGGAAGTGAGATGCAACTGATGTAATCGGACTGTAATGTTAGCCTGGAAGTCTGGATTTTCACGGTCCATCATATTTTCAGTTGCTGATCAATCAGAAAGTGGTGAAATAGTAACAATTTGTCAGATTCCCTACATTTATATGACTTGCAACCTGGAACCCAGCAGCATACTTAACCCAGGGTGTGAGCTTTCAACCCTACACATGACATCAGAAGAAAGTGTCTACCCTATAATTATGATCAATTTGTGTCCAAGGGCATAACATTAAAAACAAATAGCTCAGAGGAGCATGAAGCCAAGGAACCTCGACTTCCTAGCAATAAAATGACCCAGATCTTCTGCCATGTGGGGCCCAGAGTGCGTGCACACGAGAGACTTCCACCGACTGTTCCAGCAAACGTCGAGACTAGCACCAGGCTAACACGAGTGGCAATAACATGATTTAATGTTGAGGCTGGATGCCTCAAATTCAGATTTTGCGGGGGTTTTGATGCTTAAAAATCTACTATTTCACAGTCGTTATGTTCACAGTGAAAGCTTAAGGGAAAACGTCTGGCCCCACTGCATCACGCAACCTTGTAAATAAACCGTTTGGCCACTAAGAAAGTTTGCTTCAAAGTCTGAGGCTCTTCCTGGGGAAGTACAAATTTACATTATGTCGACCTACAGAATGGGACTTTCGGTTATCTGAGTGTATGGACTCTTACATTTTATAGTTCTTTCTATGATGTGAAAATGCAATGTCGCCAAACCTGCTTGGAAGTGTTGGAACACCTTGCCAATCGTTTCCGTGAATGCACTACGACTTGATGAGCATGTTTTTCGCACATGAAAAGGAGGAGTGCCGAGTTAGATAAGGACAACTTTCAGGTTTCAGTCCTTACTGTAAGTCCATCCCACAAAGCAGCCACTAAAACTGCTGTTTGTCCTTCATTCAGAGAGTTCAGAAGAAGTGTTTTTTGGATTACAAAGGTGACTTTCAAACGTTTTATTTCTTGCTCTTTCAGCAGATATCATGGAAAAGGATCAGGGACAACCTCCTCCAGGAGTAGCAGCACCGCCGTACCCCGGTCCCCCCGTGGGAGCCTACCAAGCTCAGCCTTACATCCAGCCTGGTAAGACAACAGAGACCTTTAACTGCGTCAGGGGTGCAGATCTGATGTCAGGATTGGGGGGGACACAAAAGTGATTTTTTTTTTCCCGGTATGCTACTCATACCACGCCACCATATATCAAAAATTTCGAAGAGGCTCGTCATGTCATTCAAAAAGTACTGCACAGGGTTAACTGTTAAATTAGTAAATCATAATTTTAAAGGTCTCGGGCCTGTAATGTCTACTCATGTTCTTTTCTTTCGCCTCCCTCCAACCCTCCCAGATCCCCAGATCTTCTCACCATCTTCCTTTCTCCCAGTATATGGGACTACTTTATGCATGATTAATTGATATGGATGAATGTCAAAATATGAAGCCCTAACCAAGTTGTGTAAACTAACTGATCATGTTTTTACAATGCCAGTTATGCTCGTGAACAGTTCTAAAAAAATAAATTAAAAAAAAGCACAGTTCTAAGAGCACAATGTGTAAGATGTAAGATAATGTAGGAAACTACCCATTCATTTGCATTGTAGTGGAGGAGACCAGAGATGGAGTGTCAAACATTATTTGTTCCACCATTTCAATCATTTCTTTTTAGATGTGAATCTAAAATGTTCTCCAAGCCTTTCTCAAGATAAATGTCTCCCTCTTATATCCAGTTCAGCAGCCTGTAATCCAGTACTCCACACAGCAACCTCAGGTCGTTCAAACTGGTGAGCATCTCTCTTCAATTGTTTGTCGCAAGTTTAAATAATTTGAAATTTGCATAATATAGCAAAAGGTGCAAGTCAGACAGCTTTCGAGTTCAATGGCAGGCCGACGAGGTGGTGTAATTCAGTTGGCAGTGGGTGTTACAGGCTGCTGGGTGTCTTCCTCACAGTGCATCAGGTGGTGATGGTGCAGCCGATGCCGAGCGATTTTCCAGGACAGATGACGTGTCCGAGCTGCCAAAACACCATTGTCACTAAAACTGAGCACAAAAATGGTCTGCTCACCTGGGTCATCTGTGGCACACTAGGAATCTTACTGTGAGTAGAAACCCCGACACACACACACACACACACACACGCCCGCCTGTATAAACACTGAAACAGGTCAAACTTGACTTAGGAATTCAGTGTTATCGACTGACGCCATCTTTCTAACATAATGTAAAAGTTAATTCACGTAGAAGAAGAAGAAGTGTTTTTTGGAAAAGTATACCAGTGAGCGTTCACCTGCCTCATTATATCACATTTGCAATGAAACATGAACCCAGTATTGTTAGACTTCCCAGCATGCATTGTTTTGAAACTCCCCAGAGATCTCGGTTGTTGTGGTCATAAGGAAACGCACAGAATGGAAACTTGCTGTGTGTCCTCACATACTTATTGGGATGACTCATCGCTGTTTCTTCTCGTGGTTATAAAAACAATGTGAATCGCAATGAGGAATTCAGTCCCCACGCTGTGCACTGTTAGTGTGTGTACAGGTCACAGGGAGCAGCCCCGGCATGTTTGCATACAACTAACTCTGGTATAATGTGACTCCAACAGCAGCAGAGACAGCTGAAAGTTCTTATCACTTATCAAACTCATAAAATGTAAATTCAATTAAATCAAATCCATTATCCCATGAATTTCCCGTATACCGAACTACATGTTTCCTGTACAAACAGGAAGCTAGGGAGGGACTTGACTGGCAGCACCCAGAGAACAGAGCCGTACCAGGACAGAACCACACAGCCTCCGAGAAGACAGAGGCCAGACTACAGTACTTACTTTGGCTTTTGCCAAGTTCGGTTCATGCTACCTTTTGGCTAAGGCAGCAAATGGGAATACCTAATTAGGCTAACTCCCTAACAGCAGCTACATGTATTAACAGTTAGTGGTTACCTTATCAACAAAGCTTTACAGTATCTGTCCATCCGGAAACTCCACAAATCATCTCAATACTGTAACTGGCCTGTGTCATTCTCGGATGCTGTGTACAGTCAAGAGGCGTTCACCGAGAGGCTGCTGGTTAGTCAGTAGATCACAGTTACTTCAGCAACAGGTAAACTTAGGTCTCCCGAGTTGAGGCAGAGCAGTTGGATGTCATCAGAGTGAAAACCAGAAAATATTTTCTCCATAAAACATGATGACGTTCACCCAAATACTCCCACTCACATTTTAAAGGCTGCACGGGAACTAACTGGAACCAGTTACAATTATATTTCAGCGTATACATTGATGTGCACACGATGCAGTATTAGTTTAAATGAATTCTGTTTTTCCACACCAGGATTTGGCCGTGCTGTCTCATCCCGTTTTGTGTGGATTCTTGCAAGGATGTGCAACACTCCTGCCCGGTCTGCAACAACGTCCTGCATATCCATAAACGCATGTGAAATGTCACTGCAGTGCACGCTCCGCTGAATTATCAACAAAAGGTCGTCGGCCCAGCCATGACTAAATAAACATCAGCACAGGAGCCAAGCCCCTTCGTGCAAACAAATGTCATCATAAACCCTGTGTTCGCTAAAAAGGCGTGCAGCCCCTGCATTCCTCTGTGTGCATGCACTGTTGTATGTGCATATAGTAAATTACATAACTGCTGTGATCTCAACTTTTCTTTCTTCGGTGTGATTTAAAATGTGCAATCGTGTTCGAAATGTGGAAATGTACAAACTCTCAACTGTCATGATCGTGTCTTTTCTCGACTTGACCTGTGTGCTGTCTAAATATAACCTCAGTGTTGAATTTAAGCAACCGTGAAGGATGTAAATAATCATATTTTCATGACACACTGACATTAAAGGTGACGAAGAAGAGTTGTTCCATAACTCTCATATGATAATCGACGTAGGTGACTGTGTTTACTTTTTCAAAGCCTTGTATCACATAATACCAACTCGCTGCTTGTACCAGAGTTGATGTATGTTTTAATTGTGTTCTTTTTTTGTTGTTGTGATGAGTTTAATTTTGTCTTCCACTTCACCATGTACAATGAGTCGTCTTGTTTGGAAAAATCTGTTGAGGAACCGTTGATTTGTTCGGTTGTGTGAGGGTCAAGTGTTGAGTCGGCGCTCTAATGAGGACAGTTTCGAATTAGCAACTAAGAGAAAAAACAAACTGTAAATCTCTGTAATGAAAATTTGAATGTTACAAAATGTTAACATGCTCTGATACAGCAGGTGATGGTACGGCTGAGTGCAATTTCACCAATAAACGCAAGCAAGCAGAAGGAGAGGGGCGTCATACTTTATTTTGCAGCAGCAGGACCAGAATGTGTTCGACTATCGGTGTCGGGGTTAGTCCTCATTAAACAATATTTCATTATGAAAACAACAGCACAGGAAGTGGCCAAGGAAAAAAGCTTTTAAATTCCTCATTTTTGTATTATCCATTTGAATTATTTCATGTGAGCTCTGTCTGGAGCTTGGTGTAGTTCTCCCAGCAGAGAGCAGGTGGAGCTGACAGACTGTGAGATGCAGCCCTTCATCACACATCACCACTTCCACTTGTCACTTCCTGTTTATATGAAGTGCACTGTTTCATACTCAGGCTGAATCCAAGTGTCCATCCTCTGAACTTGCGATTGAGACCTCTCAGTCTTCAGTGGTGCGTACTGTCATCAAGTCAAGTCTGCGAGGGCCCGAGAATGCAAGGCTAATGTAAGCGCCATTAGACAGGCCTGAAGACTACAATAATAAAATACATTTTGAATACCTCTACAGCCTGTACTCCTTCATATTTCTGGATCATGATGTGATTGAATATTATTTCTGGCCGACATGCTTCGAGTAACATTTTGATAAAGTAATTAAATAACTGTGATTAAATCAGTGAAGGGAGTCTGCAGAAAGTCTGCTTGTGCACTGGATACGTTGTTGGTACGGGCATCCTGCATCACTCACGGACTTCCCGCAAACTCCATGATTCTACATGAGCGGTAAAGTCCACACATTTGGATGCAGCCTTGCTCTCCACTGGCGGTGAAAAAAGACCCTTGCACCACCCTTAAAGGACCTCAACCAGCTGCACAAACACAAGCCTCTGACGACAAATCAAACACAGCTGAACGACTTAATAACTGATGTCCTTGAGCAAGGCACTCTATCTTACATGTCCGGTGCTGCCTCATGGCTGACATGAAGACACTACACATCTGCAGAGGAATGACATGTCGACCCAACAAACCTGCCTTTGTGAACTTCCCTTGTGCCCTCTGTGTGATCTGTGTGGGGAGTTCTGAGGAGAGTTGTGGTGGGATAAGGCTGGGATTATGGGATGGGCCATACTTACCACAGCCCTATTAGACTGTGACCATAGTAACCACTGGATTAGGCAGATTAGAACTGATCTCATGAGTTAGTCAGCACTCCTCTGCCCTGTTGTGTCCCCCCCCCCCCCATCTTCTATTGTCTCTATGAGATGACCCAAAGCAGGACAAAACTGCATACAGATACACACACTACACATCAAACTCCAGCTGAACCTGAGAAGTTTCAACATTTTTGGACGCTCATAACTAATGTATTAATACTCGAGGCAAACAGGGACATCAGAGAGTAATGTCTGCGGGAGGCTAGCAGCCATTCAGTTTCTCTCTCAAGGCTCTCAACTCAAAAAGTCGGCTCGGAACCAGATCTATTAAAAAAACTTGGACCCTGTGAGCCCCATCTGAGTTATTGGGAGGTCTGTGATGGGTAACGGTGGAAATGATAACCAGGGCTTCAACTAAAAGCTTTTTTTTTCATTTAGAGCATGGCAATATACGATATATATATCTGTATGCTGCATGTGTCTATGTTGTCTGATATGCACCAGTGTGAAAACATTGTTATTTTTTCAATAGAACATAATACAGATTTTGGGATCATTGCAAAAATATCAGTATTGTCATCGTCCCCGAAAACCAAGTATCAGTCATGACCTACTTTCATTACAATTTCATCTGACGCTGGAGTTCTCCCAAAATTTTGTCCGTCATAAATTTTTTCCAGAAGCGGTTTGATTTTTTTGCGTTTCTCTGCGTCGGTCAAAAGCATTTTTAGAGGTATCATTTCACCTACAATGTCTCTCCTGAAAGGAATCTCAAGGTTTAAACACTGCATGGCAATCTGGCAGCTCAACAATACATCTATACACAGACTCGAAAGGATTGTCTGTAGGCTGTCAGCTCTGACAGAAAGGTGTTATCATAAAGACTAACCAAGGCACAACTATTGACTATGATTCTGTTTGAATGTCCGTGGATCCAGGTGAAACTAGCACTTTCCTGATGGAACAATGTGGATTAATGATGTGATGTGTGTGTGATTTGTTTGTCCCTACATACTGCCAGCCACTGTTTCCACAAATCAATTGATTAATGGAAATTGGTGGCCCTCTTTTTAATGTGTGGTTCCAGTATAGTTAGCAGCGTATCACACTGGACCACTGACATCCTGAAACACACTTGGAAGCAGTTGGGATAATTCCGCAAATAATACTTATTGCCTGACAATTTTCATTTAGTAAGATATTATTTATTTTCACGACACATTAAATAATTAATGCATCAGACTTCGTGTGCAAGGTTTCTGTGCGTTGTGATTTTTAATGGATGACGTACATGATGGATTACAAGACAGCATCTGAAAAAACCTGACTGAAAGGGCTTTAGAGAAGAAAATTGATAGCACTCTTGTGACTGTCAGCTGGTGATTGTCAGCTGGTTAGCTTAGCACAAAGACTGGAAATAGAGGAAGACAGCTAACTTACTGAAGTCTCCAGTGGCTGTCCAGCACATCACCACAAGGCTTTAACAAACAAAGTTAACTGTGTTTATTAGAGAGCTTTAAAGGTGCCGCTAGGCAGAATCTTTCCATTGGAGAGAGGCCGGCTCGCTGTGTCCCTCAGTTCACAGTCTATGATTGCTTGGCAAAATAGCAAATCAAATAAAGAAGTGTGGAATCAAGTGCCTTCTAGTGGTGTGATTGCAGATTGCAAACACAAAAAGGACCCCCGGCTCACGCTCACCTATGGCGGCTGCTAAAAATGCTAAAAATGTAAAAGGCCTTCTCTAGACCCAGCGTGTCTTTTGTCTGTTGCAGGCTAATGTAGAAACATGACAGTGTGGCATGGTGGACTGTGTAAAAGACAAGCTCCTCATCTGACAATAAAGAGCCAAAGGGCTCATTCAGAGGGATAAAAAACATATATTTTTAGTTGTAGGAGATTATTCACTGATGTAAACAACAAAATTAAGAATATTGCATTCTGACTTTTATAGTCAGGCCCAGGGGCGCCGCCAGGGGGGGAAAGGTGAGGATGATTCCAAGGGCCCAGCACTGACAGGGGGCCCTTTGAGACATGGGCAACCTATACAAGGGCCCAACTAGATTTTTTTTCATGGGGCCCAAAATCCCTGGCGGCGCCCCTGGCCAGTCGGAAAATCACAGGTATAAATAATAATAAGAGAGATGATTGGATTATATTTAGCAGTTTCAAGGTCCTGCAACAAGTTACCTGGATGTTAGTGACTAAAATAATAACACTAAAACTCTGAATCTCCCTCTGGATTATTGGGAAGTATTTCAGGAGTAGTGGTCTGTTTTGAAAACCCATTCTTCACTCTACTACTATCATCGACCAAAACAGTCCCTCCTGCTGCTTACAAGGTGCGAGGACTCACTATCTGGATTAGACCGTCTTGACTGGCACAGCAGGGTGCAGGCGCGCGCTCCTTTGCCTCACATCTATCTGTCTGCGAGTTTATTTGTGTACCACCAGCTTTGCCTTCCCCTGTGTTCAGCCTCTAGCTGTTGCTGAGCTCACGGGCGCTCACTGTCAGCATTAATCTCTCTTACTCTGATCCAAACGGACTCACAATGGTCGTTCCCCGTTGTGGCACCACTCATGCTGTGTCGCTCTCCAACCCTGCATGAAGCCACCTCCAGGGGAGGAGATTACTCCACTCTAAAGGGAGACTTGGCTGAATCATGTCTTCGGAGGTATTATGTAACACTCTACTAGGACGGCCACGTGGCCACAGGGCTCACCTGTGTTTAGAGTGACCACCTGACCCTCTCCACCCAAAGCCCCTCTGCAACGCACGGACATGCTGAAGAGGACTTCCAAGGGTGAATCTGCATCTCCCACAGCTCTGGGTGCGAGGGGGAATTGTGTAAGTGGCACGAGGAAGACGTGTGAGTCTGATGGCAGGAAATAGCACCAAATGTGCAAACGAATGACTAATACCAGACTGGCTACAAATTACCATGTTTATGTGCTGCACTTACTTCCTATTCTCTTCCTGGTGAGACAGGTGCATCAGCAAATCATACTCCCCGTGTGTGGGTGAGGAGAAGTAAAGCTGGGATTGCATCTCTGTTGACACCTCCGCAGATTCAGCGTGAGGCTGGGAGAGAGAAACACACAGACGTGCAGACAGAATGAATAGATAGATGAGGACAGAGGGAGCGAGGGAGAGGCAGAGACGGCGAGAGAAGAGTGAAAGAGACACAGAAGATATATTTGACTATGTGGGTGTGTGAAGTATCAAGGCATGCATCATAATTGTGGATCCCTCTTGGAGCAGCCGCACGTATCAGCGCAGCAGCAGGTCGTTGTTGGTCGCACAAAGTGTGTTATTTTGTACTTTGAAACAGCAGGAGCTGTGGGCGCGGAGAGCCGCACAAGAGACGTTTTCAAAGGCAAAATGGAAACTGTTGTGTTTCTGCCGCCTCAAGGATTTCATCAGCTGGGATTATAAAGGGAAATACTTGCACTAGTTGAAGGGACGCAGAGTGAGAAATGATGACGCCTCCTCACTGTCAATAATCGAGATTTCAAGACAACAAATACATCTGAGGTGAGTTTGGAATCATAATAATTGAAGAGTTAATGCTGTGGTATTTGCCGTGTATGTGTGTGTGTGTGCGTGCGTGCGCTCTGATCATTAGAGTTTCAGACCTTGCCAGTGGGAACATTTTGCATTATGTCAGCGAGGGTCCTCACAAGTGAGCACCAACAGTGTGAGTGTGTGTGTGTGCACGCGCACGCTCGTGCATTTCTCTGTGCTTTTGGGTACTGAGACTCGACTTCTCTAAAGCCCAGTATGCGATGTAGTCAGCCCACGCTGTTTCCCGTTCCCATGGAAACCATTGCCCAGTGCTATTCTGTGCTTTGAGTGTGTGTCTTTGTGTGTATCTGACAGAGGGAGAAACATATTAATCTCGGGTATATAACAGGCTTATTGGACCTTTATATTTACTGACTCTGATATTTACTGACTTTATCACGACACTCACCTCCCTGCCTCTCTACCCGCCGGATCTCCCTCTTTTTGTTTATCTCTCTCTTTTAACCCTTGCTCGTCTCTCCTCATCACTACATTTTTTCCTGTCCTCTGTGTCTCTAAGATGGCCGTCAGCCCTATCATCATCTGCCTCCTGTCACTGATTGGCTATGGCTCATCCCATCCGTCGCCTCCTCCTCCTCCACGGGGATGCAGTCAGGATGTGGACCCCCCGTACAGAGTCCTGTGTGACCTGGAGGCAGTCTGGGGTGTGGTTCTGGAGGCCGTGGCCTGCAGCGGGGGCCTCAGCTCTCTGGTCCTCGCTGTGCTCCTGCTCGTCAAGATGCGCTCTATTTGTGACCCCGCCAGGCGCTCCGGCCTGGGGCCTCTCCTCCTGCTCCTGGGCACGCTCCTCGGGCTCTTCTCCATCTCCCTGGCTTTCCTGGTTGGGAAGAACCAGGCGCTCTGTGTGGTCCGCAGGGCCTTCTGGGGGCCCCTCTTTGCCCTCTGCTTCTCCAGCTTGCTGGTGCAGGGAGTGAGGCTCAGGAGGCTGGTGGCGGGCAAGACGAGTCCATCGGGCAGCTCCCTGGCAGCCCTCGGTCTGGCCTTGGCCTTGGTACAGGGGATCATCTCTGCTGAATGGGTCCTGCTGACTGTAGTTAGGGAGGGTCACCCGGCCTGCGAATACCCACCTTTAGACTTTGCTCTGACGTGCAGCTACACCCTGGGGCTGCTCCTCATAGCCATGGGGCTCTCTCTGGGGGTGGTGCTGTGTGGAGGAGAGCTGGGAGGAGAGGGAGCAGGTGGGAATGAAGAAGATAGAGAAGGAGAGAGTGAAAAGCGGAGATGGAAGTGTAACGCCGTGTGGCTCTTCCTGTCCAGTCTGGCATCAGCATTGCTGTGGGTGGCCTGGTTGGGCTTCTATCTTTATGGCAGCCAGGCGCTGAGGCTAAAGAGTAAAGGGGATAGGTCAGGAGGAGGAAAGAAGGACGCAAAGGTGTTGGACGAGCCTGCGCTGGCGGTAGCTCTGGTCATTCAGGGCTGGATCCTGTTGCTGTTCCACGCTATTCCAGAGGCGCACCTGTGCCTCCGGAAACCCCCGCAGTCCAACACCCAAGACTTCTTCGACACCAGTCACACGTCCCCTCCTCCACATTTTGGAGATGAGCTGCCTGCACACTCTCACCGACCCTTCCCGGAAAACCAGGCCTTTTCTATGGAGGAGCACGGTGCAAGTAGGCTTATGTAATGTCTGTGTGTCAGTGTGCGTGTCCCTGTAAAATAATCTGCGTCAAAGGAAATGTAATGTCTAAAAACTGAGCCCAGTGCTGCATTCACATTAACAGGTCATATTTTTTTAACATGTTAGGTTGGGTACAAAATGTTTTTGCCGTTTAAGTGTTTTTTTGGTACGTCATGATATCGCTGTTGCCTGGCAACTGACAACAAAATTGGATGTTGCCTTGATTCCTCTCCAAAAATGGCGAATGACTTTGTGTGTTCTGCATTCATGTAATGCTGATGAATGAAAAAGGGGTAGACAGCAAAAGCAACAAACTTTCAAGTAGTCCGTCATTTTTAAATCACTATTACAATCAAAGCGAGAGGATGAAAGGTGGACGTTATAGGTTTGGTTGTGTTCAGCCAAATTTATGCCATTTATAGTTTTATCTAACAATCCTCGCTTTCACTGAAGAGCTTTTCACAAAGCTGCAGAGAGAAACTTTCACTGAGGGACTGAGAAGGGATGATGCAATGTTTCATCCAACGTGATTGGTTGACAGGTGCCCGATCTGTGTCAGTAAATCTGAAATAAAAGATAAATGCATACACACAGCCAATACATTGGGGCATGAAAATTAACTATTATCTTTTAAATTAATAATTTTAAAGGTGCACTGTGTAGTTGTGGGGAAGAAATCTTAATCTAAACAGACTAAATAAACAAACTCTCTTGTTTTGATGATTGAATAAACTGAATAAACAAACTGATCTTAAAGGACAAACACAATTCAATACTGTTTTACTTTGTTTATATGTGGCGGACCCTGCCACCTTTCTAGCTTCAATCAGTGTTGTGGGACCTTATTGTACTCTGAGAGCAGGTTTTTTATTCAGTTATGGAAAAAAATATTATTTCTGAGTTTGTATTATTAAGCTACCTCATTAATATTGTAAATATTAAAACTCTGAGTTTGAATTTCTTCTCCAAAACTACATAATGCACCTTTAAATTAAAAATGTAATTGAATTAAATATAAATATGAATATAATATTATAATTAAAAACATTGATCAACTTACAATAACATTTAATCTAAGTCTATAAAATCTAATTAAAAATACATTAAATTAATGAATACATACAATTAGTACATTTGAATATATATATGTACATTTTAAGTATTAATCTTATATTATCAAAATAAATAGACCAACAGACAGATTTTGCCCTCACTAAGCCTGTAGCTTAATCCATTTTTTTAACCAAGATGTCTGTTTCCACTCACAATTTTCAGACTCACGGGTCAAGTTTTACTTTTATAAACATAAGTAAACTTCTGTCCACGGCACTGCAGTTCAATGTCCAGCTAATCTATCATATTACCATAGCACCTTGTAGGTTTGTTTACATGAAAGTGTGGGTCACTTTTAGCCACTGTGCACAATCCTGTGCACAAATTAAATCCTATGAAATGCCTGATGATTACCCAACAGGCGCACAGGGAAATGTATGAGTCATTTCACTTTGATTGCTCTCTTGAAGCCAAATGCACAGATGAAGAGCTAAAATGCGGTGAGCCAGGATAAACAACGAGTGGATGCAGTGGCATAACGCAGTCACAGCAGACATCAGGAGAGTCGCAATATTGGTTGGACAGTCTGTGGCTGACTTGAGACAGAAAACCTGTGCTGCAAATAATAGGACAGCAGTCCAACCTGCCATACAGGGCAGAAACTCACAGTGTAAGCTTCAGCGAGTCAACACAGGATTTAATTTGTGGTCAAAAGGTTAGGGTATAGGGTATCTTTACTTTCCCTAATGGACAGTAAACTCCCCATCTCTGTAATCTCTGCAGAAGAGCCTGTGGGTCATGTGTTTATATATTGGAAAGAAATGATGGCCAGAATTATGAAAATAAGACCCAGATTGGCATTAACTGGAATTTTTTTTTTTTAAATGAGACGTTTGGAGGAAGAAATAACACAAACTTTCTCATACACGCCACAAAAGATAAAAGTAACTGGATACACAATATATAACTCACAATCCTAAGCCAGTACTTTCCCGCATGTTTAGCTTGTTTCACTGGCTGTATCATAAAGAACAAGAAGTAAACACACTGCACCTCATCAGAGGCCCTGTTTATTATATACTGCCCACTGTCCCATTCACTTGCTCACAGTCAGGTTGCCTAATGACGATGTCTTTAAAGCCCCTGACTACAATATCAAATTCGCTCCCTTTTCAATAAAGTAATCCTTCATATTTACTGTCCACCACTTCACTTATGATTTACTTAATTCTACGTGTATGATTAATGCTCTCTACAGTGCCCCTAAAATATTCCTCCGATGAAACTACAGTAGCAACGTCCACGGCATTGCTGCTACATTCTGCTAACTCTCGCAACGCAATCTGTTTGTTCAAGGTGAAAAATAAACTCATTCAACTTTACAGCTGTGATGCTGCAACATGATGATGATTGAATATTGTCCAACACATCAATTTACTGATCCCTATAGCGTGATCTAATGAGTGTTGATTCTCCAGAGTAGAAAGTTGGGATTTCAGACACAGCCACGGGCACTTTAAAGGCTCTGCCCTATCAAACAGGTGTTTTCAATTACTCCGATTAGACATCTGCTCGCACAGATTTGCCAAGTGGGACAGGCTGCTAGCTCAGGAAGTGTTTTCCCTGTTCGAAATTCTAATTTCAATCTTTTCCTTCAACAATCTGATTCATGGTACTTGCGATCATACAGATCTACCACTCGTTGTTATTTCAAACTTCATCCGAAATGCACCCCAGGGGTCCTAATCGATGACTGAGGGACAGGGGCACCAGTTGTATGCGGCGAGGCACCAGCGTGCAGAAAGTCGTGATGCATTTAAAGTGAGCCAGCTGCAAACCCTGGTTGAGATTAAAATGTCTGATTATGTCATTATAACTACTCCACCTCTGTAATAACATTTTGGTAGGAGGGGCAAACTCCCCCCCCCCCCGCCAAGGGTTTTCTTTAAACCTGTATACTTGAGCACTTTGCAGTTCAACAATCCCCCATGTTCTGACAATCATGATGATGTAATACACCCGGCCACCAACTGAGCACAGTCTGGAGCTGCCCACATAGCTCTGAAAAGAGGTTTTTATCAACCGTAATATTTGAAACAACCTGTGTGGGTTTACTATGTGTGTGAGGGACCTCCGAGTTAACCCACTGGTAGGAAAATAGTTCAACCTTGAGTTTGATGCTACCAGTAGCACAGTCCTTGTACTGTTGCATGACGCCTGTAACTCGCGTGTGCGCTTTACCTTGTTTTCGTCTGTCAGCTCTTCGAACTGGAACGTACCACAGCAGCCACGGGAGTGTCCGTCCTGGCATCGCCTTCAGAGGTCACGTCTACCAGCCCACTGAGATGGCTCTGGTCATGAATGGTGGAACAGTAAGTACCAAAGAGACCAACCATATTTTCATTACTCCTACTTTATTTTGGCTCCGACTCATTTTTTAAATAATCACCAACATGAGTGATATAAACGTTCACTGCTTGTTTGTGTCTCTCTTGTAGATGCCCACAGCCCCAGTTAACTACACTGGCCGGCGATTATGGTGATGTGGGACAACGGTTGAAGAGGATACACCTGTGTAATGCTGGTGTGTGATAGATAAATAGAATATCCTGTTGCCTAACAAGAAGATATTACGGACATCACATATCACACGGCGTGGTGTTGATGGGAGCTACATATGTTTAATGTGTTTGTGTTTCTGCACACATGTATGAATACTATTTTTGCTTAGGTTTTCTGGGTTGCCTCTTTATCGGCAGACTAGACATGAAATCGCAAGAGAGGGAGGAAAAAGTGACGCAGCTTCCACATTTTAAGATATTTTGTCACAAAGCGAGGGCATTTTACGGCGCATTACTTCGATCTGCACAGATCAGCACATGTAGTCTTAACTCTTATATATAAATACACTGACAAGGAGCGTCTCAGCTGCTGTGAGAGTCAAAATGAAAGGATGATTTCAGCGAAGCGAACATTTTGCCTAAAGCAGTTCTAAACGAATGCTGTCACCTACTGATGCATTCAGTGACGTTTGCTTCATGAGACCTACACTTCTCTTTCTATTCGGCATCAAGCTACAACTCAGTAAAAACGGCCTCTAGGTTGTTCATGTAAATTATCTGCATACGCCCACGAAGCTTGCTTGGTCTCTGTGTTACATGCGCGAAAGACCCAAAGGACTCATAGTGTTTTTCTCTCGGTATCTCCAGTCCGTTATCAGCGCTATTGGACAGTTTGGCACATTTCATTATGTGTATTGATAAATGTCTCCTATTTAAGAGAGCTTGCGCACAGTTTTAGAGGATTGTGTGATGATTTATGAAGGTTAAAGATGAGTCTACTCTTAATGGAAGGGTGTTATTTAATAAGCATATCATAAAAAGCCATTTAATACTGCCAAACCTATGCTGCAGTATGTAGGGTTTACTGGTGGAGGTTGTGATTTTGCACTTTATCAGCGCCGATCATGTCTGGGCATTGTGATATTTGAGATTTTTGACCCTTTGAGATGCATGTAAAAGCACAGTTTAAAGGTGATGTATTTTGTCAAAATTACTGTATTTTGAGTGTTTTCTAGACTTTTGATATACGTTTTGAAGAGAAAGGCAGTTTTAGTGTTGAGTGTCAAGGCTCAAACTTGACACTGGAAACAGCAGTCGACAAAACAAACTCAAGTGCTCAGAAAATGGAAATTTAAACATCTGCAATTCAATGACCACTAGGCGCACCCTGTCTGCAGAGGAGGACCATGAGGTACGACTGAAGGCGCTGGAACATCTACCTTAAGGGTGGAGTTTTTTTTCATGTTTTCTAATTTCACTTTGGATTCAATCAGGCTTTTGATCATTATCTACATTTTGTTTGCGGTGTATGGCAACATGTCATAACAGAGTCCTGCAGGGATGACATATTTTTGTAGGCTAACCCGGAAGTTAGCATAGCTCTGATTCCCTCGACAAAAAATCTATGGGATTTGTGAAAACAATTTTTGGATTATTTTTTAGTTTACAACAAAAACATTCTTTACAAATCTCCAGCGTAAACGGAATCAACATGAGTAAAAACCTAATGGCAGGCTATAAACAAACTACACTGGGGTCGCATGACTTCAATGATGCCGTCACTAAGCTTCCTACTACACTAAACACACTTCACTACATATTGATCAATCTCCAGGTTGGAATGTTAGAGCTTGAATCCTTTATAGCTAAAGTTTACCTGTGAAGGCCGACTATTGAGTAGATGAGTTTCTGTGTTTGGCGAGATTAAGCTTTATGTCCCAGACAAGTTCTGTACTCTCATTTAGACACTTGTTAGCACATGTAATCACTTTACTATTCACAAGTTGGGTATTTACTGAAATATTTTCTGTCGTAGAATGAACATCTCTTAAGCTTATGTTAACGAGACCTTTTTTCAAACATCTAACTGCAAACCCATTGAAAAAACCCCATGGACTTCCAGACGAGGGAACCAGATGTTCAAGAACTTTTTTCCAGGTTTTAGGACTCATTCCTACAGCACTCTATACTGTGGCATGTAGGATCCCTTTAAATTTTAAATGACACTAAATAGAGACAAAGCAATCAGTCATTCATCACTGTGAATTTAGCTTGAACAGATTTAAAGGCATGTATACAGTTTATATCAGTGGCACCGCAAAGTTTAAATCCAGACATATTTCTTGCTGGCAGCCACTGTTCAAATGCACTGGCAATTGAACTCAGGCAAAACGACAAAAAACAAATCCCTCGTATTTAGATTGGAGGGTTGCAGTTTCCATCTCCTGAGCATCACTGAATTCAGTGCAGGATGATTTTTCCAGTTCAAATACAAATCAAAGAACAGTCGCCATGTTCATGTTGTGACCATGTATTCTTGCTATAAGACTAAACTAAATAACCAAGTTGTCAACAACTTTGCTTTTGTGTACACTGGTGTGCTCTGATATTGTACAATGAAAATATTATCAAAGGATTTTTATGTATTAACCCTATATAACTGAGTTTTATTCTTGTAAATAATCCAAATGTGAAAACCCAATGGTATTATTTTCCTTCAGAGATGCTCTTATGATGACAGCACCGTCACTGTTTTATGGCAGCGTAACATGAATGTCTGTAATGTGATTTGCACAAAGTGGCTAATACATCAGTGCACACTTTCTGTTATTTACTGTCTGGTCATTGAACTGATTATTTCAGCCTCCTGCATTGTACACTCATGGATCCACTTTACTGTAGGCATCGGTCACTTCACAGTGATGCAGCTGTACAGACGGCTACAACTCTGAACAGTGAACATATAGTGGCATGCACAATGACAGAAAGAGCTAAATGCAGTGCAACTTAAGAATATACCAGCCGATAGATGAAAGTTTTTCATCTTTTTAGAAAATGCCGAAAATAATTAAAATGCAAGCAAATTATTAAATATTTTCAAAAAACTCTTTATAAATACAGAAATGTTGCAAGTCATATAAAGCAATGGAAGTAAGTAACAACAGAAACCAGGTTTCTAGGGGACACAAAAAACAAAAAAACATAGGGGGTAGCAAATCACCAGAGTAACGTACAACCCATGCTAGCTTTCCATGACTGTAGCTGGCTATTGTCAGCTAATTAGCACATGGCTTAGTTAGCCATGGACCTAGAGTTTGTTTGAACCAGGACCTCGCATCATGGGGGGAGTCACCATAGCCTAGCTCAGCTGGGTTTAGCAGACTGGACACTGAACTGGGACCGAACACAGTCTCAAAGACCGCCGGAGGTCAGTCAGGTGAAGGTGTTTTACAGGGGCTCCTAACAGGACTTTGACTCTGGGACGAAAAGAAAAGCCAGTGGGGACAAGAGAAGTGTGTGTGAGGCCATTAAGCTCGTCTTAGTTTGTAAAAGAGAGAAAGGGTTGTATTTTTCTATTTGCTTAGGAAAATATGTGCAAGAGCATTTCTGGGCTTTTTGTCAGTTTTTTTCTCACATTAATTTCACAAAAAGAGAGCTTGTGAAATGTAACCACTATCATGGCATATATCTCCCGAGTGAAATAGTCCTCTAGTGGTACAAAGTGTTCAGTTCTTCACTGTTTTAAACTAAAACTCTGACCATATCTTACAAATTGCTCCTCTTAAGGGTTATCCTAGCTTGTAGTATAGACTGGTTCTAGAGGAATATTATATTTGAGAGGTGTATCAAAAAACATTTTACAAAGTAATTTTGAGTACTGCTCTTACCGTACACAGCACAGAATGTGTTTCTGAGTTGGTTTATTACATAAATGTCACTACTCATGAAATACCTGTATCATTTGTACTAAGTGAAATGGGTTTTGGCTGCTTTAAGAGCCAAACGAAGACGTGCATGATATCTACTTTTCTGTGTGATATGTTGAATCGTGAGCCAGATCACATCACGGCTCCATCCATCAAAAATAGCAACGGAGCAGCAGTTCTAATATCCCTCACTGCTTGTGGGAGTCTTTCCAGAGTAAACTGTGCTATATTAAAGTCAGGGCAAACTAAAATACTTTGGATTTTAGAGGCTGCAGAAGTAAGCTGGGACTGCAGATGGCTCCTGCTGACACAAATGGCTGGCTTGGGCTACGGTTGGATTCCGGGGTTGGAGATAAATGTAAAACATGTTGTAGGTAGAAGCAGGGGTACCAGCTGCCCCTGCCAAGACTCTAGGTTGGTACTGACTCTTTGATTTCTGAGGCTGAAGGCAAAGACCGGGACTTTGACTGATTCTCTAGATATTCAGACAAAGCTGAAGGCCAGAGTATGCTTACAAGTAACTCAATCAAAACAATTTTGTGTTCGTGTTCAGACTTGAAGGAAGGAAAGAAGCCTGTCAATCACATAGAGAGGAGCAAGATTCAATAATAGTTGATTTAGAGATAATGGTGCATACTTTCGTGCGGCCTCTACTTATAAGAAGTGCCAGGGGTCCCTGTCAGGCACAGCAGAAAAATGGGGGTTGTTTGTAAATTAACAACTTTATATGTTGTCAATAAAGGAAGAAATGGGCCCATTAGCTGGCGCTAGCTTCACAGTAGTGTTAGTTGGTTCATTACAACTGAAATTAAAACATTTGCGTTCATGAGTTAGCCAAACTATGTAATTCAATTCAATAGAAATCTGTCGAGCAGTTTTAATGAAACTAACACAAACAAAATACGAATGAATAAAACGACTGACGCGACCACCACACCTGTTAAACTTCAGTCAGGAGTCCGAATGAACTCGGAGTCGGGAACGTCTTGAAAAGCTCGCGCTCGTTGCTACGGACGCCTGACTCTCCGCTAACAAGAACGACGGAAAACTACTTCCGGGTCAAGAAACGAAGACGCGTACCCACGTGAATTGTCAGAGGCCACAAAGTAAGTAAACCGTCCAGCCTCACATTTTTGTATGACACTGTGCAGCTGAGATAAACTAGTCTCCTTCGTCCGGCTCAGTGCTGAGTTTGGTTATTCAACGGTCTGACCAATACCTGCCGTGTAACGTTAGCTGCTGCTAGCTGGCTAGCATGGTTTGCCGAGAGTGTGCTACAAATAAACTCACTCAGCCCGAAAAGTGTTGCCCTCGCCGTGTTATCACTCATTCAGTTGGCATAACTCTACGTGTATTCATTCAAGCAGAGGTGCCTGATTAGCTCACGTGTGAAAACTGTGCTTGTTTCATGTTTCAGACGGATTCCGATTCGGACGTGATCTTTGTTGCTGAAAAGTGTGCGGCTAAATCCCACGAGATCCCCTTTGATCAGGTAGTCATCTGGGGGGCGATGCCACAAAGTCTGATTTCGAAACAATGCCAAGTAGTAAAAGGATAATATCACCGATATCCAAACCCGTACTTTTATCATTCTAAACAGGACAGTTTTTTTTAAGGTAGGACTAAAGCCTATGATGGACTTACATGCAGTCTGATAAAGATATCCTACACATTTCTCAGCCATTTTCATGTTTCCGGTTCAATGAATGTTGTTCTTCTCAGTTTCATAAACATAAATCATTCAGATAACTAGTCAGTGGGCTAAATATATTGTATATTGTGAACTGTCACAAGGCTCTGGGTGCTGTTGAAGCCTCTCCCTCCTCCTCCCTTCTTTGCTGCAGCTCAGAGTACTCTTCCTCCCATTTTTTTTAATGTGTTGAAAGAAGCATGTGGTGTTGCCACAGGAGTGAACACCCTTATACACACCGCAGCTCGCAACATTTTGATTTACAGCTGTGAAATGGCTCCAGGTGATGAATATGTGCACACAACAGCACTGCAGAGGCGAAGCGAATGGAAGGCTTACGTGTGTTTAAGACAACGGAATGTTTTTTTGACAGTTCTACTAGATGAAATACAAATGTGTGGGTACAATGTAGGAGAGAGAAACCGAAACAGATCCCTGTGTGGCGATCCAGTTGATGCCAGAATCAGTCTTCAAAAGATGTTCAGAGTATTGGTAGTATCAATATTTTAGGAGCGATCCGCCCACCCCCACCAGAGACTACAGGTAGAGGATCAGAGCCTGCAAAAAAGTAAATTTTGTAACACAAACCCAAACGTGAGTGAATCATGAGTAGACAAATTCTACTTTGTCCTTGCAGGTTAAGCGACTGGCCCTGCAAAGAGACATTGATGAGCAGTCCCAGCCCATCCAACCAACCAAACCCTTGGTTAGTGTTTGTAGTCACACACGACACACTCAGTCTATGTGCCTGGTTTTGCAATTTAATTTATTATTAAAACGTAATGTCTTGCAGTAATTGTATTTCTCTCACCAGACAAGCCAGACAGCTTTTGCCTTGGAGAGGCCAGTGGAAAGGGTGAAAATGAAGAAGGATGAAGAGACGAGCGAGAAGGGTTTTGTAAAGAAGCAGAAGAAACCCAAGAAAGAACAAGCCTCACTGCCTAAAACTGAAAACGGAAACTTCGATGATGGGAGCCTTGCAGAGGTGAAAAAAGAAAAGAAGAAGGCTAAAAAAGTTGATGCTGTGGTTGTAGAACTAGAAGAGGAGTCTTGGGATGGAGGTGATGAAAAGGAAGGGAAGAAGAAAAAGAAGAGGAAAATTGAAACTGAATCTTTGAACAATGCCAATGGTTCTGAAGCCAAGAATGAAAATGACGGAGAAGTTAGCAAAAAGAAGAAGAAGAAGAAGCTGCTGGCAGATGGTGGGAACCAAGTGGAAAGTTTGAAACAGAGGAAGGAGAAGAAATTAAAAAATGTGTCTGTACAAACCAAATCAGGAAATGTAAAGACAGAGAAAGAGAAGAAAGAAGAGAGCGGTGGACTGCCAAAGAAAGCCAAGAAAGTAAAAAGCAGTGCGTTATTTGTAAGCACAGAGGAGACTGAAGAGGAACCCAAAGAGAAGAAGAAGACGAAGAAAAAGAAAGCCATCCATGAGGAGACCGCTGAAGCTGTGGATGAAATAATCGTGACAAAAAAGAAAAATAAAGCCAAAATGAACGTGACTGAGAGTCAACTGAAGTCAGAAACACCAGGGGGAGAGATTAAAGAGGTAAAAAAGAAAAAGAAAAAAGGTGCAAATGGAGTGAAGAGTGAGACTGTTATCATAGAGGAAGAGAAGACCAAGCTTAAGATGAAAGGAAAAAAACAGAAGAGTAGAAAAGCTGCTGCGGAGGTCGGCGAGGTTGAGGAGACGGAGCCAAACAAGAAGAAAAGGAAAAAGGGAAACTCAAAAGGAGACGGGGAAGTGCAAAAAAACCTCATATGTGAAGAAGTTGAGGAGCAGATTAGGGAAAACCTTGTCAGTGTAGCCGAGGACACAACAAGCAAGAAAAAGAAAAAGAAGAAGATCTCCATTAAGGTGGAAGCGCAGGCGGAAGATGTGAGTTTAGAAACTGGTGCGAAAAAGAAGAAGAAAAAGGTTAAAGAAGAGGTGGAAGACCAGCATGTAAGTGTGAATTGTCAGAGGTGTTTGGCACTTTGCTGAGATGTTTTATTTTTTATTTTTGCAAGTGGGTGAACCTCGAATGTGTTTCAGGAGTCAGCCCAAGTGGACGTGGTGTTCCTGTCAGAGAAATCTGGAAACAAAGATGAGGTCAACATCAACCAGGTAAACACGGCTCCCATTATGAGTCCATCACCATGTTAAGTGTTAAATGAGAACATTGATACTGCTCTCATGTCTGTACAGTACAAATGCAGCTGCAGCGATCCGACTGTTAGCTTAGCTTAGCACAAATACTGATAACGGGGATTCAGCTAGCCTGGTTCCGTATGAAAACAAATGGATCAAATCAATAAAATCAAAACTTGGTGCCTACTGCCTACAATACCCACAATGCAACTTAGTCACTATGTGACATCACTGGAGGCAATTTATTACATGTTACATGCAGCTTCCTCTGGAGCACAAAAGGCTTTATACTACTTTTTTCTCACATGCAGTAGTACTCCTGTACGACCTGTAACACACTTTACTGCGTAAAATTGGTGGAGTTACCCTTTATAGCTAAAAATTGCCGGGCTGTAGCTCATATCTCAATGAACAGATATGATGTGTAATCCACCATCTCAAACAACTCTCCTCATGAAAATCAAATGACCACACTTCCCCAAACGTCAGACTCTTCCTTTTAATAAGGACCAACATATATTTCTGTGTGTTTATTGGTGTTTATTACTTTTTGGACAACTTTTCCACAGTAACTCTGTACATTGCTCAGCATGTCTGCCTTTTTGCACTGAAGCTGAATAAAGTGTGTTTTGGTTTGTCTCAGGAGAGAAGACAGGCTTTACAGATGGAGGTCGACCAGGCATCTCAACCTCAAAGACCAGCCAAACCTACGGTCAGTTAAGTTCTTTTCTTATAAAGAAAATAAAATCATGAAATTTCTCCACTTAATGCCAGCTTTCTATTATAAATTCATAGTCTTTAAGCTCAAAGTTTTCTTAAAATCCCTCCGGGACATGTTTAAAGATGTAAAGATAGATGAGATAAAACAGAGACAGTGTTTTACATCTGTGCCTCTTTAATATTGGCTTTTTTTTGTGACAAATGTACTTATTGAAAGTCGCTTTGGACAAAAGCATCTGATAATATTCCCTAAATGTTTTTTCAGTGAGCACAGAGAAAGTTTCCACTTTCATTGGTCACAGTCCACTCAAATGTGGCCGATTAAAAAAAGCGAATAATGATGTAAATTGCTACAAATTGTCTCAGAGCCCCTTTAAGTGTGAAAAAGTAACCCTGATGATGCAGCTGATTTCACAGACTAAGTAAGCTGAGCTTTATGTTTAGTGTAGTTTTTCAGTTTCTAATATTCGTTACTTTGCACTTCAGGGTTTGGGCCAGTGGAGCACCGCCCAGTTCAACAACTCTGACCAGCAGCAGAAGTTCCTCCGACTGATGGGAGGCTTCAAAAAGGGTTTCCAGCCAGCTGCGGGAGGCACAGGAAGCGCAAACATGGCACTGGGGAAGGATGCACAGCAGCAGTTGCATCAAGGACTCCTGGGAGAATTTGAACGCGCTCAGTCGCGCAGGCTGGACTTCAATAACAGGGGCACAGGACTCGGGTTTTCTGCACCATCCAATAAGAAGTTCTCCATTGACGCGCATGCATGTCGATCAGTTCGCTTTGATGATTGATCAAAGTGTGTGTGTGTGTGTGTGTGTGTGTGTCTGTCTGTGTGTCTGTGTGTGTGTCTGTGTGGTTGCATCTTTTTTCTATGTGTAGTTTTTACTGTAGATTCCCACACTTAATTCTTTTGCACAGGTTCATTGGAATGTCTACATCTCACAACAGACCGCCATTATTACTTTTATATAAATATAAGATATTGAACATGCTAAACAAAATGCCATTTGTACATATTGTATATGTAAGAACATTCTGTTTGAGGAGCTGGACTGTTTTTATGAAAAAGATTGTAAGTGAACATCAGTCAGATAAACATGTTTTCAGTCCCACTGTTTATAGGTGAGCCAAGATGTCCATGTTGCATACATGTGAGGGAAGACATGCTGCGTTGAGATGAAATAAATCCAGTGTGAATGCGACAAGAACATTTAAGGGGATTTTTTTTCTAATTTTATTTTTTTCTGTGAAAGTTGTTTCAGACGAATAATTTTTGATTCTGTTCGTTGCTTTCATTTTCTCATAATGGACCATATTCCCTTGGCAGCCATTTTCCTCCTACATCACGCTCAAGGCGGTACTGCTGACAAATCGTTATCATTTCACTGCTTCCAGATTGATCAGCAGCTGAAAAGACAAGTAGTTGCTTCTTAAGATATTAAAAATCCGGAGTCATCGGACTACATGTCAAAATATTGTATTTGATGATCCAACAGCCATTGTTAGCATTCAGCCACTTTGTAGCTAATATTACTGTTGGATAGAGTCAAGCTATATGATAGGAAATGTATATATTCGTTCTAAAATATCAACACATATCATGGACAAATTTCTTTAGGGCCTGGAAATGAAACGCACTGCATGTAATCAAACAGAAATGTTAGCAAGGAAGTGGTTGAATGCTACATTATATAGACACATTACACATTCAATAGCCTGTAGTCCATGACATGAATGACAAAGATTTAAAGTTGTGAGTAGTTCAAAAATGCTTGCAGCGTTTTGTGTTTGTGATTTGAGTCCTACAGTGATTTCCTGTCAGTTAAATCTACATCACAAGGGGAGAGACATTGATCGTTTTGATAGTCATTTATTCCAGTCTTGCACATGAATGACGTCTGCTGCAAAGTAAAAAAAGACTGAAGTACAGTTCACTTCAAAGAAAGTGGGAACAGTTCTGCTCGTTGGCTCATAATCCTTGAACTTCGATAATGTGCTGGAAAGCAACTATAAAAGAAACGTTCGACTGTCACACGATGTACTTCAATATTCTGAGCATAGTAGCATCGTGTGGTAACTCAGATTGAACATCAGGCTCTTAATCACATTTGCTGTGTGGACAACACTTGTCCATCTGCTTCCTTGAAACTGAATAAAAGGAGTAAGGAAAAAATGAGCCTGAGGAGAATAAAATGTCTAAGTTAATGGTTTTGTCACTTTCACTGACAAGGTATTATAAAAATAAAAAAATGATCCCATCATCTGACATCATGCATAAGACTTTTCAAAGTACAGCATATCCTCTTTATTTCAGACCAAATACAGCTGCTGCTCTTTGAATGCTCTCTGGATACAAAATACAGAGTTCATTTTTGTCTCTACACGACATGGAGTCTGGGCCTCGTCTTAACCAAGTCCCACATTTATGCACCCAGCAACATGACTCAACTGCATCATCCTTCAAGCGACCTGATAATAACAGTTAGTAGCCAAACTAAAAAAAATCCTGCCCCTGGGAAAAATGACCTTTCTTCCCGCAGTGCAAAATTCTGATGCTTCTCAACATAATGGTCACTTACAAAGTTTGGCAGCAGCAATGTAACATGAATGAACTGAATCAGACAGTTCTTATTAGGCAATTTAAAGACATCTTTAAAAACAACCTACATTCCTGGTACATGCACTGAAAATAGTCTTTACAACAGTCGCTACATTGTTAAGAATAAGTCCTGACAATTGTGCAGTTTGGTCTGACGCTGATTCCGTGTTTTCAAGCCAGCACAATCAAATGATGACAGTATGTGCAGAGAGAAAGCCATTTTAAAAAACACTTAGGATAGACTCTCAGGAAACATCTGAAAACAGAGCTGGGAGGCTACTTGATGACAAGGAGGGAAGGGAAGCTGTGTGTTCCTTGTGGAAGAAAGAAGTTTCAGTGCTCTCATGCCTGCAGGTACTCCGGCTGCACTCGCGCCACTTTGCGGAACTCTTTTGAGTGCGTCCGCGGGCACTGCATCTCACACCAGCTGATGGGGACCATCTGGGCACCTGATTCACAAAAGGAAAAACATATCAAAGATGTCAAAAATATCCGAGTCTACAGCGGAAACTTTTCTCTCCTGTTATCAGGACGGTTACACTTGCACCACCTTGTGTTCAAACAGGATACTTATCACTCTGTGCAGCACAGTGAATCTTCCTGTTTTGTGATGTTTAGGGCTGTTCAAATGTCTTTCCTTAATTTCTATTGAGGTTTTCAAATAATGACAACACAACACATAAAATATAAAGTCCTCAAACTTAATCCAAATAAAGGACTAAATAAGCAGAGGATAATATAATGAAATGAAAATCAGAGATTTAATCCATCATCTGGATTGTCTGTATTTTTAAGATGATGTTCCCCGGGCCTCAACCCTTTGTAACCCTGTGTTTGTCATTACAACGCTATGATGTCTGGGCAATTCCCTCAGGCAAAGTAAAGTGGCCATAAAAGACTCAAAACGTCTGCGAGGGAGCCCTCATGCACCTGGCGATTTGACAGCAGGACAGCCCCAAACCCTTAAAGACTTCCAAGTCTCTGAGTCTGAGGGTGGACATCGGGACTGGGCCTTATAATTAAAAAGCCAAAGTTATGTATTAAACTATGAAGTATCAAATTATTCTGTACAGCATTAGTAGTTTTACATAAACAAGGAAGAAAAGGCCTCGTTTCATTGAGAGTTACCTGATTCACTGTGTGCCACCACCACCCCCAGTTCATTCTCTGCTGTGGTCAACAGGTAGTTCGACTGCACATCACCGAGAGAGATCTGACATTACAGGTCAAGTTTTAACAAACACTGCAGAAGTAAACAGTGTACATTCACAACACACAAGTGGCACTGTACTGTGAATTCACTGACAGTAAACGTCCAAAGGGAGAGGTCATTGGTGAAAATGTGCATTTGTCAGGCACACTTTAAAAAGGACCACTATGTCGTTTTGGAGAAGGTGATGTTTACCTACCCGAGTCATTCTTAGTTTACTAGTTTCAGAGGAAAAAAGCAAACAAAAAAAAGATAGTAGCCTATTCATGAGCTCAATAGTTTTCATAGCCAATAAACTGTTTGCATCTGACTCTTGAAAAACACATCTATATACCTCTGGAACAGTGTTTCTCTCCAAGTGCCACCATTATGACTGACATTACAATGCAGAAGCATGACCTTGTTGAACAGCAGAGCATTTGCTGTGTTGTTGTATCCAAGGGTCCAACAATGACCATTATTTTAAAATGCAGAAATCAATGTTTTGTCAGGAGACTGTTCTTTTAAACTCTCTGTAGCGTCCTTGGGCATTCCAGAGGTTTTGATGCTGAATGTTGTTAACTTTGGCCCTCACTGAAAAATATTCGTTTTTCTGGTTTTTTAACCATTTTATCTCCAACTCCTATCTTGCCATCACAGTTTGAGTTTAGCTCATAAGTTATCATGAATGACAGCTGTGCATGATGTGAATACGACAAAAATATTACAGGAAACACAAAACTTCATCTAAATTACATTTCAGTTTAAGAATTTGAAATCGAAACTCTGAAGTATCTTGATAGCATTATGTTTCTAAATGAACTTATTAATATATTAAAAAAACCCCACATGTCTCAGGCTCCTATGCATACCAGAAGAGGGTACAATAGTTTGAGAACAGTGGGTCTGAGCCACAGGTACAGGTAAAGGATACCACTTTTGCCAAGACGATGTCTCCAGGTCTGAAGCTTTTGTACGTCTCCACCTGTAACAATAAAAACAAAAGCCTGACACTTAGCATGATATCTATGACTAACAACCGACAACAGCTGATTATGATCCAGTTGTAAGACTCAAACACACCTTGTCTTTCTCTGTTGCGCGCACATCTTCTTTTCTGTACAATCAGAGGGAGTGAGCTCAATCTTTAGCAATGACGCAGAGAAATGTGACGTAAAACACTGTTTCACCGTGGAGAGAGTTTTCTTAGGGTTACCTGATCGTCCCTCTGAAGCGGTCCTTCAACGGTGTGGAGCCTACATAAAGGATGTGGACTTTGGCGAATCTGGGGTTGATGCTGGTCACCTGTCCAAATGAACAACAGTTTAGCTCAAGACAAACCAAATCTAAACTGCTTCACTTAAAGGGAAAGTACTACTGCATATGTGAAAAAACTGTAATGAAGCCTTTAGTGGCTCCAGAGGAAACTGCATGTAATGTGATAAACTGTCTCCACTGATGTCACTCAGTGTCCATGCTGCATTGTGGGTAATGTAGGCTGCATGTTTTGAAAAGGAAGAAGAAAGCGTGGACTGAAAAAGGTTATATTTCTGGTTCTGCTGTATCATTTCATGTTTTATCATTTGTAACAGTCTATAATAAGTCTAACAGTGTCATTGCAGTGCAGTGCAGACCAGTGGACTTCTCTTCAAAACCTGGTGCCTACATTACGCACAATGCAACTCAGCTACTGAGGGACATTGTTGGAGGGCATTTATCAGATTGCATGCAGCTCCTTCTGGAGCCACAAAAGGCTTCATACTACTTTCTGCACATAGACAGTAGTACTCTCCAAGACCTGTAAACACACGTTTATTTGTAAAACTAAAGGGGTTACCCTTTAATCTGATCATACAATCATAAAAATATAGTATCTGATTCAACTGCATACCTTACAGGTGACGATTGCTCCGACATCTGGTAGCAGTTGCGTTTCTGTTTCCCTGACAACTGAGATCACTGGTAACTAGAAAGAGACAAAAAATCCACAGATCAATGCACACACACAGGTCACACAAAACCAGTTGAAAACAGCCTGGAGAAAAGACCTGTCAACACAAAATATGGTGCATATTTAATCACAGACGCTGCTGCAAACCTACTGCAGTTCAGTGACATGGGGAAACATTGTGCAACACCTCTGCTCTGGCACGCCTACATGCCCGATTGTTTCTGCAGCTTTTCCCACCTCTCATCTACCCACCACACCCCTCACCTCCTCTCCCTCGTTTTTCCTGAGCACGTAGCCTGCTAGTGAGGAGTATATGTAGCCGTGCCGCAGGTATACTCCTGTGCCAGGAATACAGTCTTCTACACTGCACAGCTTGTCACCTGGGGACAAACAAGGGGAAAAGACAGGTAGAGGTAGTGTTAAAGGAAAGATTTGCATACTATATGTCAGTGTTTTTTTTTTTTATAGCAGAGGTGGACTGTCTCTGCAAACCTGAATAACACATTTTTGTGAGGTAAAACATCAACATTTAAGGTATGAGGCAAAGCACCTCACATTTATTAAAGATCAATATTATGAGTTTGTTTTATTATTATTATTGTGAATATTACAATTCTAATTTTGAATTGCTCCGCCAAAGCTACATAGAGTCCCTTTAGGGCTGTGGGTTTTAATTAAGCGGTCATCTGCTGACAGCACCAACAGATCTGGGTGGATTACCATAACTGGATAACAGCTGTCTCTGTACGCATTCCCACACTTTGCACAACAACTTTATACAGTTATAAGATTGGTTTAATTTTAATCCTTGGACATGAGGAACGAGGGTGAAACTCGCCCACAACCAAACAGTCCTGCACAGAGAATACACAGAACTGTCGTGATTGAAGGGGGCAATTAAACATCTAAAATCACTTATCTGGTTTCTTTGAGCTATTCAACCTCAAAATAACATGACATGAAGTTATTTTGACAACCAGATTGGAAACATCCAGTGATATAATGTCAAGAACTGGTGTTTCCATGAAACTGCAACACATCTAAAAAGGTCACCATCACTGCTCAGACAACTGTTCGATGCTATACATTTGGTTGACATTTCCGACTACCATTAATAAAGAAAAGTGAGGATTCTCATGGGTGAGTCAAAACAAGTGAGAGAAGGAATGCTGCTGTCCTGCCTGAGGCGATGGGCAGGGCAGGAGATGAAACCTGCCGTGGAAAAGGAAAAGTCAACAGCTCTGCAGTACTACGCTAAAATACCATAAAACAATGGGGCATGATATCCCTGAACACACCCACGCAGTCATATGTTCACCTGATACAACTAGCAACACATATACTAGTGACTGCATGTGACGCTAACCACGCTATAGGCGCAAAGCTCCCAACGCATGGCAGCTGGGAATAATTAACGGGGTTTTTACAGTGACAGACTGCGGTGAAAGTACGTTTTCGAGCAACACAGCGACGTCTACATATGCCAGCATGGAAAAAACTGTCCAAACTAAGGTCTCGCTCCATCCAAATTAGTAGAAACTAAACATTTACGCGACTCACCTGGAACACACAGCTTCATGGGCGACATGTTTTCGAGAAGAGTAGAGCGCGAGCCGATTGGCCGTGACGAAACGCTCGGGTCTATTCCGATTGGCCGTTCTCACGCTGAGAGGAAGTAGAACAAGGACAGCCCGGTCCGCCATGTTTGTTGGGGGGTATGGACATTGACGGGTGTGGAGTCATTGGAGTGCCATAAAAAGAATGAATAAGTCTGTTAAAGATTAGGAATTAAATGTGGAAATATTAAGATGAACAACTGAAAAAATAAATAAGTAATGTTGAATTAAAATATGCGAAAATATACATAAACAAAAAATGTCAAAATATGAAAAGATAATAATAATTCTGATAATTTTCACTTGGGTAGGCTGAAGGCTAGCATGACCAATGTGGCAGCCTAGCCAGCAAAAGTAGGCATAAATAAATATATATTTTTAAAATATACAAATATGTACATAAATAAATGCGAAAATAAATGAAAGTTCTCATTCTATTATATGTTTTCATAGTTTGTTAATTGTCTAGATTTATT
Source organism: Diplodus sargus (assembly GCA_903131615.1). Lineage (NCBI taxonomy): Eukaryota > Metazoa > Chordata > Actinopteri > Spariformes > Sparidae > Diplodus > Diplodus sargus. The sequence goes on from CAEMYA010000364.1 coordinate 332,843, forward strand.
TATTCTTATTCTTATTCATTCCTTTTTACAGTCTATTTCTGGATCTAATTACTTACTTTATTCTTTTTTAGGGAATTGCTATGACTCCATATAGGCACACGTGGGCTTATTATGCAATGCTGCTGCCCCTGGCCACATATAAGAAACATCCACACACAATTTAAAAGTTCATACATAATACAATAATAATACATAATACAATATTAGTGAGATAATGTGAGATAGTGTCTTTTTTAGTACATTATGACATGTACAATTCTTTCTTTGATTAGCATGAACATTTCTAGATCAAGTTATATACATGAGCAGCTCAGGAGAATGGAGTATGTTGTCTGGTGTAAACGATCATATTCTTACAATCTCTGTCATCTAGTGACTTTACGGTGAACTCTTAGCAGTTTTGTTTTCATTATGCATTTTTTAATTCCCTGCGGTATCACTATAACATCCCCCTCATAATACATGTCTTGTGTTATGGATGAAGGGCACGCTCCCTTTAAAACAAATACATTTACTACTATTTTTCACACAGAACGAGACAGTTATGCTGGAAAAAGACTTCAGACGCTGATAAAAGATATCACGTATCACATAATGGTTCATAACATTTATTATTTTTCTCACAATGCCACAGCAAACAAAAATCAGCAGTGCAGAGCACATCAACTTGCCCTTTAAACAACAGCCAGTGTTACTTTACAGGTTATACTGTTCCCTCTGAGCTTCATCTACATGGATCGTAAATAATAATGAATACTTGGAATGACTCTGCTGGGTTAGTCTACTGTATGTTTGCTCCTACTCGCTGGTCCCTAATTTTGCATTTTGGTCAGTGCTTAACTCTATGTCACAAAGTAAAGACCAATCAAATCAAGCTCTTGATTGTATGTTTGTGTGAAAGCTGGTTACCATCAAAATAAAGTGCACGTGTGTGTCTGTGTGTGCGTCACTCGTGATGACAGTAACAGTAGATGACCTTGTAATAACTTGACAACCGAACAGCACATGATTGATCTGTACTCTAGCCAATTCCGGAGGTCTATTTCTTGACTTTGCCCTGAGCTGCAACAGCCTCCATGGCCTTCTTGACGGTCTCCTCATCTCCCAGGAACTGCATGGATCCTACAGGCTTCAGGTTCTTGTCCAGCTCGTACACAATGGGGATACCAGTGGGCAGGTTCAGCTCCATGATGGCCTCCTCTGACATACCTGGGAAACAGTCACAGACATAGAGAGCTTGTAATGCATTTGCGTTGGATCAGTATGATGGCAAAGATTTCTTGTACACAGAAAACTCTTCCAAAATGCTTTGAGAGTGAAATATGCTCATAAAACTCAAGCAATATTTGTAAGAGGGCCGTCTGCAGTACAGATCCTGGTTTGGATGGCAGTACAATACAATACAATGAAGACAGACAAATATTTTATCTGAATACCTTGACATGGAGAACTTGGTCTGGACAATATTTACAAGTTATTTAAATGTCAATTACCCTTGATTTCATTAGACACAAGGTTAAAAGGTGCAATATGTCAGAACTGGCCACATGTTGAACTCATATTCCCAGCAAGTAGTGATAGTGATTATGCCTAGACACAGGGGCAGGCAGCGTTTTATTGGGCAGCAGACTTATTTTTCAGCTGATGATACCTGATCAGCTGTTGGATGGGCACAAAAGTTCTCAGTTGAGGCTTTAGTAGATTTTAAAATTATAGGTGTAATGCTGAAGAAACTGTTGGGATAAATTTACTACGAGTCCCGCAGACAGCAATAAGAAAGATTCAAGCGCTGAAATGAAAAAAACTTCAGCCTCCGGTTGACCTCTGTCAAAATTGATTACGTAAATTCAACATCTGTAAATCAATTCAGATTGTGATTTCATATAATAGCCATCTGAGATTTTTTAATTACACACAGGGAACCCCTTGATTCAATTTTGAATAATCAATAAATATCATATCAAAGGAGTAAGTGCTAATTATTGCCAACTGTAACTGTCATAAACTAGTTAGCTCAGTCAGCCGTGCAGCTGATGGTCCGGATGGGGAGCTCTGAGTGGTATTATAAGAATGGATGGAAGAAGCCTTGCTGGTTAGCATGCCCACTCCAGTGCTGTTTCTCAACCAGCACTTTTGGCTTTGCTGAGTCAAACCGAGCAGCGCAGGCGATGGACCTGCTCCAAAGTAGGGCCAAGCCTCGCCCGCACCACATGTGCATGTCCCATTGGTGTAAGACACACCTCGAAGCAGGAAGCCCTGCTTAACAGTCTCCACTCCGTTGCTCACCCTCAAGATGCTTGACGATGCCCCGGAGACTGTTGCCATGGGCGGCGATCAGCACCCTTTTCCCCTCTTTGATCTTTGGGACGATCTCCTCCTCCCAGAAGGGCAGCGCTCTGGCGATGGTATCCTTCAGACTCTCACAGCTGGGCAGCTGGTCGTCGGTCAGGTCAGCATAACGTCGATCCTACAAAGGAATCACAAGTTAATGTTGTCTATGAAGATGTCTGCATTTGTAAAGGAAAAAGACACAATTGTTCTTCTGTGGTGTCACCTTGCTGATGGTCTGATAGAAGTCATGCCCCTCATCCATGGGCGGGGGAGGAGTGTCAAAAGAGCGCCTCCAGATCTTGACCTGGGCCTCTCCGTGTTTGGCTGCTGTTTCGGCCTTGTTCAGCCCAGTCAGGCCACCATAGTGGCGCTCATTGAGGCGCCAGGTCCGGTGCACGGGCAGCCACATCTGGTCGATGCCATCCAGAACAAACCACAGGGTGCGGATGGCCCTCTTAAGGACAGAGGTGTAGCAAATATCGAATTCATAGCCAGCATCTGAGGTAAAGCGGAGACAAGAACATGAACAAGATGGTAAGTGCAAATGTTAAAGGTGCAGTATGTAGTTTGGGGGAAGACATTTTAATCAGGAGAGAAAGATCTTCAATGATGGACTTTTTTTTTGAAATAACACAATTCTGAAATTGGATTTATTTGAATTGTTTGCTACAGAGAGGAAAATGTATAGTCTAAACTATATTCCACTGTCTGCTTCGTTTATTGCCTTTCTCCCAACGTTTATGCAGTCGCTTTTGCTTAGTCAGGGGCAGCGCTACATCACGGGACTCTGGCAGACTGTGAGGCTCTGCAGGATGGGCCCGCAGAGGATTTCTGGGTCACACAAACCAACGGGAGCGTGTGCCTGACGGAAGGAAATGCGTCTGCCCGTGCCTCTTCCCTCCACAAACCCCACAAAACCCAGCGCAGTAAATTACAGCATTTCACTCAGCAAACAGCAGTAATCTCTCCACTGATAACAGAGGCCGACCTCATGCTCCATCATCCCTCAGATCTGAATGCGGTCACAGGTTTTGACATAATCGTGGTGTTCCTCAGACGCAGGTCATTTGCCGATTGTGTTTGTGAAGCTGTGGCTGAATGCGCTGGAACACTCTTTGTTCGTGACATTACACACAGATGAGTGTGTCTGAGTATTGGAGCTGTGAAATATAAAAAAATGTTTCTTTGTTTGTTTTTTTTGTATTTGTTTCTTGCTCTATTCCAATAAAATCGTCATGGACACCTCTACCAGTGGACGGCATCTCTCCTGTTCAATTGGCTTTGATTCACTGTGCAAATAAATCATGTATCAAAAAGACAAATAGAGCAGGATGTATGACACCAAGGGCCTCAGCACTGTCGTGACTGGGACCATCATGGGCTCGGGGGACAACGTGTCCGGCAGAGACTCTGACAGATGTCTAATTTCACCCCAGTTTTTCTTAATACCAGCAGAAGTCCAACAGTCATCGAGTCTCTCCCACCCTCCTCCCTGTCTCTCCCATGCTGCTGGCTTGTCTTGTGTCGCAGTGAGCCGACTACCTGTTTCCCCATCCGGCAGAGTTGCATAAGCTCGCCACGGCTTAATCCGATGACCGTGAGAGAAAGCCTGATGAGGCCCCTGTGTGACTTTATCTGGTACCTTTCAGCGCCTGTCCTCCTCTCCTCGCCTCCTGCTCCCCGGTCTCGCTCAGGTCCGCGTCGAACCAGCCGCAGAAGCGGTTCTCCTGGTTCCAGCAGCTCTCTCCATGGCGGATCAGCACCAGCTTGTACGCAGCCATCCTCACACCGATGCCCTCTGCTCTGTATTTCCGGAGTGTTCGGAGCAAGTGGCTCTTCCTCAAAGGCGGCAGCAACGACCGCAAATGTATCCTGACTTCGCCGCAACCCCAAAGCCGGCTCCAAAGACGCGGGCGCAGTATTTTTGGTAATGAGGAAGGACGGTGTGTGGCAGCCGTCGGTTTTTGTAGAGTTGGCTGGCGTGCCCGAACTTGACAGATCTCACGACTCGAGCGCTCTTCCTGCTGGTTCCCACCAATCAGAAGGCGAGCTGCGTGCGCCGGAGGAGGAGGGAGGCAGGAGGATGCGCACAGCGGCACGTCCACACGCCCGGCAGTGCGGCCTGCAGGCTGGAGCCAGAGCATCACATGAGGAAATCAACGAAGTCATGAATGAACACTGTAGTAAGTGGAAAGTATGTGTATTGTTCAGCTTTTTACTGCCGCCATCTCATCTCATAAAAGTAGATGGAGTCACACTGGTGGTGCTGTGTGCACATTAACGTTGTCGGAGGTTTCTTGTAAAACTTCATCTGCTTCCAAGGTTCATGGAGAAGAGAAGTTAGAACTCCAGTAACATTGTTAATATATAGAACAACTTTATTAATAGAGCAGGTCATCTCCCTGATGGAGGCCACCAGTGGGAACGCATTGGTCCAATAATGCATTTGTTCCGTATAACAGAATAAGTTTTACACTTCAACCTTGAACATGGAGCACATTCACTAGTAAAGGAAGACTTAATGTTTTCAAAAATATTGCGTTTATTATTAGGCTACTACATAGAGAAACATTAAAGTGAAACTCTCGCCAAAATGCAACCCAGGCTTTTTTTTTTTGTTAATGTATATGAGTCAAACCGACGAAAGAGGCAGTTTTAAGATTTACCGTATTTTTGTTTTCGGCTCAAACTCATTTTCAATGGAAGTGCATGGGGCACTTTTACGCTAGCATTAAAACTACTATTTAAAAACACTAAGAAGGTTCGACATAACATGAAACTTTGCTTGTAGTATCACCAGGGTCTCTACACATCGCTCAACTGAACCACATACCTCTAACACGTATCGATTACCGAGAACATCTGGGCTGCCATGACGACGGCTAGAGGCAGAAGCTTGTGCTAACGTGAGTTGTTCAAAAACCTTAATTTTAGTAAAAAAAACACCCTGTGTACAAAAAACAATGTTCTCAATGCTTGTGTTCACGTGTAGAGACCCTGCGATACTATGAGCAAAGTTTCATGTTGTGTCGAGCCTTCTTACTGTTTTAAAAACAGAGATTTTGATGCTAGCATAAAAGTTCCCCAAGCACTCCCATTGAAAATTAGTTTGAGCCAAAAACCAAACACGATCAATCTTGAAAGTGCCTTTTTCGTCGTAACTATGCTTTTACACGAAGCTTTGACTCATATACGTTCACAAAAATGGCCCAGGCTGCATTTTGGCAAGAGTTTCACTTTAAGCTTTGACAGGAACATATTTGTTTGTGCTGTCATTTAACATAAAAAGCGCAACATGTAGGATCAGCCACCTGTCCACCTCAAACTCATAACAAATGGTTCTAGTTGGTTAGCATGCTAACTTCAGTAGCTATCTCTGCAACACAATATCTAGACATTGATTTTTTTTATTTTTTTTTAAAAAGAAAGATATATTTTACTAAATCCGCACATACGGCACCTTTAATGACCAGAGACCTGAAGGACTAGCTTTAATTTTGCAGTTGGCATATGAGGACCTCATGGACTTGGATGACAGTACACAGACTGTATGACTCATTGGACTTTTCAGAGAAGAAAATGGTCATCCTCGGGTGTGGCAGTCTTGAGGTTACAGTATACTTTAACATTCATTCAAAGCAGAATCTGCTGTGCTGAAGTGTTGCCTGATCATGAATATCAACTCCAGAGAGCTTCAGATATCACCATCCCTGACCTTTTGACCTTCCAGTGGTTAGGGGAGAAGGTGACGTTTACAGATAAACAAGCCTAAGGAGATGAGAGTCTACAGACATTAATGGGAACAGGGAAAAAAAAATCTATATTAACAAGATTTAGTCAGGACTGGTCACCACAGCAGCCATGCCGACAGAACGGCACCTATGCTTGTGTTGTGTTGATCACATATGCATTAGCTTTGCCTCTCTACAACTAAGTATCAAAGTGTATTCTGAATGCTATGTGGCTGTAAGCACAGCAGTATCACGCTTCTTTTGGAGAGATTATATTAAACTGAAGTCAGAATGATAGAATTTTTACATCTCTGTGGTTTAAATAAAGACATACTTGTAGTCTGTGGAATATGTTACCCTGACATTACTAAAACACTGGATTGAATAAATAAATGTGATATTGGTGGAGGACTGACCACAATCAAAGAAAGACAATACATTTATTTTGCTGATATCTTTTATTGAAATTAAAATATATATATTTTTAATGCTGGGTGTGGACATGTTTTTATTTCACTTCTCTTTTAATCTTTCTATCTGAAGTTAGCTTGGCTCATCCTATCAGACCAGCAGAATTGGTGGAGCTTCAGACTGTGAGACTGCACCCTGCTCCCATAATAGCACTTTTATATACAGTTAATTGATTGGGTTAACTATGGTGTCACGTGTGTTCAGTGGGCGGAACGATTGTGTCCAATCAGCGCTTGAGTTTAGGTTGTTGACGGGAAGATCTGACCGCTGAGTGGTGAACGATCAAAACACTCAACAGGTCCCGCCTCTTCCCGGAAGCTAACGGTCATCTGACTTCTCTCTTTTCTCTGTGTTTCCTTGTTAGCCAGCGTCAGTGCTAGCCAACAAAACAACCGTCCCACTTTCTTTCCCTCTTCTGTTTCGTCTTCATACCTCTTTCTTCACTCTCTCCAGGAGTTAAAACAACTCCTCGTCCGCCTCCGTCAACGTTACCATGGACGAGACGAGTCCGCTTGTCTCTCCGCTCCGTGACTCCGGTGAGTTCAGCTACTGTCCCACAGAGCCCACCAGCCCCCGGGGCGCGTTTGGAAGCACACCGGGCTCGGTGGTGCGCATCTCGGCAGGCAGTCCGGGGCGCAGCCGGGAGAGACAGCCGTTGCTGGACCGGGACCGTGGAAACTCACCGCGGGAGCCCCACAGGAACGAGTTTCCGGAGGATCCCGAGTTCAGAGAGATCATCCGAAAGGCCGAGCGAGCCATAGAGGAGGGGATCTACCCGGAGAGGATCTACCAAGGATCCAGTGGAAGCTATTTTGTCAAAGACTCACAGGGGGTAAGAAGAGAAACGGCTGACTTAAGTGCAATGCTAACGGCCCCTTTAGCTGTCTCATGACTGATCTGTGAAATCTGAAGTGCGGTGCAGTGACTGCAGGACTGGTCTGATGTTGTGTTGGCCGATTCTAGGACAGGCCTCTTCTAACTAGCCTGTGATGACTTAGCAAATAAACTGTCAGTCATGTAAACACAACATGAACCTACTGCAGTCTAAACTAATAAACAACCTGTTCTTGGAATCTAAAAGAATATAACGATAACTTTATTGAACACTGAGGTTAAATATGTGTTGGTCCGTCCAGCACACACACAGACACACAGAAACACAACATCAACACGGACAATATGAGTTTCACAAGTAACGAAATACAATACAGTCAAAAGCAAAAAAGGGAAGGACATTTAAATAAGATCTCTAAAAAGTAAGGAAGCCATTTGCAGGTTGGATAAATGACATTTTCTCATTAACATTATTTGTTTACCAAACTCATCTTGTGGCACAGATCAGAGTTAGGTGTTGAAGGCTTTCTCTGTGAGGTACACAGTCCCCCTGCTCACCCCCCTCACCCAACTGGCTCTGTGGTTCTCTGATTAGTTTAAAGGTGCACTATGTAGTTTTAGGGAAGAGATTTTAATCAGAAGAGACAGATCATCACAGACTGACTTTCATGCCCAAATAAACAAACGCTCTTTGTTTCCATGACAGCATAAACTGAATAAACAAACTGACTTTAAAGGACAACACAGTTTCGTACTGGTTAAATTTGTTAATATATTTTTGGGGGACGGTGCCACCTTTTCTAGCTTCGAAAAATGTTCTGGGCACCTTATTTTCAACAGCTTGTTTATTCAATTGTGGAGAAATAATTGATTGTTTAATAATATAAACATTGAAAATTGTGCCCCTTTTAACTGCTGACCCATGTCAGCTTGTTCCTGCATTCAATGTATGACAGAACACTTTTCAGTAAGAGTTACTTTTTATAAACAAGGCATTTAGATTAATACATCTAAAAAAAAATCTCAATCCAGTTGTTCAGCTCCCCCCAAAAACGCTTTTATAATCTGTGTGACTGCGGCTGTGCTGCTGGCATGCAATCTGTGAGTGAATGTCCATCTCTGAACAGCTGTCACAATGATGTCAACAACAACACAGCCACTGATAAGATGATTGTCACCCAGTATTAGCCAGGTCCTAAATATCTAATCAAACAGGAAATGCTGAGCAAACGCGTCTAATTTGCTGCAGCACGGTGCTACAAAGCATTTCTTGCCATTCGTCAGCCTCAACCATGTCCCCAGACTCTCTAATCATGCCAGATTACTGACGGTAAACTTTGATCAGCGCTGCCGGAGCCGACTGGTAAATGTCTTGAGCAACTCACAGACGCCGTCCTCCCACTGTGCTCTTATCTAAAGTGTTCAGTCCATGTTAAAAAGAAAGAAGGAAGTGTGTCTGAGAGCTTTGTAGCTCTCAGATTTCACATATTCATTTTGTTCAAGACAAGATAATCCAGGCCTTTTGTGTGCCACTTTCACCACTAGCTTAAGGCTTACAAAACAGAAATAAGTATTCTAAGCTGAGTGTGTGAGATTTTTCTTCAAGGACCACCCCTCTACCACCACCACTGACACAAACACACACACACACTTCTCTGGTTTCTTGAGTCAGTCACCAATGTGCTTAGTAGTCATGTGCTTGCTCCCTGTTAGGACATAATTCTTTTCGATGACCAAGTTCCATGTTGTAAGCGGTGTGTGTGTGTGTGTGTGTGTGTCATACTAGCGTAATGCGACATGTGATTGTTTATATACAAATTCAAAGTGACTGACCACACCAATCTTTTTTCCGACTATATGCTGTAAAGAATGTTTGATGTTCACTTTGTACAGACAACTGCAACTTCACGTCAATAGTGACATATTTTCACAGTTAAGGTGCCGCTTCAAACCGCCCCTGTAACATAATCCACCTCTCCACTGTCCCTTCTCATGATCTGCATGTTTACAAATGATAAGATTGTACTGTCCTCTCCATCCCTAATCTTTCCTTTCCTAACTCCCTTTGGATTCTAAATCGCTCTGCCTGCTCTCTCTGTTTCCTGATTCTCCTTCTCACTTGTCCCCACTCTCCCACCCTCTACAGAAAATCATTGGCGTGTTCAAACCTAAGAACGAAGAGCCCTATGGCCAGCTAAACCCCAAGTGGACTAAGTGGCTCCAGAAGCTGTGTTGTCCCTGCTGCTTTGGCCGCGACTGTTTGGTCCTGAACCAGGGCTACCTCTCGGAGGCCGGGGCCAGCCTGGTCGATCAGAAACTGGAGCTCAACATCGTTCCCAGGACCAAGGTACAGACACTGCTGCCTCTAAGAGTACAAATGCACGAGCCAACCATCTGGCAAATACTTTATACGTACAATACATCTTCTCTTAATCAATCTCCTGCACTCTAGGTGGTGTACCTGGCGAGTGAAACCTTCAACTATAGTGCCATAGACAGAGTGAAGTCTCGAGGAAAGAGGTTAGCCCTGGAGAAGGTTCCTAAAGTGGGCCAGCGCTTCCACAGGATTGGACTACCGCCAAAGGTATTGTGATGAATTGTTGTATTGCACAGGTGATCGCATTCAATGTTGAATTTCTTTGTCACATTGAGCAAATGGACACAATTAATCAAGTAAAGGGACTGTTGAAAGATCATTCACCTGAAAAGTCTTGAAATGAAAGGTGCAGGATGTTAAGAGTTGTTTTTTTAATTTATCTTATCTTTATTTTTATTAATTCTGACAGTTGGTTCCAGCTTCCAATAAGGTTTGGTCAGCCCGTAGTATATCGCCGTCGGTATCACACGGAATCATGGTTTCGTTAGGGGTCAACAGTCTTGGTAGTTGCCAGTTTGAGGAAACCTAAACCTAACCTAACCTAAAAAGAGTTCCACAGTGTGAGCTCCGAGCACTACCCTAATGTAAGCTAGCATTAGCCACAAAAAGTGTGCTAGCTAGTAATAGCAACGTTAACTTTAGTTAGCAAAAGCAACATTGGCTAGAGCAACAAACTGGCAACCACTTGAGGGGGGCGATGATTGAACAACAGCGGTGTTGTTGGTGAATGTAATGGAAGGGGGGAGATGGAACAGTGGCTGAATGTTATCAATAACATCTTTTTAAACAAGCTCATCACAAGGTCAATTTATTGGCTTTGCTGGTGCTTTCAAATCAAGAAAATCCATCACTTGGCAACAAAAAGACCAAATATTTATGAATCGAAGGTTTTCGGTGGGATTCTCTTGTGTAGTTTGACTACTTTTACTCCAGTTCAGTGCATTAAGGACAACTGCATCACAATGTAAATCAAAAAGGTCCCAAACATCCATACAAAAGTCATGCACTGTGTCCAGCATAATGTCAATGATCTGTTGCTCATCCACCAGGTCGGTTCCTTCCAGCTCTTTGTTGATGGGTATAAGGATGCAGATTTCTGGCTGCGGAGGTTTGAAGCAGAGCCTTTGCCTGAAAACACCAACCGTCAGCTCCAGCTGCAGTTTGAGCGGCTTGTAGTCCTCGATTACATCATCCGGAACACAGGCATGTCTTCGCCCCACTCAACGCAAACTGTGCAACTCTGGTTATATTAGAATGTTTTAATTTGAGTATTATTTTCTTCTTACAGACAGGGGAAATGACAACTGGTTGCTGAAGTATGACTGTCCCATGGACACTGTTGGGAATAGAGTGAGGAAACACAAAAGCTGTTTTTTTAAAATGTTGATTTCAATGGCTCAATATGACTTTATTTTTATACCTGCATCTTTATCTCTGTAGGACACAGACTGGGTGGTAGTAAAGGACCCCATCATCAAGCTGGCAGCTATAGACAATGGCCTCGCCTTCCCCCTCAAACACCCTGACTCCTGGAGAGCCTGTAAGCACCTACACTGACATTGTCTTTAACCAGTCACTGCGTCCCATTTATTAAAACTCCAAGTTCACAGATTTTTTTCCAAAAAAAACCAAAACACTAAGATAGATTCACTATTCCATCACTTTATTGTTAACTTTCTGCCTCCTTTAAAAGTTGTGTAAATACTCATTAAGACACACTCCTGTTGTCCAATCACCAGACCCGTTCTACTGGGCATGGCTTTCCCAAGCCAAAGTACCTTTCTCCCAGGAGATAAGAGAGCTGGTCCTGCCCAAACTCTCCGACCCAAATTTCATCAAAGACCTTGAAGAGGACCTATATGAATTATTCAAGGTATGGAGGGAAACAAATGAAGTATTTAGCAGCATTTTTATCAAGAATTGGTGTTAATCATGTGGAGGTCGACTCAGTTCTGTGGCTGTAATGATCATGTATAATATGTGTGTATTGTCTTCTGTGTCCCACAGAAAGACCCTGGTTTTGACAGAGGACAGTTTCACAAACAAGTAGCTGTAATGAGGGGACAGGTGAGTGATCACTTCTTTGAACAACGACTGTTTAGAAGAAGTGGATGCAGCCCCTGGGTCTGAGAAGTGAAACCAATATGGGAATGCTCTAAACTTCTTTCCAATTGCCAGCAGGAGGCGACTCCACTGGTTGCAGAAGGAGTCCAGCTGTGTATAGGCTTATGAGAAAATGACTCTACCTATCAATTGATTTATTGCTGCAGTAAACAGTTTCCAATGAGTTGATGGTCTCAGTTGCTAGTTTGAAGTCTTCTTCAGTACAGCATGATCTTCATTATGTAAGTTATGGTCTTATGTAGATTAAAACAGATGATAAAGCAGGGTATGCTCTAGGGATTGGCCATCTTGTGATTGCGTTCCGTGTACATTTAAATAGGGGCTATTTTGGGGGGCTGTTCCTCATAGAACTTTGACCCTGATTTCAGTTCATTGAAGTTAACATCGCAGTTAATGTCAGTTAAAGATGCACATGACTAATCAAGCTAGCCCTAGCTGTTAGCTTAGCATTTTGTTATGCAGTACTTGACTCTGCCAGGCTGGTTACCTGTGTTAACCATCGACTGGGTAGGTGTCGTTAACCCATATGTTAATGTAACGGTAGCCATTTTGTTAAGCCTGATAAAAGTTCAATTTAACTGAGGCTGACCAATTTGAAGTGTAAATGAATTGTGTTAGTGTCAGTGTTAGCAGTGACTTCGCTAGGTGCAGCCGGCAGTCGGGAGCAGTCAGATTGCCAGTATAGGTGGTCATGCATAATGTCCGGATTCTAGTAAGATCCACTCCTCTCCATGTCCAAACATGGTCCCTTCTCACACTAAAACAAAACCAAGACGGCGGCAACCAATATGTCAAACTTAAGGTTTCACACAGTAGTCCAAAAATCAATGAATGATGTCAAGGTTGAACGTCACAGTGGCAGCGCCCACATCTTTAAAACCATCTTCGCTCTGAACACATTTGTCTGAGCTGCAAAATCTGAAACTTTTACTAACTACGAAGACATGTAGTTTCTATCACTTCTTTTTAGGCAGTTTGACATGCAGGTATTTTTTTGTTTTCACACATTTTTTCTTTCTCCTTTTTCATCCCAAGATCCTGAACCTGTGCCAAGCCCTTAAGGATGGTAAAACACCCCTGCAGTTGGTCCAGATGCCCCCAGTAATAGTCGAAACAGCCAGAGCACCTCAGAGAGCCAACAGTGAGTCCTACACACAAAGTTTCCAGAGCAGACGACCCTTCTTCACCTGGTGGTAGGGACGACACAGTGAAGAGGACGAGGAGGAACAGCAGGAAGCCCGAGCGAGGAAAGGAGTGTGCGGAGTGTCGATGTGCAGATGGAAGATGGAGGCAGAATCTGAGCGCACCAGTGTCGGCCCTGTAATTGGAAATGATCATCACCCTCCCCTCCTCTCCTTAAGGATATTTTCATTACAAAGAGTGAGTGAGTGGGTGGAGAGATGAGGCCAAAAGGGGAAGAATTTCATAACATGGCTTCCCCTGACTGCCTCCGTGCCTTGTGTGGATGTCAATGCAGAATTAACATCTAATTTATGAGGTTCTGAAACTTCCTGAGAGAGAGAGACTTCAGTGAGATGTCAGACATTTCTTTTGGACTGCTGGGTGCACGTTATGTTTGCTCACACACATGCGTGCCAGTCAAAAGCCTCGTATATTTTGTTTTTTTGAGATGTTGCATTCCACGTTTTTTTTTTTTCTTTTCTTTTCTTCATACCTTTCTGCCTTTTTAAAATTTCACCCGTATAATCACTCCCATGCAGTCAGAAGCCCTGGGGTGGGTGAAAGAAGTGGTGCCACAGTGAAGATAAGCATTTCATTTTTTCACAAATAAGAGAAATGTTAAAGAAAATGGGCACTCAGTGGTTTGTATGTCTTTACACAATAAACACAAGCCATGTGAACTGGTTTCACAGTTACTCACTGCTCCTCTTAACAGTTTAGATAAGCATCTGCAAGTCATCTGGTGTGATGTTGGAAAGCAGAGGCACTCTTGGTTAGAGAAACAACTGTTTTCTTAAGCTTGTGACCGGCTCATCTGTTTTTTTCTTCACTGATAAGATAAATATAGGTGAAGAAGACAAAATGATCCCATCTGCGAGCAGAGGTCGGGCACATCCAGTCCACAAGCTCCTGCTTGTCTCGGCCATGTTGATTTCTGCTAATTTCCTGGCATGGGGCAAAACCTAAGTAAACAACAAAGTAACTTCCTGCTGTACTGAACTGACATGAAATGTATTGTGACAATGCACTGTATAATTTGTATGTAATATTTAATGATAGATTATAATTAAAACAGATCCATTAATACAGATGACTTGTGTGTTTGTGAGTTTACAAATATGAACAAGTTAGCCAGACCTCTGGTTTTCTCTTTTATTCGCTCAATGAATTGCCCGCTAAAGGAGTTGCTTGTCGTGATGAACCCTGAGTTTTCACACTGTGATGGAACACTTTTGTTTCGGGAGGTGGGATTTACTATTTGTTTCTCTGAGGAAGTGTGTCACCTCAGTGTTACTGTACAGCAGTAGTTGCTCATTAGCACGGCTCTGAAGCCGCTGCTGTTTTCCACTGTCCCTCTGACCTGCTGAACTCACAAGGCAGAGAAAACCCCTGACAGCCCCAACATACGATGATAGAATGGTACAGGGCTCAGGAGTCAAGGGCGACAAATGATGCCATCGTCTGTTGGCCCAACCCCGATGAGTGCATGTTTTTTAAATTAGGAGATGGATTTCCATTTGCACTTTTATTTCAGAATGAAGTCATAAAAACCAACAACATCCTTGACTAGAAAATGCATTTACAGTGTTCTTAAAAAAATAACATTTAATGCTGTGTCAGAATTCCCCTCCACCACTGACCATGATAATATATCATGAGTTATCTGGAGAGTGAGACAAATAACTGTCCAGCTAACCTTTAACCTGGTGTGACTTAAAAAGTGCACTGCACTCATGCACCTGCAAAATTTCATTTCAGGCCTCACACAACAGCCTGTTCCTGTCTGCCTCCAACAAAAGTCTGCTTCAGAACAGATACACACTTGAATTTCCAATGGATGGAGTAACTGTAAGAATTAATCTCTGAGACAACTTGCCAAAGTACAGAGTGCATGATAGGAGAAGGTTCTAACAATGTTGATACAGTATGACCTTATTTAAAATCAATCCTGTGTTTCATTATTATTGAGCTGCACAGAATCTCAGACCGGTGTGTGTTGTTCTCCAGTCTATTTTTAGTGGAGGATGCGATGAAGATAGCGTTCAGAGTGTCTGGAACACTCCTGTCGTGCCACATCCAACCTCCATGACGAGGGTTTGAAAGGATTATGGTGCTCTGGGATGTCTTCCTCAGTTGCTGGCACAAAGTCTCCCGGACTGGGCTCTATGTTGACCTCCTCATCCCCAACAGTGTAGTCTGATAATGGCTCCCCAATCCTGGAAGACAGATAAGTAGCAGTTAAGGGTTTAGCTGAGCTATTTAACCCTAATGTACTACATATACTGTATATAATACAGTTTGAGCACATTAGGCTGCTAATCAATATGTTAACCCATACAATGAAATAAAAACATTTAGGGATTTTGACTTTATGGGAGCTTTAATTCCCAGAAAGTTGAAAAGAGAAATAGACAAAATAAAAAATAAAAATATTATTATATGGAAGTCTGTTCATTTTTAGACCATAGTATCAGACAAATCTGACAAAACTCAGAGGCTACAGCCATGCTGGCACCTGTGAGGCTCAATGTGCTTGCAGTAACATCCACATGCTAACATTTATGTTAAAATGCCGCTTCTAAGTGATGATAACGTGTAGCAGTTTACCATCTTGTCGGCATGCTAACACTTGCTAATAATCACTAAACACATAGTAGAAAGAAGGATGGGAATGTCATTAGTTTTGTACTTATTTGTACGGGACAAATTAAAAGTTTGATCTGAGATGACATAAGGGATCACCAGAGTTCTTCTGAAGGGGGGCACGATTGCCTGCACTAAATTTCATGACAACCCATCGGAAAGTTGTTGAGAAAGTTCAGAGGTGGAGGCCCGCCGACCGACTTTGCCATCTCTAGTGGCTAGAAGCTCTTACAGTACGCCATTTTGTTAGCACCACACCGCCCTGTAAACTCACACCACCATTTTACCATTATGTGGGACTTCATTCACTCCCTGCAAATCTAATTTCTTCTCAGTGAGGAATGTGGAAAGCAATGCGTAACGGTTTGTGTGTGTGTGAGTGTGTGTGTGTGGGTTTGTGTGTGTGTGGTGGTATGCAGAGAGAGGAGGACACGGTCTTGTGAGGTCATACTAAGTTTGTTAGGCACATGACAATTTACATGCTGCATTTCAAGACTCAGACAGAGTCTGGACTCATGTTTGACAGGATGTTGAACATCAACAAGATCAACTGAAAAAAAGACACGAGGCAGATTATTCATAAAAATATGACAACAAAGAACTGCCCTGCTGTTTTTTTCCCTTTAACCCCTCCATCTACACATCACTTCTCACATCCTTTCTCTACTTTCTGCTGGCCTCTGTCGCTTACCTGAGATATCCTGATGCTTTGAGCCACTTGTGCTCCCTCTGTCCCTCGGCCCTGATGCCCGCCTTATTCCTCGCTCGGACCCGGAGCCCCACCAGGGCCTGGGCCAGGCCTGCCTCGCCCTCAATCTCCTCGCCTTCCTCCTCCTTCGCCGCCTCTGCTCCCTCCCTGTCTGCATCCATCCCTTGCCACACCAGCTTCGCCCGATGTTCAGCGTCCCTGCCTCCCGCTGTTCTGAACAGCCTATGCAGCTGGTGCAGGTTGACCCCCGTAAAGATGTTGGAGCAGCCCGACTTCCTGCTACGGCGATTGGAAAATTGCCACAGTGCAGACAGACCATCCTCGGAGGAAGCGGATGCTGGGGCCTCTGCCATGTTGCGAAGGTGGGAAGCTTACAAGCACTGCTTTAAGGACAGGAGGGGAAGCTAAAAGGGGCTGATTAGAGAGTAAGATGACCTGAGAAGGTTGGAGAGAGAGGAAAGTGGTCAAACTAAAAGAGATCACAGCTACAAGAAAAGCACGAACGGTCAGCCAGGAGACACATTTCCATGGCAGCAGCCAGAAAGCCTATGAACCTCAGACACTTTCCTGTGTGACAAAGTCTTGTCTCATTATTTATAGCTCTGTGCAGGAAGTAATGACGGGAAAATAAAAAAATATTTTGCTGATCGTGGTGAGTTTTCATTATTGGGATAATCGTGGATTGATATATCTGTGAATATCAGAACATGAATGATTTGAAAGGCGTCTAGCTCGCTGGTGTACAGTCCTATATTGGGTTCCTGATTTATTTTTGAACTGCCTAAGCCAGTCACCGCGGCTGAAGGCATGGCGTGCTCCAAACTAAAAGACAATTTATTATTTATTTGTCCTTTATCTGTGCAGGAGGACCTTATGATTAATGATGACTTATTTAAGAGAAAGATCTTCATTGATTGATTTTTAAACAGACTGACCTTAAAGGACAACACAATTTCATACTGTTTTACTTTGTTTATATTTGGCGGCCCCTGCCACCTTTCTAGCTTCAAACACTGTTCTGGGGACTTTATTTTAGGTCAAACAATAGTACAAAAATCAAAGAAGTCAAAATTTAATATCACAGCAGACAAAGAAAAACAGAACATATTCACATTTGAAAAGCTGAAGCCAGCAGATTTCTGACATTTTGGCTTTAAAGAGGATTAATCAAAGCAGACGCTGATTATTTTTCTGTTGACTGATTCATCTATAATCCCCACATCCAAACCTGCCGGCACTTTAAGTGTCCCAGTCTCCTATATCAATAAATTCTACCACACATATCCTTCTAACAACCCATAAGCTCTGTTTCGAGTTGGTTATCACAACTTCTTTCTCCAGAGACTTACATTTTGGGACAGTATTGACATGCAAAGTGAATGGATGGGTATACACACAGCTCTACATAACTATACACGTAAGTGACAGGCTGGATGTAGAATATAAGAGATTTAAATTGTTAGTCTAAGTAAACTTTGTGCTTTCCATGTTTTAACTGGTGATTTACAGTTTCTCATGTCGTTTTCCGTGAACGTCTAGGCTACATTAATTCCATAAAAAGCATCCTGACTGAAACTGTTCACATCCGTCTACTACAGCAACTTACACAGGTGTTCACACTAAATACCTCAACATTGTTTTGAACACTGGTATAATGAGAATAAACTGAGAGTGCTTACCTGGCCTCCTGTGGTTGAAGTGAGACAAACCCTTATCATACACCACAGACGGACGGACAGGCTAATTATAATGTCTATCTAACCAGGATCCAGACAGCCACCTTCACTAATGCCCGGCCGACCCACTTCCAACACGGCGCGTCAGTGGCACGTCAGTGGCGCTGGAGGCTGCAGGGGGAACAATCAGAGAGTAGGCTAATCCATGGATGACGTCAGTGTGGAGGTGCTTACCTGAAACCAAAAAACCTGACGTAACAAACAAACAAACAAAAGTCAGCAAGTCTGANNNNACACACACACACACACACACACACACACACACACACACACACACTGCACTGCAGTTTCTTGCATCAGGTGTGATTGATTGATTCACTTTATCGGCCCAAAGGTTGCAGTGTGTGGACACACATTTGAACACCATGAAGGTACACAGTCTGAACACACAGCACCACGCTACAGCTCTTATACACTAGTCTACTCACAAGAATTTGATGCCTCTTTTTCTTCTATCCCTGTACACAGAGTCTGCCTTGTGGTTGGCCATTCACTCTGAGGCATCAAGAAGGTTGCAAAAAAATAATTATTAAACCATCCTATTAGAGCAGACCCGTTTGACGTGTTCTTACTGTTTTTCACACTTCAGTCTGCTCTGTTTGATCTGTAAGTTCGACTCTGTAAGTGGACACATGACACGGACAGACAATGATCAATGAACCGCATGTCTTTGTGTATCTCCCAACACTGTCAGTGCTTATACATGAGATTAATGAGTGAAATTATTATAGATATAATTAAAAACTATTGTAAGTGGACTCAACAACTGTCTCACAGTGTGGGTGCCATGTAACCACCAAATGGTGGTTGCTGTATAATGATCGGCCACCAGGTGGCTGCATTTATCTACCAACTTTGGTGGTCAGTTTTTGAGGTAGGCTTTTAAGACTGAAGCCTGGAGGCTGAATATAGTTTCTACACATATTTACGTCAAATAATGGATGTAAAAATGTGAATTAAATATAGAATTGTAAAGGCAGGACCTGGTATATTTGTTATATATATATTTGTTGGCTATCTGATCATAAACCTTAAATCTTAAATCATAAACGAGCCAATGAAAACCCTGAAATGAACAATAGACACAGAGCTCTGCAGCAGGTCCAGGTTTGGAGCAGGTCTGGTCTGTGACCACTGAGCAGAACACTACAGGAGTCTGGAGTCATTTAGACTGAAGAAACAGAAACATCAACGGTTAAAATGTAACCAGTACTCTGAGTAGCATTTGAGAAGAATACTTTGTACTTTTACCTGATATTTTAACGCCAGTAGTTTTACTTGTAATTGATGATTA
This sequence comes from Diplodus sargus, assembly GCA_903131615.1. Classification (NCBI taxonomy): domain Eukaryota; kingdom Metazoa; phylum Chordata; class Actinopteri; order Spariformes; family Sparidae; genus Diplodus; species Diplodus sargus. Next base: position 352,275 of record CAEMYA010000364.1, read on the forward strand.
TTTCAGTAATGTCAATGTACGTTTATTATTAGTCGAACAAAAAAACAATGATCTCAAGACTCAGGTCTGTCAACTTACTTTTTTGATATTTCATGGACTAAGGTATTGTATGACATCCTTAACCCTCAAGCAACTGAAGACCACAAATAGTACAAAACATGTTCCAGTTCAAAGACTAACAATAAAATACTACATATTAATATTATTTTAAACTTTCACTGGGTTACATTTTTCAAACAAATCACACCAGTCCTGATAAAAACTAACAAACATTCATTCATTTTCAGGATTTTATCCCTTTACCTTTCAGTTTGTTAACATGAAAAAAAATTGCTATCGTCTATATACTTTGTATGTAGTACTTGTATGACAGTTCTTGACACGACTCGTACAAATTATGGTCTTTTATCAGCTGCATGAGGGTTACGTATCATTATGAGGCAAAGCCCCCTATAGGACACGAGGGAAATACAAATAAATACAAAATACAAGTAAATTGCCATCCCTATCTAGTGATTAACAGTAATAAAAAACGAATTAAAAATTACATAACTCATCAAGGGCCACACAAATGATATGCTGATAACATGGGATGAATGATTTTATGCCGAAATGACAGCATGATTGTTTTTTATTATCATTGTCATATTATTAATGGCTCATAATACGTACAACAGTTTTAGCTGTCTGTTACATACATATTATGAGTTGAGGTTTAAATTTAAATTCAAAATAAAAAAAAAATAACGACACATTCCTTATTTACAGAGGCGTTCGACTTTGTTTACGATCCAAAGTTAAAACCAACTATGTGCATGTATGTGACATGAGGGTTTACTGGAAAGTCAGTGTTGATGTCAAATAAATGCTGATGAGAACTGCCACACATACCGTAAACTCATCAGAGCTCTTGGTTTTCCTACAGCTCTTGAAGGCAGCCTCATTAAACCAGAACAATTAGCAGGTGTGTTTGATCACAGCTACTATAAAGCGCAGTGGATCCTCCTCCGGCTCATTCCTCGTCTCACACACTGAGTCCGTCCTCTTTTCTTCCAAAACCAAACATGTGTGCTGTTCTTGCTGGACTGCTGAGGGCTCGACGGGCTCTTGCTCGCAGAACAGGTGTCATGATTCAGCAGCGGGCGGGTTACATCAACAGCAAACCACCTAAAGATAAAGTTGGTCCGGTGGTGAGTCGGCACATTTAATGTTTAGCTCTGTGAGGTAACTCAAAAAGGTCTTCCCTTGACCTTTCCGTTAACATTTCTTTCGATAAGTTCTCTCTGAGTAAGTTAGTTTAGTTTAGCTAACCAGCATGTCCTGCTGCGCCCTGCAGGAGTCTGTGTTGGTGCTGACCGTGATGACTCTGAGCGTCCTCGGACCTTCTGGATGGATCCTCGCCCACTTGGACTATTATAAAAGCCGTCCATGATGGATGAGATGAGCCCCGCAGCGTTGTTTACACTTGATAAAGCCAGTATGTCTGCTCTTAAAGTGCCATCTGAACCCTTTCAGGTTTTTTTGTTCACATAATAAACTTTCTCTGTTACACTTGGTCAGTTTCTGTTTATCTTTTTTTACCTGGTGCAGTTCCGTCTCTACGCCACCAGGGGTCGGAAGCTGTCAACGGAAGTGAAACCTCTTCGCTCATAAATAAATAGTGTCTCTACGAGGCATCCATGACAGGTCGTGTTCTCTGTAGGTACTATTCCTATCACCGAGGCATTGCACGGAGCTCAAGTGCCTTTTGAATGCACCATGAAGCCGCAGCATGGGGCCAAAGGGCGCCCGTCTGTGCCAAAAGCATCCGGAGCTGTGGCCGCACAGTCCCTGCAAGAGGAGCTGGTCGCAGCGATACACGGAGCGTTTGAAGTGGCTGTGGAGATCGCGGTTCAGGAGGTGACGAAGCTCGTCAGTCAAGCAACAGGAGACGTCCATGAAGAAATGCGACGGGAGAACGAGTCTCTTAAACAACGACTGCAGAGAGCTGAAGCTCTGCTGGAGTCGGCGCGCAGGGAGGGAGGAGGAGGCGGCTGCTGCTCTCCTCCCCCTAAAAACCTGGAAGCCGCAGACCGGAGAGGTCGACCGCCGCACCCGACATGCGGCCAAGGGAGCCCAAGTCGCTACAGTTTGCACGGCCGCAGGGGGGTGAGAGGTGAGGCGAGTCCTGCAGGTCACAGCCGGGCAGACCATGTGAGGGGGGATGTGGAGACACAGCCTGTAAGGGATGCTGCCTCACACCAGGAGAAAAATAAAGGATGTGATGTTGCCTGTGATGCCTTGACTATAGGTAGGCCCGTGATCCGGTCTTTAATCTGTGACTTTGTAAAGTAGAATACTGCCTTCGGCTCAAATGGTTCCCACAGAGGCTGCATGACGAGTAGTGACAGTTGAATTTGTTATTGTACGTCATGTGTCATTAACAGGCAGGATGGCTGAAGTGCAGTTTGTGGTCAACACATGTCACTGTTGGGGAAAAACTACCCACAATTCAGACCTGAGTAAAAGAAAAGGTTGTGTATAAGTATTGTAAAAGTCACAAACAGACTAGTACCAGAGTAAAAGTCTACGAGTATCCAATATACTTCAATATCAAAAGTAATTTTCTTGCAATAAATATACTAAACTATTTAAAATACAAGTAAATTATACATGTATGAAAATTATCCCAGCAGGTTATCAGATCCGATATGCAGCATGCAATCTGTAGAGCAACTATTAACTGAAGCTGTAGTGGAGTAAAAAGTACAATATTGTTATATATTTACCTCAACTGTAGCAAGGTAAAAGTTTATAGTAGCAAAAAATGGAAATATTGACTCTTATTTGCTTTCATATTAAAATCAGGAAAGTAAAAAGGTCAAAGTCCACGACAACAGAAACTCCTCAATGGTAGTACTGCCTTTAAACTGCCGTTTTTCAGCATTAAAGCATGTAAAGCTATTCTAATAGTAACCCAAAGAAAACTCACTCTTCATCATTATCATTAACTTAAGTACAGAATTGGGAACATCAGCAACATTTTGAGATCACCATTTTTTCCTCCTCAATTCTGCTTTCCGTGTACTTTCTTAATAGACATATACAGTATACGGTAGAGAAGCACTGTTGTTATATAATATAGAAAAATGTAATATGTCCAATGTTAACTCGCTCATGCATGTCCCTGTGATCTTTCTGTTTGCAGAAGCCAGTGAAGCGATGTCCCGTGTATGTGTGGTGCGGGTGGAAAGCATGAACCAGCCATGTCGTGACCTGACGGCTCAAGACCGCAGCTCGCCACCACTTCCCAGCTCGGACGACGAGACCACTTTAGGGCAGGTCACAGTCAAGCAGGAGAAGCCAGAAGAAGAGACAGACTGCTCAGCTTGCTGTTTAGAATCAATCAAAGTGGAGGATTTTAGCCCCGAGTGCATGTTAGCGGTTCACTCCAAAAGGATGGAGGAGTGGAAGCAAGAAGTGCTGGATAGTCAGGAGCAAGACTCAGACAGTCCTCTGTCTTTCACCGGGCTGCCTCAGGGTGAGAAGAAAAACAAAGTAGAAACGTAGCAAAGATAGTAAAACATTTTTTAATCAAATGTCCATTTGAGTTGCAACGATCAGTGAGTTAATGAGTCAATCAAAATTAAATGATTTGTCAATTATTATGATAATCAATCCATCATTTAATTGTCCTTGTCCTCAAACATTTGTAATTGTCATTTAGCTTTTCTTTGTCCTTCATGAAGGTAAACTAAGAGTCTTTGGGTTTGGGACTGTTTGTTGGAGTCCTTTTACACAATTTTGATATGTTATAGACTGAATTACTGTCGATTTAATCATGAAAGTATCGGCAGATTATTTTATAATGACAATCGTTTGCTGTAGTCCTAGTGTCCATTCATATTTTAAAACTTTTATAGTATTGATCAGTTGTAAAACCAAAATGTAATCAACCAGTTTGCATCATGTTATATTTCACACCCTCATGCATTAAGCAGCTGGGGACACATTTTGGCATCTTGACTTCCAATTTTGTTACTGAACAAGAACTTATTCCTTTAACATCTTAAATGCCTTTAAAGTCAACAAATCATTTGAAAAACTTAATAGCTTTGAATAAATATGGTGGCCCGTATGGATCAATACAAATGTACAGCTGTCTTCTTATGACCGATTTAAGCCCACAAAAAAGTTGACTCTAAAATATTAATGTGGCAACTACACTGCGTTTTTATATGGAATTAAGGTGAAAAAGTTTTAAATTTTTCCCCACAATCTTTTCTTTTCCTCAGCTCGTCCTCCAAACCTGACAGCCAACCTCCCGCAGCCCACAGATCTCCCATCCCTCTCCTCGGAGTTCCCAAACATCTTCCCAGAAGCCCCTCCACAGGTTTACGGCGTCCATGTACGGACCAGCCGCAACCTCGGCCACGTCAGCCTCTACGCCTGCAAGTTCTGCGGTCAGACGTTCCACCTGCCCAGCCTGCTGCGGCGGCACTCCGGCCAGTGCCAGCAGAAGCTCCAGCAGTGTTTTCAGCAGCCCGTAGCAGGAAGCGGGAGGAACAGACTGCAGCTTTACCCCCCGGGCTGCAGCCCCTTCCGCTGCACAGTGTGCAACCGAGAGTTCAACCGCATGGAGAACCTCAAGACTCACCTTCGCATCCACACCGGAGAGAGGCCATACACCTGCTCGGTCTGCTCCAAGTGTTTCCGTCACTCTGGGGCCTTGACCAGGCACTTTCGTATCCACACCGGAGAGAAGCCTTACATCTGCGGACAGTGTGGGAAGTCTTTCAGAAACTGTGGAGGGCTTAAATTCCACCAGCGGTCACATAGCAAGCAGCTACAGTAATGTGGGACGCAGCAATGTTAACGTCTTCAAGATTACATTTTGTATGTGAGATGTAAATTGCTGATTTTATGCAATGCTCAATGCTCATGTTTTGTTTTGATGATTTTTATGTTAAAGAAATATTTTGATTGTTTTTTACAGCCTCCAGCATCAGATCTGTACCATACCTTATGTACGCCTAAAGCCCACGATGGCCTCAAGAATTATTTCTTCATTCCCAGAAAAGGTTTGTTAGTAGCATTTTACAGCATTACAAGGAAGCATGATCAGCAATTCAGCAGGATACTTGCTGGTTAATATCAGACTTTTGAGACACGAGTTGCCCAGACATGCCAGATGAATCTTAAAGGTACAACAAGTTGTAGGAACAGCCAAGTGCATCGTATTGAGGTTAAATTATTGACTTACTTAAACAAGAAGCTTTATTTAAGTGTTGATGTTCTATAAATCGTCTCAATAGTAGGATCGCACCAAGTAGAGACACAAAATGTTGACTGTAGCTATGTGATCAGTTACTGAGTCAGCCATTTAGCTGCATACTATACAGCATATGATGGCTCAGTAGTACATCCAAGTGCCATTTTTTTCTTACTTGTCTTATGATGGTTGTTAAAGAAAATCAGTGTGTGATTTTTTTTTTTCATGGCGATCCTGTTTTTCAAATTACATGTATGTGCCTATCCAAATAAGCATCTTATTTTAAATACTGTTTAGAAAATAATTTCATTTTCTGAATAAAATGAATGGAAATTATCCAGAAATTAGACAAAATGTGTCTCCTTTGTTGGACTGCACAAATATAAAGATGACTATGGAAGCACATGGGTTAAAATCTGTTATTATTCAAAGATTGGAGGTAACAAAGTGCATTTACTCAACTAGACTCACTGACCCCAAAACATACGTCTAGGTCCAGAACAACAACAGGCTCTGCATACACTCTGTCCACCTTAGGAAGTCAGAGTGTTCACAGTCAGACAGCAGTCAGTTTTGACATCAATAGAAGATGAGAATGCAGATTTCCAGGAGAGGGCGACAAAGATCATATCATATCATCACAGTGTAAAACCATAATCCCAAATTTGCATTCAATGGAATTAAGGTTAAATTCCCAAAATGTTACTGTCAGTGACAAGCAATGAAATCCTATTTTCTGATTATTTCTAAACAAAGTAATAAAACAAAGAAAATATCAGACACATTATTATCTAAAGCATGATATTAAGATATGTCTTAAAACATGTCTTTGAGTTAATTTTAAGAACAGAATCACTTTAATGTGTCAACATAACAAATGTCTACGTCCTCCACACTATAAGGAGCTTTACACAATGTACATCATCACTTCAACTGAGCAGCCAAAGATCACTCTGCTCTGTGATCGATTGCATAGGTCATAATCCCTCTTTTCTGTTATCACCTATTCGGCCTGGATTAAACCAGGAAGCGGACGTTCTCGGAGCAACACGAAGCTAACAGCGCTAGCTGGGACCAGCAGCCTTTCACAAACAAAACAAAACAACTGTCTTACCCGCCGGGTTTCTCCGCTGACAACTTGACGGTTTGATAAACCGCCTCGTTTTGACGGGTTGATGTTGGTGCGGGCGGGCAGGCTGTCCTCATGCTGACCGGGCCGGTGCAATTTGGAGGCGCTTCCTTCCTCCGGGCTGATGATGTCGGTGGGACTCGCTAGTTAACGCCTGAGCTCTTCACAGCACTGCTGCTGCTTCACAAGTTGCCTGTTGTTGGACACTCAGCTCGGGGTAACTAATCTGCTTCATGCCCGGCAGATAATATTAGCTGGAGTAGCAAAAATGTATCGGAAGAGCCCTTCAGTTAGCAAGCCAAGTTAACTTTCCTGTTGACAGCTTGTCACAGGCCACAGCACTCAGCTCTGATTTACACAGATGCTCCTCTCAGTCACGATTAATAGTTTAATTCTGAAAAGCTAATGCAGAGGAAGGATGACCAGGGATGGAGCTCACTCAAAGAAAAGCCCTTGTGTTGGCAGATCAGGATTACTTGTGTCGCAAACAAAGTACTAAAGTCAAAGTTAAAGAGTTAACCTTTCCCTGGTTAACTCTCTGGTGCTTTGAGATCAACTCTCAAGGAATTGTAAAGATTCCCTCTTAGAGTAAAGGTTCGATCAAATAACACCCATGTGAATTAAACTACAGAGGGCTACCTTGTAAAGTTTTCAATGAGATACTATCCAATGCTGAAAATAAAAAATACCTTTACATGAGGCTGAAATCAGGCTTTTTCAAGTCCCCTCTGTGGTTGAGTTTGAAGTGTGTTGCTCCTCTGTTTGGTGGTCCTAAACATCACCAGCACAGTTCTGGTTTGTGTTGGTCAGGGGATGTTTCACTTTATTTCAATTGGAATAACACTCATTTATGTAAACTGATGTCTCTCCAAAGTAAATATAACAGAAAAGTGTATCAACAGCATCATACACAACAATGCTAAAACTCTCACTTTATATATCTTCTACCTGCTGAATGCAACTGGAACAATTGCTGTGTTGTCTCAAGCTGCCCTTAAAAATTGTGAAAAGACAACATCAGACCTGTCTCCTCGTGTGCTTTTGCCGGCAGGGCTGAGCGATATCGCAAAAACATATGGTCACGTTTTTTCTTTCCATATTGGTTTTATCCCAATGTTTAGTTTGTCTGGGGCCTTTTCTGCCTGGGTTGACTCAGACCAATGGCTTACTTTGCGGACCATCTTAATCTTTTGCTTTGTTGACTGAAGACTGGCTGCTGTGTGTATCTCTGCTGTGTTACAGGTTGTTGGATCTAAGCATACTGAGAAAAAAATGTCCACAGCTTTTCATCAGTATCATACATTTTATTGTGATCTTGTATTGAGATCATTTTATTGCCCAGCCGTAGCAAATCCTGTAAACCTGCCTGCTTTCTTTCCCTCACTCTGCTCAGGAATGATGATGCACGGCGTGTCCCAGGAGCCGTCACAGGGTACAGGGGCGGATGGGGCGGAGCTGGTGCACACATCATCTAAAGAGACCCCCGGGTCCCCAGATGCCTCTGAGTTGGGGAGCCCACGATGCACACAAAACTTTGATCTCTTCAACATGGTTATGTCCTATAAGAGAATGGCTCTGTTTCTAGAGCCAGTTGTTGATGCAGTGGAGCTGACCCGCTTCCTGCTCGGGTATGTATGTGTATGTGTGTACCCTGTTTGAGCATCGTAGTGATGATAACAGGAAGACATGTTGGAGTATTCACTGCCATCTTCTTTGTTTAATCCCTCAGATGGAAGATGCCTTTTTGCTCTCTGCTCGTCTGTGCTTTCCTCAATGTCTTCTTCTGCACTGTTAATGAAGGTAAAATGAGGCATTAATATTAATCCAGCTTTTGTTGCATGTTTTAAAAGACACTTGAATCATTTATTAACTGGCAGCTGTGTGTTGTCTGCCTCTCTGGTATCAGTGGGTTGGTTCACAGTGGGTGTGATGGCACTGTGTCTACCTGCTGCCCTGGGTTACCTGCAGGACAGGTGCGGGGGCAGAGCCTCAGAAGATGAGCTCCAGAAGAGGCGCTACCACGCTGTGCACCGCCGAGACCTGCAGACAGTTCATCTCACCAAGCAGGAGGCCATGCTAGAAGTCAAAGACCTGTAAGATGTGCCCAGGGCTGCAGCTAATGATTATTTTCATTGTTGATTAGTCCTGTGGGGATTTTGGTGATTAGTTGTTTATGAGATGTCCATCTATGTTAAGGAATAGGAAAAAGATTTTTTTAAGCCAAACTTCATGTTGCGTTATTTTGTTGTTTACCTGACCAACTGTCCAAAACCAAAATATAGTCAGTTTACCACCAGAAAGACAAATAAAGAATCACATTTGAGAGGCTCGAAGATTGGCAGTGTTTGGTATTTTGGTTTGAAAAATGACTTATCATTTCATCACAAATCTATATCCGTTTGAAATAATATGTTGAGTTAACAGGCCGCCAGAGTTATTTTTGTAATAACATGTTTCCCTGAGGCCCCACAGAGCTCTTCCTAAAAAAGAAATTTGCACATTACAAACTTGTATTGGTTGTTGATCATCAAAACATTGTCTACAACTCCACTTTAGTCAAAAAATCAACAGAACACCTTTAAATTTGCCTGTTTTCTTGTTTATAAATTGTATACCCACATGTCGTGTATATGTGACATTTGTACTTGTCATTTGTGGGTTCTTACACTGCCTTGAATGTGTGTCTCTGCTTTTTCTTCAGGTTGAAGCACCTGGATGACATGCTGTCCTCTGCCTGCCTATCAGCAGAAGCAGTTTATAAGGTCCTGTACTGGGACAATCACACCAAGTCATCAAGGTCAGCGCGCGCACACACACACTCACACACAGCAATCCCATAGTTGAGCAAACAGAACTTAACAGCAGTCTACTGTTCTGCTCATCATGTACTACTTCACAACAGATCTGTTAGGCGGGTGCGCAGGTGGTCGAGTGGTTAGCGCGCATGCCATATGCGCAGCCGACCCTGGTTCAATTCCGGCCAGAGGTCCCTTGCTGCCTGTCACGTCCCCCCTTTCTCTCCCAAGTTGTCTACTGCTTAATAAAGGTGTCTATGCCAGAAAAAATCTTAAAAAAACAAAAGCTGACAACAGATCTGTTAGTACTTTTGTTGGATGATATACTGTTTCTGAGTGCAACAACATCATCATAAATACAAAGCCCAGGTCTATCTGTACCATCAACATGATCTCTTATTTTACAGTAAAAAGTTACATCATGTTATTTTGATGTTATTGTGAAGTCATTAACGTCACTATACTAACAGGCCTATACCAGTAAGAAGTGTGAAGTAAATTTAAACATGGATAGATTAAATTAATCCAAGCATAATTAAACAGGGACATGGAGTATTCTACTTTTAATTTCACTTGGCATGGCATTCACACATGACCCATAACTTAAAACTGATAGCTTTCTTGCTAAATTAAAGTTAAGCCCCGTTTTAAGGAGGGAGCGACGCCTCAACATTTTGATATTATAATGTTAGCACGTGGAACATGAGGGTGTGATTCAGATAACTTTATTATCAATCAGATGTGACAAAAGCATTTCTCAGGTGTTTAGGATGGGAACTATTACAGAAAGGCCTGTTTATGGGAGCAGCAGATCAGCCAGTCACTGAAGTTACTGATGAGTGTTGGTCTTTTATCGCCCAACACAATGTAAGCTTGTTGTTCGCTGTGAACATAACGCTCTGTTAGGTTAGCGTTGAGTTAGCTACCATGCTAATGTCAATCCAAACTCATGTTCAGGGCAGGTCAGTAGTTACAGCATTACTTAACAAAGTAAAGCCAACTTAACCTACTTGAAATAAAGAACATACTGAGCAATACATCATCATCATCATGATACATTGTCTCTCTGTGAGCTGACGTTTGTAATGTCACCCTCAAGGTTCTATGGAGGGATGTTAATATTGGTTTGTCTGCTGTACGCCGTCCCACTGGGCTGGGTGCTTGCTGGGCTCAACAGCGCCACCTTCCTGTGGAACAGAGACTTTTGCAGAGGTGAGTTCATCTTGTCTGGAAGAAGCAAACTCTAACTCTGGTAGAAAGCAAAGCTGAAGCAATGTTCATTTTCTCTTGTGGCTCCAGTTTTGTTGGACCTATGGAAGCTGTTCCATGTGGGCCAGACGCCGGCCTCAGAGGGAGTGTGTGAAGAGCAGGAGCAGGGCAACTTGTTGGACAGGACCCCCACACCAACAAGTCTGGAGGTGAGAGGAAGGAACATGGTGGAAAAAAAGTGCATGTGGGTTTGAAAGCTGAAGGATTAACTGTTTGTGATTTACATTAAAAGCAGCCATGTCTGTAAGCTTCTTATCCTGTTTATCCTATGCTCTCATCCAGCGCATGTCATGTAAATCCATGCGCAGATTTGCTCCATCCACCCATCCATCCAAAGAGCCACCTTTTTTTCAGTTGTGAATTTATTCTCCGGCGAAGGCACAGACAGGGGCTCAGATTAATGTGACTGTATCCACTCAAAGGCCTCTGCGTCACTGCAAGGGAACAGCTAACTGCAACATAAAAAATAATCAAGCTGGCCAAGGTTCAAAAATATCCGTTAATCATCCGACAGTTAATAACATCCTTGTGTATCCTGAGCTGCTTAGATTGATGAGTGAGGGCAGGACCACTCTCCAAGGTGCTGATCCTGGGACAGCCAGAGACTCAGGAGCTGCTTCTCAGCCCAGTAGTTATACATTTGTGTGTGTGTGTGTGTGTGTGTGTGTGTATGTGTGATGACAGGACCTGTCTCCTGGCAGTGTGGAGGAAGCTGAGGAGGCAGAGCCTGATGATGAATTCAAAGATGCCATTGAGGTAAATACTTCTCTGAATCTAATTATTCACCTTTTTGCACATTTTTAATGCCACAGGTTTTACCCCTCAGTCCTAAATCGATTGTTTTGGTTGTTTTGTTGTAATTCTCAGAATGTCATTTTTTCTTCACTACTACAGCTGCAAAATGTATCAAAATAATATAAAAAATGCAATATTAGAATAGGATAAGCAGCACTCGTGCTGCAGAGATGCCCTGGCCCGCAAGTCTTTTCTTTTTAGTGTAAATGGAAAATTTTGATTGTGACTCATTTCACAATGCTAATATCCGAATAAATAATCCCAATATTATAATTTTTTTAGAGCCTGACCAATATATCGCTCGGCTGATATTGCCCTGTCACAGATATGTTGGTATCGGCGTATGTTTTTCCACAACATTATCTGAAATAGAAAGCTTGGGATGATTTATAACTATTTAATTCCCAGTAACGTTCACTGTGTCCGTTTGCTAATGTTTTCTTCAAAATAGAGTTTATTGTTAACCTGTAAATTATCAACCTATAGTTGCTGGATAACCATATCAGAGTGATCATTGCAAACAATCTGTGTATATCAGCAGATACTGTCTATTGATATCTACATTTGTCTCTCACTAATTTTAGTATGAGCATCAAAACAAAAAATCCAGTACTGATCAGGCTGTTTTTAACTTTATCATCATTGTTTGTATGACTTTTTCAAACACACTGTTGCAGTTTACCATCACTGTAGAAAAGAATCCTCCTCTCTTGACTTATTTCCTGTTACTTCCTGTTTTATTTCTGCTGCCGTCTGAATTCAGGAGACAATGTCCCTGCAGGTAAGTGTCGCCTCCTTCTGATTAGGAGAGGCTAGTGCACTGCCACCAGTTACTCGTGTCGTACTGTAGAAAGTACCTGAAACATGAACAACAGCTTTGTGTGTTGTTAGCTGGTGACACTGTGCTGTAGGCCTCTCTTTGCTCTTTGAAGAAGCTTGGTTTTTTTGGGTGTGTTTCTGTGCAATCAGACTAATTGTCAGTATTTGTGGGTAACTTTGTTCTCATCTGTTGCTCTGCCTCATGATCAGGAAACCCCTTTGGTCTTAGTGGTAAGTGGATTTCCCGCTGCCTCCCACCCATCCATCGACACATCCATATTGTAATATAAATATCATACTATATGTAATATGTGTATTATATTCATGTGCTTGTTCCCTTGGCATGAGTAAGTGTATGTGATAGTGATAGTGATAATAATAATCCCATCAAACAGGGTGCTCATTCAGTTCAGGTCGGCATGACTGGCATTGTTCATTAGACGTATTGCAGTAGCGAAATCAGCTTTTCCTTGTACAGGCATCCAAACCAGGTCAGTAGGATGGATTTATCTGCTTGCGTAATAGTAAATGTATTTTCGAGTTTGTGATCAGCAGTTTGCTTTTCAGTGTAGCAGTTATGCCTGTTTGAAATTGGCTGCCTGCTGTTGCACACACAGCCAGCAGAATTCATCTGTCCCCTTTGGCCCCGTGTGTTGTGGGTGGGTTGGATTGTTATCTTTGACAAAACAAATCCTCTTCGCTTCCTCTCTGTCCTCTTACTCTCTGGTCCTCTGGTACTATAAAGTCGTGGTTGTGCCTTCCGGTGGAATAAATTGTGCCGCTCTGATTGCCTGGCCACTGGTTTCTAGAAAGTGGGGAAAATACCTTTATAATAAGTATTGTCCTGTGAACTTGTAGGTAAAAGGCGTGAAGCTTCGCTGGCCTCACGATTTGATTCGGATACACCTCTCATCGATTCGAATGCGCAGTGATTCTCGATGCAGCGTCAATGTATGGTATCCTCAATTTTCTGTTCACATGGTCATAATTTAATACAAAGCAGATAACTATCATAAAATGTATTTATACAGCAGATGTAAACAAGGTGCTTCACAGAAGAGGAAAAGGAAAATAACCGACTGCAGCTTAAAGCGGCACAAAGAGGAGCAACAGTTAAAAACACAACAAAAGGAATATAAAACACTGTGGGATAAAAACAAAGCTGACTACAACTTAGTGATATAATCCAATTGTTTATTTAAGAACTCTAAATTCACTTTAAAAAAAAACTATTCAGTTATTTATTAATAATTAAGATTGTGTTATATCAAATGTCTGGTCCTTAATAGAGATATACATGTATGCAGGTAAGAGGTTCATGTAGTTCTCCCCTCCATCTATCTCCCTTGTAGTCCCAGTACTTTCCATCATCATATACATTCATATGCCAAACATCTATTTGTCAAACTGGCTGAAACTCACATCACAGTGAAACAAACCCAGTTTAATGCTGCCGCTGAACCCGGCCGTTCCCTGTCCAGGTTTCCATACTCCATCAAACCAACTCCAGTTACTGTAGCTTACACGGCTTTTAAATGTCTCTTTCCTCTCCCACCCCCGTCCTCCCTCCTTCCTCCATCTCCCTCAGGAGGATGACGACGGGCCTCTCGGCGCTCCCGAGTATGACACCATCTCTGAAAATGGACTCTTGAGCCGAAACGAACCAATCCGCAGCAAGGTGTCCAAACTGACAGAGAAACTGCGTAAGCGCTACCCCACCACCAGCACAGGTCGGTCTGCTCTGACTCACTCACTGGTTGATTTTCCTCTTACATGACCTCAAATGCATTTCGTTTTATAGTACTTTTCCTAATAATAGCATTTGATCCCTCTGTCTTTCTTCAAAGGCAACTGTTCCAGCTGCAATGCCGTCTTCTCAGTGCTGAAGAAAAGGGTGAGACTGAAAAACTTGTTGGGGATATATTTAGGCGTCGCGTCATCATCATGTTTAATTTTGTCTTTCGTTGGCTCGAGCTCTAACACGATGTCTCTCCGCTTCACAGAGGAACTGCAGTAACTGTGGCAACAGCTTCTGTTCCCGCTGCTGCTCCTTTAAAGTGCTGAGATCTTGCATGGGGGCAACAGGTGAGAATTAATTTTAACATTTTACTTTTAGACAGATTGATGTAATTTCATGACAGTTACATCATGTCACATCACAATATCCTGTATCTGTGTCTGTTCTTCACTGTATGATCTTATTTCTCTTTCAGCTCCAGAGGCCCAGAGGGAGACTGTGTTTGTTTGTGCTGCCTGTAATTCCTCTCTCATCAAGTTACAGTGAGATGGCAGGCCACTCTTGTTTTCCAGTGGTCAGCTGGAGGTCACTCACTGTTCGGCCCCGAGCCCTACTTCCACTTTACTGAAACCCTAACACATGCCTTGGTTTTCAAGTCAAGCACCTCTATCTGTCAGGACACCTCCTGTGTTGAACCTCGAGAACCTTTCCCATGTCTCACGTCTCAGTCGCTTCCCTCTGTGGCTCCTTGTGTTGCTTCTGGGACTTTTACTGTAATCTGTTACACATTTGAAGAGCTGGACCTTATGAATCTGTGAGATTTTCTACAGAGCACAATAGCTCAAAAATCAAAGGACCTCTTCCCTTTGCTGAGCAGAGGGAGGTGTGAAGTGTGCAGGGTGGAAGCCAGGATTTCACTTGAATGTTGCCATCTTCAGCCCTGTGTAGCAGTTTAACTGTACTGTAATGCTGAGAGGACTTTTCTGTACGAACAAGGCCAGAACTGTATAGATTTGGCGCGTTTTCATATCGTTGATGAATGTGATTGTGTGAGCAAAAGCTGGCAGTGTGAATTTAGCATGTTCAGATGAACAAAATAATGTGTTCCCATCAGCTAGTGGACCTACCAAGACATAAGGGGAGCAGATATGACATGCTATAACAATGACAACTTTAAGGCAGTGAATGGAAAATGCATGGTCTGCAATTTATCACATTACGTTTTTGTCAAGTTGCCAGTGATGGTGTTCTGGAGGGCGGGTGAATGAGGCTTTGTCAACATTTGGACAAGTTTTCTGACCGTCTCGGCGTACTTGTAATGATCAAATTGGATCTTTTTTGTCATAATTTTTCCCGTTCAGATTTTTTTAGAGCATAGCAGCAAACTAGAAGTCAAAAAAGCTGCTAGAGCTCCCAAGAGCACCGTGCTTTTCCTCTAACTGGATCAAAGTCGACCCAACTGGATTAGATTTGTTTGAATGGACCGAGCAGCCAGCTGAAGTTGTCATCAGAGCCTCACACTCTTGCAAGCGGGACTTAAAAGAATTGTTGTTGAGGCATTATAAACCTAAATGTGGCTCTTGGTGGAGAAATTGTTTCAATCATGATTCAGACACAGACGATTGTAATTGTTTGCTTTGCTTTTATTGTAATCATATACAAAAACTGTCACCCTGAATTGTTCTATTATATCTAATATATTTAATTTAAAACTCCAGAAAGTGCAAGTTATTGTTTGACCTAATAATTCATTCTGTATATATTGCCCTTACTTTGTGGATGAGATATGCCATTATTGAAATAAACTCTGTGATGATTTGATTGACTTAAAGTTACAAGTGGTAAGTATGGTCTTTTCAGCTTTATTTGGTCCAGATTTACTTTCAGCAACATGAACATTTTTAAAATGGGACACTGTCGGAATTCATCAGCCCTAAATAATACATCAGCTGAAGTTTATTATTTTTGGAAATTTCAATTCCCTTTATCTGGATCCGCACCAAAAGATAATGGGGTCTATTCTGGACTGAGACACATCCTCCATCCACGTTCTGTGGAAAACTGTACAGCAGTTTTTGTGTAATCCTGCCAACAAACCAACCAACCAATGAAAAAAAAACCAGACAGGGATGCAAATATAACCTTGGCAGTAATAACCCTGCAGATATGAATTTCTTATAAGACACCTTCCTATGAGAAAATATTTAAAGCAGCCTTGAAAAGCACGTGTATGGAAGCCCATTTTCTGCCAAATAAATAAGATGAAAACCGAGCTTGATGAAAAGAATAATCCCAATAATATAAAAATATAAATAAGTCAGTTTTAAGTTAATCGAAATTCTGAAATATTAAAGTCGAAACTAAGAGAAGTCATTGTGATAAAAAAATGTTTTTTTTAAAAAAAATATTATGGGAAAAAAGTCAGATAAAAAGTCATGTGATAAAAAGTATATATGCGAGTTTAGAAAGTCAACATTTATCTCATAATGACCACTTTGTGGTGGCATTATAACTACTATGTCCTGTATGTTCTTTGTTTACATGGCTGAGATGTGCCTCCATATGTGTCAGACAGCTGAATTCGTATTACCTAAACGCTGTACTTTAGCCCCGCCCCTCCTCCTCCTCCTCCCCCCGCCCACCCCGCCCTTCCCCCCCTCCACTCCTCCAATCCGTCCCCGTGTCCCACTAAAGCGATTTCAGCGCATGCAGGGACTCGCACCCTACGGCTACGGATGGCAACATGGCGACAGAGGTAAGCCTGGCACATTTTTCTGTTTGGTTTTTTCATGCCGAGGTGTCTGAGAGTCAGCGCGAGACAATTTCAGTGCTCACTGAAAATGAGGCTGGCGCGCGGCGAGGGCAGCGGACGTGGTCAACGAGGTTGAAACTGTGCCCTACTCGAGTCACTCCTGACGGCTGTGTCCTACATTATCATGCCCGCTCCGTCCGAGGGGCTCGGTTCGTCCTCTTGCCGTTTT
The DNA here is from genome assembly GCA_903131615.1 of Diplodus sargus. Taxonomy (NCBI): domain Eukaryota; kingdom Metazoa; phylum Chordata; class Actinopteri; order Spariformes; family Sparidae; genus Diplodus; species Diplodus sargus. Next base: position 369,052 of record CAEMYA010000364.1, read on the forward strand.
TAAAGGGAAACCCAGGAGCGTGGAGTGTGGAAGTACCGCCGCGGCTCCACGGGAGCAGGACCGGGGCAGAAACACGGACCACCGCGAGATGTTAAGCTGTTTTGGTGAAAGGAGATCTGTTGTTGTCTGTTGAGACGCCCTGTTAATCCGGTGACAGGCCACCGTAGTGTGTGGACGCTGTGACCACACACACACACACACACACACACACACACACACACACACACACACACACACACACACACACACACACGGGAGCAGCGTTCAGCACCATGGACAGCAGCCACGCCGCCCTGACCTTCCTCTCTGCTTTTCCAGCCTCCCTCGCCTCCATCTGTGCTCCCACGAACGCTCAAATAAAGAATATTGATGAACTCAAATGGATGTTTACCCAACACACACCTGGATTCAATCAACATTTCCAGCACAAATGTGTGTTAGTGTGTGTGTGTGTGTGCGCGCGCGCGCCCTTTTATCAGTCTGCCTCATCTTGTTCCACCTGATCAATCTGTTGTGAGCTGTAGTGAAATGTTGTACTGTCTCCTGCAAGCTGTACTCTCCTGTGTGTGTGTGTGTGTGTGTGTGTGTGTGTGTGTGTGGGAAAGATAGTATGTCCAACGCTGGGCTCTGCTCCAACAGACAACAAGGCAGAAATGAGCACAGACACTGAGCCACAGAGTGATTGATCACATCGTGTCTGCTTCTCCTCTATCATCCTATACTTCCGATTCAGCCTCTGTTTGTACACATTAGGAGCGGACGGGTGCGCAGAGATCTGGAGCTCCCTCTGGGGACTCATTATAAATACTTAACTGTATCAAACCTCATTATATTTGTCTGTTTGTGTGTGTGTTTTATCCTCCCCACAGTTCCACAATCTGCAGGAGTTGAGGCACAGTGCATCTCTGGCAAACAAAGTCTTCATCCAGAGAGACTACAGTGAAGGAACCACCTGCAAGTTTCAGACCAAGTTCCCCTCGGAGCTGGAGAGCAGGGTGAGCAGATGGCAGCATACCGCCACACGTGCATTTAAAGATGTCATATGTAAAACCTCCACATTTGAATGCTGAAGAACTTTGAGGGTTTTTGAGTTGTGCACTTGCATCATCCAAAATGTTTCCAACAATGTTCAAATCCTGAGAAATTCTACGTTAGTTCAAGGTTGCATTTTATTTATAACTTCGAGATAGGAAGTGGGCAAACATGACTAAAAGTACAGTCAATACAGTTTTAGAGTCAGCTCGGTCGTGGTTGTTTCATAATGAAGACAACAACTCCCATGATCCCACGCTATATACGTCTCTAGTTTTGAGTGAGGGCAGATAGTACATATATTTGTGGTCACCATAGCACCGGGTATGATATGACATGATGTCATTCTGTCACCTGTAATTGTGAAGACGGCAACACACAGTAAAAACTGTTACTTTAATTAACCAAGTATATGTTAATGACACTAGCGTGTTGTGTGAGACGTTAAGAGATATTAGGTAATCAGAAGTTAAGAGAGGCCTTTCTCTAACACAGTGTTTCTAATACAGTCGTTTCCTGCATGTTGGAAGGGACAAATGTTGTTTGATGAATTGCCAAGTCTCATATTCTGAAGAAAGAAGCTGCTCTGTAGTCTGGTGGTACGGCACTAAAGTTAACTTTCTTTCACCATCCTCATACTGCTGTTATTGATAGATGAATATAGTTATAATTGAGACATTGCTTCATCGCTATACATCCTGCAAAAAGTGTTGGCCAGATCAAGATCTTAAGACAGGAGGCAGTAACGCTCCTGCCACTTTTGTCCACAGGGGGCGCCAGAGTCAACCAAAAGATGACTTTTTGCAGCTGCTTTAACTGTCCAACACACTGCCAATCTCCCCAACTCGTTTTTTTTTTATAAAGAAATTAATAATACACACAAGAATAATTAGATGGTTGGATTTCAGCCATGTAGGAACCTTTGTTGCATGTCATGTCCCATCAATCCTAACCCTGCTCCTCATGACTGCGCGTGTCTCCAGATTGAGCGGACGCTGTTTGAAGACACTGTGAAGACGCTGAATAACTACTATGCAGAGGCAGAGAAGATAGGAGGCCAGTCCTACCTGGAGGGCTGTCTGGCCTGCGCTACTGCATATCTTATCTTCCTCTGCATGGAGACACGCTATGAGAAGGTCAGATTGGTGATCTGAGTGCATTATATCGGTCTTGGACAATGATTAACATGTCTGGGAATCCTTACTCGTTCTCATTTTTCTTCTGTATGCGTGTTAGGTGTTGAAGAAGATAGCCAAGTACATTCAGGAGCAGAATGAGAAGATCTACGCTCCCAGAGGGCTGCTCATCACAGATCCCATAGAGAGGGGAATGCGTGTTGTATCCTTACTCTGTGTTTTGGGTTACGTGCCCACAAAAGCTGTAGCATTTCTGTTTTCTGTTTAAATGAACCACACGCCGCAGATAATTCTTGATCCTTAACTACTCTCCCACCAGATAGAGATTTCCATCTATGAAGACAGGGGCTCCAGTGGCTCCAGCTCAGGGAGCAGCTCCGTGTCCGGCAGCACCGCTCGATGACTGGGTACTTCCTTAACAACCGCGTCCCCCTGATCACTCCCAACCCTAGAGGAGAACTTAGGACAATGATGCTACTCCTGTTTCAACTCTTAGCCCATGCACGCTCACACAAAGGATTTCACTAGCTTTCAACTCAGAGAGGCTCCTGACGCGCTGACACATGCTCAAGCTCTTTTTCACATTGAACGCTTAAAACACACACTTTCGTAGTTTTTTGCAAAGCAATGTGCATGCGCCGACTCAGTCATGTTTCTGTAGGACGTCTCTGTGAAAACAACATTTTGTTAGCAATACTTTGTGTGATCGCACCGTCGTAGCTTCCTTCCTGTCCTCTTTGATGTTACCACAGCTGTGTGTAATGTGGCGGGAGAGAAAAGGATGTGGGAATAAAAAAAGAGGGAGGAAGGAAGTGCAGAGGCAGGAGTGAAGACCGCAGGTCTCACCAGACCTCATACCTCAGCCACCGCAGTTGCACCAACGTGGTCCATGTCAGCCACGACTGGACCGGACCAACCAGGAACCTGGACTAAACTCATCACCGTCAACCCTGCGCACCAGACACTGGCTTTTAAGATTTTAGCAAATATATAGGTGCATCTCAAAAACATAGTGAAAAGGTTCTATATTTCTTGTCAGTTATTTTAAAAAGAAAAAATTGTATATATTCCAGACTCACACTGTCCTGAGAAGAGCTTTAAACAGCTAACTAATTAAAAACAGCTTTACTTACAACCAGCCTTTAATCTCTCAGTCTGGTTCAGTACACACAACCTTAATCATGGAGAAGACTGCTGACTTGACAGTTGACCAGAAGACACTCATTGACTGGAAGTTGACTGGAAGGGAGAAGTGTGGAAGGATAAGGTGAACGAGCAACAGGGATAGCCGCAGCCTTGAGAGAATTGTGGAGTAAAGATGATTCAAGAACTTGGGGGAGTTACACCAGGAGTGGACTGACGCTGGAGTCAGCGCATCAAGAGCCACCACACACAGACCTGTCCAGGAAATGGGCAGTAAGTGTCTAATTGTCAGTGTCGAGCCACTACTGAGCCAGAGACAAGGTCAGAAGTGTCCTACCTGGCCTAAGGAGAAGAAATGGAATGTGGCCCAGTGGTCCAAAGTCCTCTTTTCAGGTGAAGGTAAATTTTGCATTTCATTTGGAAACGAAGGATTCAGAGTCTGGAGGAAGAGTGGAGAGGCACAGAATCCAGGTTGCTTGAGGTCCAGTATGAAGTTTCCACACTCACTGATGGTTTGAGGAGCCGTGTCATCTGCTGTTGTTGGTCCGCTGTGTTCTATCAAGTCCAAAGTCAGCGCAGCCATCTACCAGGAGATATAAGACCATTTTATGCTTCTGCCTGCTTACAAGCTTTATGGAGATGCTGATTTCCCTTTCCAGCAGGACTTGGCACCTGCCCATAGTGCCAAAATGACTAGTAACTGGTTTAAGTAACTGGTTTGCTGACCATGATATTACTGTTCTACATTGGCCAGCCAACTCCACTGACCTGCACCCCATAGAGAACCTGTGGGGTAATGTCAAGACGAAGATTAGAAACCCCACACCTGACGATACAGACCCGTCCAAGTATTGAGTGCATAAGTGAACATAATATTCAGACAGTTGACATTTCTGTATTATAAATCATTTTTTGATTTGTCTTAATTGACTCTCAGTATTTTGAATTTGTATCTAATCATCAAAATTAAAACAAAAAAATATTTAAAAAATATTTCACTAATGATTCTAGAATATATGAAAGCTGAATTAAATTAAATTATGGAAAAAGGAACTTCTCCACGGTATTCTAATTTTTTGAGATGCACCTGTAAGTAGGATGTACAAGTATTTAAGTTAGGCGTCACCTCCCCAGAGCACAGAGAAAGGGTACTAAAAACCTCCTCCTCCTCCTCCTCCACCTCTGATGTAAATCACGCTGTCTGGTAGCAGATGAATGTCATTCTGCCCGTCCATGTAAATCATGTAGCAGATCTTCCATTTTTTCCTCTCACGTGAAGCCTATACTTCATTTGTTGGACACTCGAACACAGGCACTTGCACAAATCTAAGTACTAACCTCTTGGTTTCCATGAGTGAGACGAACTCTTCCTAAATTTTTGATTATGCAAAGACGTACTGTGCATTATACGCGGAAATGAGCGGACGAAGGATGGGTCAAAAAGTCTTCCTGAATCTTTACCTGTCGTGTTTGAAAATACACCAACCCTTCCTCAATTTCAGAACAATCTTCCAAAGAAAGCTGCCAAAAACTGGCTCACAGATGTGAATGTGTCTCTTGTTTTGGTGACATATTGTGCAAGAACAAACTTTCGTACTGCTTGTTGTTTGATACACATGGCAATGAGCTAATATGACTGGTGTCAAATAAATACTGTTTCATCACAGCCGCACCAGGCTCATCTTTGTTATTGAACTGTACATCTACATTATAGACCTTTGCACGTTTTGGCTGGTTGGCTTCCATTGAAAGCGCTGATATTTATAGGAATGTTAATGACAATAGGCCGTAATTATAACCCAGCATGCACAGCTGCAACAGGTACTCTAAATCTGTCATTATTAAAGGTGCAGTTTGTAAGAATTGTGGTTAAAACATTCTAAACATTAGCTAAAATATAAACGGAATGTGACAGTTTTGACATTATGAAGAGATACCTGCTGAAGTTAGCATGCTAACCAGTTAGCCCTAAGCCCGAAAACCTCTTTCTCCAAGTGGTCTAAAGCTCCTGTGCTAACATAGCTAACAGTAGCTACAGTCCTGGGTGTATAAAATACGTATATAGTTAGCAGCAGCTAGTGGCTACGCCAGTGATATGCTGACCCTATTTGTTGTGAGTATGAATTCAAGGTGGCCTAATCTTACTAAATGCACCTTTAAAGCAACTCTAATCAGTGCTTTCATACTAATAATGTGTCATATAACTGCATGTGATCTGTTGAGTCACTTATAGTCGTGAGCTCTGAGAGAATTTTCATCTGACTCTTCAGTTCCCTTCAGCTCTACTGAGCTTTATAGCATCCCTTAGCTCATTACTTTGGTTTTTACACAACTCTGTTGTTTTGTTCCAGTCATTCTGCTCTCAACAGTGTCGTTTCCACCCACAAGTGTTAGCTGTTTTCAGCCAGAGAGCTCTGACAAACCCGCTGTACGTGCTGTGCATCAAACAGCAGGCAGACACAGTTAACTAGCTGGTGAACACTGTGAAGAATTTAGCAGCTGGAGAGACAGATAATTTCCTCTGGGGTTGTTGGAGACCAAAAACAGAGTTACAGAGAACCGATATCTGTCTTACATTTATCACATGGTCAGAAACATGACTCCAAATGAATGATAATGCTGCTCAGTAAAAGCTGGAGGTTTAAATAAGCACTTGTTTGCTATCAACCCTGCTGGAAAAACCAGCACCAAAACACAACATATGCTGGGCTTGCTGGTTTTTCCAGCAGGGACCTTAGCTATGACAATTTGTTTGGTTGTAAAACCATATATCACTGTTGTGTTTAGAGGCTATTTCTGGTCAGGTGAAGTTTCATAGTCCACAACACATTTCCAGGGTGCAGCCCTGCAGCATTCTCCTAAACAACGGAAGTAGACTGGGACTTGTTATAGCGTGTACCCCGTCTGAATTGATTGAACAAGTTTGGCCACATGTATATGGTGTAAATAACACCGTTTTATGTTTGAAACCCCAGAAATAATTTGCAGACTGAGAAACTTCACGTCACGCCCTGTCAGCATGTAGGTGACTCCATAATGACTGCATCTTAATTCTTGGGTGAACGTATCCTTTAGTGCTATCAATTCTAACTGTGTCTCAGCCATCATCAGTGGCGCTTTCTCACAACTGACTTCATGTTTGAGGTTTTTCATCTCGTACTTTCATATCACCATACACAATTTATTATACATGATTTACAGAAAAATTGGTACAAACATATTTATTTTAAGCATGATAAGCCTTTTTCAAAACACTCTGACAAGTCACAGGAGAAAAGGCACAGGTGTAAATAATAAATTGACTGATGGTTCACTGCCATTTAGCTTCTTCCGTTTCAGGGTCCTTGGCTGTGAAAAAGGCCTATAGCACATACAACTAACAATGTAAATGTATTTCATGCATAATGTTCGCCAGGCATTAAATGTCAGATTTAAAATTCATTGCTAACTTGATGTTGCGGCAAGCTTCGGTCAGGAAAATCCCCTCGTGTCTGCATGCATGCTTGACTGGATATTCGACACTACAACAGCTGGGCAGAGGGCAGGATAGCGATCCCAGTTTTTCAGTCTTCACTTTCAACATGGAGGGAGTGCTGCGCGCTCTCAGCTCACCAGAGCCTCCGGACTGCAGGGTGTCCACACACACACTACCAGATGCATTCTGATTAAGCACATTCTCTTACTGCACGTCACAGGACGCCGAGTCTTTAAGCAAATGGTGGCATGCAGTGCTGGATAAAGGCTGTCTTACTGTGTCATCGTTACCCTCGAGACTACCATCCCCTGAGATCTGCCAGTGCAGAGAGCACCATCGCATACTGTAGTAAAACTGCCTTAAAGGAGGAGGCCTCAAACGTGGAGACAGAGGTGGAGCGGACACCATCGTAAAATGGAGCCAATGCTGCATGAATACAGGGACAGAAGAAGCAGGGGAAAAAAATGGAGGAGGACGACAGAGACAGGCAGACATCAGGTTAAGACGAAGCAGTGCAAATGGCTGAAGCTGATGAAGATGACGGTCACATGGATGAAGGCTGAGTAAAGGCAGAGGACACAGGGGGATTCTAAGGTACTCAGTGTGTCTCCTTCGTACAGAAAAGATCTGTGTCGGCCCCACACACCAGGTCTTGTTCTTACTGGTTCATTTTCAGCTTTTAGGGAAAGCCCAGAACAACAGATATGATTCTTTATACATGTGAAATGATAATCTGACAATATTGAATTGTAGTGGTTTATTTAGTGAGCTTACATCTGCAGCAGAGGAAAGAAAGCAACTGCAGCAGTACCACTAATAGAAAATAATGAAAAAGAAAATAAAGAAAGTAACTATTACAACTACTCATAGAGTAAAGGAAACAACAATACCTCAGCCCTAGTGTTATAAAACCATGTTCTGTAACATTACTGTATGTTTGACTCTGATTTTGTGCTGTATTTCGTGTGATTATCCTCACAGACCTGCAGAAACATAAACATTAAAGAAAATTAAAAAGAAAGCAAATAATGGGTTATTTTAAATGCAGATACTCATTTTTAAGAAAGGCCCAGTGTGTAGGATTCAGGGGGATCTATTGGCAGAAATGTAACATCACATTAATACAATTAATTAAGTTTTCATCCAAGTATTATTGCCTGAAACTAAGATTTGTTGTGTTTTTGTTACCTTTGTTACCTTTTTTTATCTCCAGAGGAACGGGTCCTCTTCCACTGAGTCCGACATGTTTGTACAGTAGCCCAGAACAGACACACTAATCTTCGGCTATAGTGAGGGCCTCTCACATCTTTTCATGTTGCTGGTAGCCACCATAGGGAAGAGTTCAGTTGGTTGCAATCTACAACCTCACTGCTAGATGCAGCTAAATCCTACACACTGGACCTTCAGGGCGCTCAATTAAAAGACAAACTAATGTGAAAAACATATGCTCACCTGCACAGCGGCCATTCTTGACAGCGTAACCTTTACCACACTGAGCGAGAGAAGAAAGAAATGTGTTGAAATTAATACCAAACATTTTGAATCAATCAGATTTGAAATAACAGCAAAGGAGATTCAGTAACGTTACCGACTGACACATCATTTTGATAAAACTGTGTCTAATTAACTAAACTTGCCTGTGACATGAAACAACAAGAGACAGACTGTGGAGGTTTGGATGCATTTATTAAGTCACTACCAGAGACCGACTGAAACATTACCCCTTGCTTAGAGTTCATGCCGCGGATCCGTTCTGCGTACCTGCGTGTCGTTTGCAAGCGCAGTCGTTTCCCCTTCTTTGGGATAGGCTACTTCCACCACCGAGTTCATTTCGCCCGGCAGGAGGCTTCGAGCGATGGAGGTGCCGTCTGGCCAGGAGACCTGCAGCACCGTCACCTCATCGTTTCCTGGGAGTCAGGGGAAGAAACATCACTGAGCATCACATAAAACGCTCACAAAAAGTTCCATCATTTTCTCAGGTGTATCGTGACATAAAGCTAATGTCAGGGGGTGATTCGCTTATCTTAGCATGAAGACTGGGTGCAGAGGAAACCTGGCTCTGTCCTTGGTTAAAAAACACTGTTGGGTGATGGATCTTCTGGTACATGACTCCGTCTAAAAACCCCAAATTGTTGTTTTTCTTTGGGTATGGAATGAATATAATAACATATTAACCAGTGAGCTTGGTGTATTCTTCAACTTTGGACGGACCCAGGTTAGCGGTTGCAGTCTTAATGCTAAGCTAAGCTAATTTTGCTACTCAAGTCTCAGCAAGAAAGTCAATTAAAAAAAACGACGTGTATCGGCCAAAATGTTTTTCCTTTAAAATCAGCCTCTACTCATAAAGTCTATTGCAGAAATGTTACATATTATATGTTTAATTACAGATATATGTTTTGAGTATTACATTTTCTTTCAGTACCTATAAATGACATAGTGTAAAGGAAGTTACCTAAACCAAAGTGTGCCACGGGCTCCATCTCACACAGGTACCCTGAGCCTCCGTCAATGATGCGCGTGTGAGCTCCGCTCTGGCTGGTGAAGGCCGTGACCTTGGCTCCCCGGGCGAAAGAGCCAAACTGGGTGCGAGGGACGACCCGCAGCCAGTTGTTGGACGAGCCCTGATGAGGTTGGACAGGTCAGGGCTTGTATCTTAAGGGCTCAGTTACTATAAACAACACTGTAATGAAGCAGCTTTAAGGAAATTGTACTCAAGTATATGCACGTTATTTTACTTAATACTTCCACTCCACTACATTTCAGAGGCAAATACTGTATTTACTGTACACTACAAATATCTGAGCTGGTTTACTTTTCAGATTAACATTTGCCGTACAAATTGAGCTCCGTCAAGTGTTTTTAAAATAAAAAAAGATGTTTATCTGGCTAGCGTGAGCATTAATTCTGAACCTGAGTGAAAGAAAAACGCAACATATTTTCAATACAAAGTAAAACTTGTATTAATTATACACTTCAGTGATGTTCCACCAGATTACAGGGCAGCGTGTTTCATCCAGCCAAAAACAAAACTTTAATTTGATGAGTAAGAATTTTGACATTGTTGTTTTAAGCAACACATGCACATACACACCTGGGTGACCTTGAAGACAGAGATGGGCTGCTGGGCACTCTCCCCATGTGCCAGCAGCAGGTCCAGCTGTCCGTCCCCATCCAAGTCTGTCACAGTGCCACCTGTCCAAAACAGACAGCGGGCTTTCACTGCACTGACCTACATAACAACTTCACTGTGGTGTTTATCCGACAGCTGTGTCTCTCTAAATCTCATCCAAACAGAGACGTGGCAGAGGTGTCACATATTCACTTCAGGTTCGGACATTTTGAGACTAAAACAGAGGAAAATGTTGTCAAATGTTGTCTGCTCTGAGTTCAGAGGAGGCTGACCTGTTCCTCGCCCCTGTGGCTCTGCAGCGTCTCCCACGTTCAGCTGCTGGATCAAAGGATCTGCACCGGCTCTCCTCAACACCCTGCAAGCAAACACGCAATAGCTGTGACAATAGCTAATGATATCAGGAGCTTTCCTTTACTGGTAGTGTTTTTTTAATTTGACCTTGGGTTCACGTGATAATTGAAGTTTCACCTGAACAGCCTGTTGGGGGCACTGCCCCTGTAGGCAATATTGTTGAAAAACACGTCCAGCTCCTTGTCATTGTCGAAGTCGGCAGCGATGACTGTGCGAATAGGTGAAGAATCAGCAAATCTTCCACTGGCGATGTTCTGCACGAAAGAACGCTGTCAGCTCTCGCAATGCCAAACTCTTCATATCACAGACTTTTAATTGTCACCCCGCTTTCCTTCACTGTCCTGTGCTCCTTCCTTACCCGGAATGTGGAGTCGCTGCCCTGCAGGAAAAGTCTGTGCGGGCCGTTCCAGTTGCCATACACAATATCCGTCTTCCCATCGCCATTGAAGTCTGCCAGTGCTACACCTCTGCCGTGCTGGTACCTGTCCTCCACACCTTTACAAGTTACCACAAGGTTGAAAGCTTTAGTGCCGGATAAATAATACTCTGTATTTGGAGCTGAATTATTTCTTAAAGCAACATAATGCAGCTATTTTACTTTAAAAGTACAGCTTTAAATCCTTGTGTGTCATGTTGACAGAGAACACAGAAAATAGAAAAGACATTGTCAACAGTAGATGTGTTTTTTTAACCACGTTAACTTGATGTCCATTATATCTATAAATCATCTAGATTAGATTAGCCACTGAGTTTTCTATTTTATAGGTTGGGTTCATCTACAAATGACCTGCCATAGCTGTGCATTTCTTGACTGTTTACTCATTACTCTACTTAATAGAGTGGGAAGAAAATGTTTACTGTACTTTACTATTTTGTACATAAGTTCCATATTCGTCTATTGTTGTGAATCCACTTAAAGCAAGTCAGTTCGTGCAATTTGGCGCGCTAAACCCATCAAAACTTTAGCACTTCATTCACTTACTTTGGTGAAACTGGTTAAACTTTAATGAACCAAACAACTTGGCAACTTCTGTGACGTATTTCCTGATGGACGTATCATTTAACTGTTGAACAAGTAATCGCTAACTGCTGCTAACTGTAGCTGCCATTAGCTAGTTAGCTCAGTTAGCCGTGCAGCTAGCAGCCTAAACAGCTTTTTCTAGCAGGGCAAAAAATATTAGGTGTGAAAACAAAAATATAAACTTTGAAAAGACCTCAGGGACTCAGTAGTCGGACCTGTACTCTAACAACATTTATTTAAAAGTATTACTACTCCTGCTTTCAGCTTCTCTACAAACTCTCACCTGCCCGTCTGGCCACATCAACAAAAGTCCCGTCTCCATTATTCTTGAACAGGAAGTTGGCTCCGTTTTCGTTGTCACAGAAAACATCCGACCTCGACTCGCTCAGGATCGGTCCGATCACCACCCCGCGTCCACCTGCACAACAAACGAACTGCTGATTCAGCACACTTCAATACATGACAGACTTCACTCCTCCAGGCCGACTCCTGACCTGTTAACATGTTGACCCCGGCCTCGGCAGCCACATCCGACAGCGCGATAACGCCCGCGCTCACATCACTGGCGGCTTCGTCCATTTCCAAGAGAACGTGGGGACCAACGTTGCCACTGGCGTAGTTGGCCACATATATTGAGTAACGGCCCGTTCCCTGCAGAGCAACAACAGTGTGAGGGGAAGGAATTGTAAACACTGAGAAAAGTACAGAAGTTTTGACTGACCTTCCTGTCAACACATGCAACTGAGCGTCCCGCCATGCGGTTAGCGACTCCACGACGCACATTGAGCTCGTCGCTCAGAAGATCTTCAAAGCGGCCGTTCCGGAACTTGAAGAGCTTGTCTGAATAAGTCGCCCTTCCTGCATTAAAAAAAAAGTCAGTGCTCATGAGGGAAAATCAATCAGTGGGGGGCAAAAACTTAGAGGACACATGAGAATGAGAATGCACGTGTTACCAGAGTAGGCGTTGTTTGTGTTGAGGAAGTAGATCTCCTCACGTCCGTCTCCGTCCACATCACAGGCGGTAACTCCAATAGCAGCGCCTGTCCGGTCCCTCAGGGCGTAGTATGGAGAGTTACTGTCATCAACGGCAATGTTTAGCAGCCTCTTTTGAGTGCGATCGTACTTCAGCACCAGGTTGGGCCCATTGAACCTAAGAGGGAACATCAAATGGCTTGGTTTTGCTCAAAGAATTTCTGCAAAGACACCATTAACAGAAAACTGTCTCGCCATCACTCTTACACTCACCCTGCCACAACCACCTCCAGGTCACCATCGCCATCCACGTCTGTCACAGCCATCCCATAATTGAGCTGTGTGGGATTGTGCAGACTGTCGGAGGGAAGCATCGTCTGCGTTACCACCCGAAACATGGGCTCGGAGCTCTGGGCGTGGGACTGATGAAAAAGTCCGACCAGGAGGATCAACATACCTGAGCACCACATCGCTGCCACCTGGTGGGACACGGCACAGAGCTGGGTCAGTTACTTTAATACACCGATCAGGGCTCCAGGGTGCCACTATTTCTGACACCCATGCACACAAAAATGTGCAATTCATTGGTTGCACTGATGCGCCTGAAATTTAACAGTTTATTTATGAAACATGCGAGGATGTTGCATGGGCTGTGATTAAGAAAACAATTAAGAAAATCATGTATTTGCAACTTAATAGTGTTATAATATATTTTCAAAAATGTAATCAAAATGTATTATTGGGTTCACCTTAATTATATAATGGTGCACCTATATGAAAAAGTTAGGCGCAACAGTGCAACTAGTGTAGAAAGTTAGTCTGGACCCCTGCAGAAGAAGCACAAGGTTAGTATAAAGCACAGAATCATGAGCAAAATTGTATAAAGATACTGTACAGTTTATTCATGACATGATAGACAGCATAGAGTTATTTGTCAGTAAAGCAAGTGCAGCTTCCAGCTGGCTCTTTCAGGTTACTTAAAAGTGAGGTGGACCAAACTGATTTCATGCATGTTGACTCTTTGTTTATGTACCTTTAAATACCTTTAATTGACCTTCAATTCATACAAAAAGAGATTTAAAAAAAAAAACATTTATCTGAAAGTATTCGAAGTAATCATCAGAATAGACTAAAGTATCATGAACAAAGTCTCCAGAAACAATAAAAAGCATCTGCACACAACTATAGTCTACTATTTTAGACAATTCCTATGTTTTAATGATATCCTGTTTCATTGCGGATGCACGACACAATCTTTTGTTTTCATGCCTATTCCCCATCCCTGCTCGTCCCTGAGCACAGTGGCATGCAGAGATAACGTTACTTTAAAACCAGTCTTACCTGACAACAGTATCTGTATGTAGAAATTAAATAATCCGACCTAAATGCACCGATGTGAGTCCACTCAGCACCGTTTGACTGAAACTGCACGATTTACACAACATATGCTTTTTAAAATTTACGAAACAGCTTGTGTAACGAGAAAGAAGACTGGCCAATCAGCAGAGGCCTGTGTGAATAATTAAAATCTTAACCAATAGCTGACTTTGTGCGCATGAAATGCGGAAGTCCGCTCTGTTTTGTAGGCGCTGCTCTACAAATACTTTACAAATAACAACACATTGAAGCGACAGTACATTATAAATTATTGCCGGAGTAGAAAACGTGACATATATAGAAATGGATTATTCTGATAACAACAAGTTGGACAAACGTGACAAACGTGCTCGCCGGTTTGAACGGTTCAGCTGAAGCGTCAGACAAGAACAATATCTCCCAGAATACTTTGCGTCGTCATACGCTTGCGTCTGTTGTGCGACGAAGATCTGTAGCTAAACAAACCGAACACGGGTAAGCTGCGCTGAGAGTAACAATCATTTATATTACTCGGTTTACAAATGATTTGATTCGAAAATAATATAACACAATTACATTTTATTGTGTATCGATGCGAACTGTAATCTTGTTTCCCTGATGAACGATCATTACAACATAAGAGAGGGCGTTTTGTTAAGCTAACCTAGCTAAATCTGCATGCTAACTGCGGAGGAAAGCAATGTAATGTTAGTCTTTTAAATGCTATTGGTTTGATATTCAGACAGTTCTGTCGGAGGAATTAACTAGTTCATGTCACTCACATACAATATATACATAGCAGGCATTTAGTCTCAAAAGTGTTTGAATGTTTTACATATATAGCAGTACAATGAATGATGAACCCGAACCTAGTAAGCAGAAGTCTCGTCAAGAGGAGTTGCATTTTTGTAATGTAATTATTTTGGATCTTTTTGTCTCCCAACCTCTAATTTATTGCTCCTGTGTTACCTAGTTGTGTTTTTTATTTTTAATAATGAATAATGTGTGTTATCATTAAAGTCAAGGGTTTATGAAATTGTTACACATGATATAATGTTTTGTTTTTGCACTGACTCTTCCCTTGTTTCCTCTCCTTTGTGGTCCAGATGTGTTAAAATAATTTAATGATGGAGTCTGAACAGCCAAAAGAAGAAGGTGCTCTAGCCCAGCCAACACCAACACCTCCGTCTCAGTCAAAGAAGCCGAGTCAGGCTCTTTACGTTCCCAAGCAACGACCTCAAGGCTCCAAAGACAAAGCTCAGACTCAGGGAGGAGATAAACCCAGACCCAGGCCTCGCTACACAGACAAGGCAAGGAAAAATGCCAGGAACAAGAAGGACAAGGCTGGAGCAGCGGATAAGGGAGCGTCTGTTGGAGGAGAAGCGGGAGGTGAGGTACAGGGTGGTGACAACAAGTCCAATGTGAAGGAAGAGCTGTTACAGGATGCAGATGTGGAGGTAAATGGAAACTGTGACTCGGCCGGTGTTGAGGCAGAATCTTCCTTGCAGCTGGAAGCAATGTCTCTACAGGAAGATCAGGAGGAAGAGGAGAGTTGGGACACCTTGTTCAATGATGATGGAGACTGTCTGGAACCGCACCTGCTTGAGGAGGTGAGAGCCTGATGAAGGCCACACCAATAACCTGAATAATCTTCCCAAAATCCATGTATACCTGTTTGCCAGTTTACTTGTAGACCCAGCTAAAAAGTATGCCCCCCCATCTCTCTCCATCCTCTCCAACCCGTCCTTGCTCTTCTCAACTCTTTACCCTTCCAGCTGGCTGCGAAGGAAGGTAGAAAGAAGGAGTCAGTCCAGCAGGCCAGGTTTGATTACTACAACATGGACCGAGATGACGATGACGAGATTGACCTCAGCGAGGATGAGCTCTCTCACATCGTAGAGATCTACGACTTCCCCACAGACTTTAAGACGGAGGATCTTCTCAAGTTATTTCAGTGCTACCAGTATGTATAATTCATTGTACCACTGCTAGCCTTAAAAGCTACACTGTACTTCAGGTTTCTTGTTCTTGCAGCATTTCCAAAATTGGAGTCCTCACAAAAAAAAAACCTTTCAGCTATTATAGACATGTATTGCTTCTAAGATCCACAAGTATCCACAAGAAGTATCAGTTGATCTGTATCTTCCTTCTTCCTTTAACAAATTCTTTCAAATTCTGTCTCTATCGTCTTTTCAGAGAGAGAGGCTTTGACATCAAGTGGGTGGATGACAAACATGCCCTGGGCCTGTTCTCTAGCCCCATACCAGGTAAGTGAGGCGCTGCTTCACATAAAAAGTGGTTTGGGTGTGTACCTTACAGTACATTAGTCTTTTTGGTAAATATAATGGTTGTGATACCTATTCCTGCCACAATGGGAGGAAAACTGTTAAATAAAGAGGTCAGTGTACATGAGTAGAGCCTGACCAACCAACTGCCTGACAAACTCAACATTATTATTATAATGAAATAGGTATTATGCTGCAGTGCTGGGCTATTATTTGATATTGTACATGATGAGGGGAACGGCTTTGAATCTCTTCATAACATCTACTTACATATGAACTTTTGTATTAAAGTAATGCCAAACAACAAGTTGATGTCTGCAATTCATGTATCTTCCATTTTCAGCCCGTGAAGCTTTAAGATCCAAACATCCACTGATGAAGTTGCGACCTCTTTCCAAATCCTCCTCTGCCACAAAGGCCAAAGCTCGTAGCTGCTCAGGTACAAACACAGCCGTCCGTCTTGCCAGTTCATCGTCGTTTTGTTGTCAGTAGCTCATGCCCTTATGAACTAACATCACCTGTGTCCCTGTCACCCAGACTACCTCCTGCCTGCTAAAGAGAGACCTCAGACTAGTGCAGCACTGGCTCGCCAGCTTGTCATCGGCGCCCTCGGCGTGAAGAGCAACGTGACAAAGGAGCAGCGTGATGCAGAAAGGAGGAAACTGCAGGAGGCCAGAGGTGCGTTATTCAGAGAGATGTTGAATTTTTTACAAGCAGAACAAGTGATTCACCGTATTTATATCCCTTCTTTTGTAAACATCAATTGAAGCCACTAACCAGGTA
Organism: Diplodus sargus; assembly: GCA_903131615.1. Classification (NCBI taxonomy): domain Eukaryota; kingdom Metazoa; phylum Chordata; class Actinopteri; order Spariformes; family Sparidae; genus Diplodus; species Diplodus sargus. Next base: position 385,736 of record CAEMYA010000364.1, read on the forward strand.
ATTTAGCTCGCTTGTGTTTTGTAGTAGCTAGCGTGTTTGCGTGGTGACGCGTGACGTGTGACCGTGCAAGAAGAGATCTCAGACTGGCCGCCCTGTACGTCAATCACTTGGCATAGACTCGACCTGTTGTAGAGTGCCCCCTGGTGGACAAACTATGCAACGCATGGTTGAAGGGTGATTCGTCCGTTTTTATTTTATTTTTTAAATATTCATTTATCGGCCATTGTAAACGCCGATACCAATAGTGAAAATGCCTAATATTGGACGATAATATCGGCCTGCCGATAAATCAGTCTGGCTCTACTGCCAATACTGACAAGTGATCCATCCATCCATCCATCCATCCATCCATCTTCTTCCGCATTATCCGGGGCCGGGTCGCGGGGGTAGCTGCCTGAGCAGGGACATCCAGACTTCCCTCTCCCTGGACACTTCCTCCAGCTCCTCTGGGAGGATCCCAAGGCGTTCCCAGGCCAGCCGGGTGACATTGTCACTCCAGTGTGTCCTGGGTCTTTCTCGGGATCTCCTCTCGGCGGGACATGCCAGGAACACCTCCCGAGGGAGGCGTCCTGGGGGCATCCGAAAGAGATGCCCGAGCCACCTCAGCTGGCTCCTCTCGATGTGGAGGAGCAGCGGCTCTACTCCGAGCTCCTCCCGGGTGACAGAGCTCCTCATCCTATCTCTAAGGGAGCGCCCCGCCACCCTGCGGAGGAAACTCATTTTGGCCGTTTGTATCTGGGATCTTATTCTTTTGGTCATGACCCAAAGTTCATGACCATAGGTGAGGGTAGGAACGTAGATTGACCGGTAAATTGAGAGCTTCGCCTTTCAGCTCAGCTCTCTCTTCACCACGACAGACCGGTACAACAACCGCATTACTGCATCTGCCTGTCAATCTCACGCCCCAAGATACTTAAACTCCTCCACTTGAGACAGGAGCTCTCGAGCATAAGATATCTGATTATTAAACATTTCTGTTTTTAAAAAGATGTTCCTATGCTGTAGTTTATCCACACCTCAGTGTAGGGAAGGCTCGGGTGTCGTGAGCAAAGTAGGGTGATATCATATTCCACAGCTCTGATAAGATTTAGTGTGTTAAAAGCTTCCACATCGATGACAACACGTTTGGCTTTGTTGTCTACAATGTGTGGCTCTTCTTCTCCTCCTGCTATTCTACCTCCTCTTCTTGCTCTCCTTCTCCTCTTCCTCCTCTTTTATCATCTTCTTCTCCTTACTTTTCTTCTTATTGGCAGAGTGCACACCTACTTTGAGGTGCATACCACCACATATTGTGTTAGAGTGTAGATTCTGTGCTTGTTAAGTCAATGAAAGCAATTTTTAAAATCTTTATAAGCCAATATATATTTTCTCTAAGCTGATAATATTCATTTTATAATTTAGTGGCACCATATATTGTGCATTCCTTAAAGTGTGTCTTCTACACCAGTTTAAGAAGCTGACTTTTGAAATACTGCATTGGCTGGAGTGTTGCTGTGAATAATGGGTTTAATATATGCAAGTGTCAAACAGGTTATCATTAAGAAATAATATGGGTTAGCAGTCAGCCTTTCCTGATTAAATACGTTTTTAACTTATACAACACCTGATTTTCCTGGTTTTTGCATCACAAGGTTGCGACCACAAGTGGGAGCTGTTTTTCTACTTTACAGAATTAAATGGAAAGTGCCGCTCCGAGTCGATGCCAAGAGAAGTTGCTCTTCGTCCGCTGCTGTGCAGATCATAGCAAGTCTATAATCAGTACAGCAGCCATTTCCCTTCACAGATGGAACATAAGTACATAGGCGCAGAAAACCACAAATGGCTGTCCACTGAACAGGAAGTCAGGGAATTGAGTATAGAAAGCTAAAAACAGCTCCTTTTGTTCTCTGCAAGCTTTTTATTTAAGGTCAGAACACGCACAGTGACAGTCAGAGCAGAAGTGCATCATGTGCTGAACACTGTGTCCTTGGATGGAGCGCCACGTATGGTCACGGCAACCCGAGATGCATTTAAAGACAGCGTAGCTCTTCACTGCCATGTATGTGGCAAAGACAGCTATACACATTTAGAACTTCATATCGCGTAACTGTTACTTGGTTTAAGGCTTTCGTTGATTGATGTATTTAACTGTGTCTCTGTGGTTTACCTTTCAGAACAAAAGCGCCTGGCAGCCAAACAAAAGGAGGATGTTTGGGAGGGGAGGTGACGGGACAGAAGACTACCCCGCTCCGTCTGTTTTGGTTAGATTCCTTGATTCAGCAGGCGCAATGGTCCATTCTGTTTTTCTCAACTGGCCACTCCTTCCTACAGCCACACTTCCCAGAAATGTTTTTTTTTCTTCGCAGTATTACATCTGATGCGAGCATCCTGCCAGTGTTCCCTCACCTTTATGCTCATACTTGACCCAGCAGGGACTGTTGCCTCTGTGACATGGCCAGGGCTAACACACCTGTTTTCCCATCTCCTAACATTGTAACCACAGGCTGTAGTGAAGCACTGAGTTGAATCATTTGTAAAGGGTGTCCCATACTTAGAGAGAATAATGTTTTGTGTAGACCTTTGTCCCTATACGGAATTATTTTAATGTTTTTAAATGTTGGGCAGCAATGCTTTCTCTTAAACTCAGTCCTGGTGATACAGTACATTGTACTGCAGACAGACATTTTTGAGTTTAGGCTCTGTTTGAGATATTGGATTAAAAGTTATGTCATTGGAAAAAAAAAGCAGTATTGTTTACAGTTAGTTTGATGACCAGCCCTTGGATTGTCTTATCAAAGATTTTCTGAAAAATGAAAAGTCTAAAGCCAAAGCTGCTGCTGCTGTTCTGGTCCAGCATAGCTGTTCTGTCTGAGTCTTTTTGTCCAAGCAGGACTGATCATGATGATGATGATGATGATAATAAAGTAGTCATCAGATTTCAACCAAATTTGCTTTTAGTTGACAGATTTTGACTTCATGTTGCTAGCCTGGTCTCGTTTTGGGAGAGACTACCGTACTTTGTCCCTATTTAAAAACAACCACTGTAATTTAAGCACCCATTTATGGAGACATAGCGAAAACTTGTCCTTTTTAGGTTTTGAAGACATTGTCAGTAACTGGTGAATATTCCTGTACTGGTACATTTGAAGAATACATACTGAAAATGAGTAGCGTGCCTGCACAGTATTAAATCTAGGGTCTGTAAACTTGAGTGAAACTGTTGAGCAGATGTATTTGCATTTTAATTTGTCAAACTGAAATGCTCCCATGGGATCAACTGTTGGAAAAAATAATGTTTTAAAGAACTGAGCTCACCATTTTCACCCCAACAGCAGTCTTGATGATCTGATTTCAGTTGAAGCAACATTATGTAGAACCTGGCATTTTGTGCGCTTTGGCGTCCCCCACAGTTTCTGAGCGCAACACCACTGTCGTAAATACAAATCCCAGGTCTGTAACAATTTGTCAATGTGGGTGCTAACTACAAATAAAACTGTTATGTCATAATAATGTTATGTGTTGAAGTCTTGTATGTTGGAAGTAAACATGTATGTAACACTGTGATCCTACTCTCTCACTGAAGTTACATAGTGCGGAGGAGGGAGGAGTGGCTGAGGCAGAGACACCAAAATGATTTTGAAGCAGTTATTTTAAGGTAAAGGAACGTTACGTAATGTTGTTTTAAAGTATAACATGATCTATTAGTTAAGATCTATAAGTTCTGCAACATTTGGGTTTTTTCACAACTCTTTCAAACTTTAGACAACAAACGTGTGGTTAGCAATCTCAACATGTAGTTCTTTTCTATTTTTGGACAGCTGAGAATCCTGACTGTAAAAAGCTTTCACTCGACATGGAGAGAGACGATGTTTATTTTATTTCATTATTTAATTAACGTTTAACTTCAACCTTGGATTCGGAGTCAGCTTTTATAATTCCGCTTCCTGAGTCTGACACATCCAGGAGGCTCAGGCGACCTTAGTGACAGCCGGAGGCAGCTGCCTCCTTTGGGGCTTCACCCAGATGACCACAAACCATGTGGCACTGCGTCTCCTTCACCCCCTCAGCTAATAGTAAAGTCTCGCTCTCCCGGCTCGGAGAAATGGCTGCTTATTTGTTTTTTCATTGGAAGTTAGTGAACTTTATATCAACTTCAAGCAAAACATTTTGTTTAAGAGTTGGCAACATATTTTAACAAATGACGACATTTGAACCCATGTTTGAAACGGTGATCATTTATATTAAAGCATGTTGCTAGCACACATTAGCGTATGTGTGTGAGATGTAACTCTACCACTGCTATATCCAAATCAGTGCAGTGTAAGAATGTTTAGATCACTGACAGAGGACCACTGAGACACAGTGCCACGTGGCTCATCGCAGGCTAATTAAAGTGCAGCAGCCTCAGAGGAGACACCATTACATGTTGTAGGGCTCATTTCTTTTTAGATCAGTAGTCAGTAGTTCACAATGAGCATTATACACCCACATTCAGCAAATACAATCTCTTCATACCTCTCTCTCCAGACATTCCTTGTTTGCTGAGGTGTGTTTATACAAAAGGAGCAGTGGGAGTGAGAGTGGGATGTTCTCATACATTGTTAAAGTTAATGAAAATGCTTTAAATCAAGTCTTTTGAGTGTTTTTATGGACACAAGGGCAGGACATTCAGCAGGGATTACCAGTGAGAGAGACACTATTTTATTGAACGAGGGAGGTAATATTTTCCAGGAAATTAAAGTAAAGAGATTCAAAGGCAACTATACCAACTATTCTATTTACTACTACTACCACTACTATTACCACCCTTTAGTGACAAAAGTAAATGATGGTGTGGTTTCACTCCTTCTCACTCACACTTTATGCGTATCACTGTTAAGAATTCAGGACAAAGACAAAACAAAGAGATACTGCATTTTTTAAATTTGGTAATGTCTGAAGTTCAGCTCCTTGTCTCTTGGCTCTGCCGCCTGTTGAACCCTTTCTTATTTATTTTTTTTGTCCTGGTTTTGTTACATTTTTGTCTTTAAAAATTTTTTTTTTTTGTGAAGCCATGTCTCAACCGGCGGCACACCAAAACCAAAAGCCATAACAGGTATTCTGTTGTGATATATAGACTACTTGAAAACTAGGAAAGCGTTAAGGAACTGCATGCTAATACACTTTGGTTTTGACGGACAATCAAAAGCGGCTGGCTGGCTGTGTATTCATTATCTTCTTTCACGTGATCTATTGTGAAAAATACTGTTTTAAATGACTAGTGTGGACCTAATGTAAAATATCGGATAGAAGTTTATCATGTGTATCATCATCATATATGCAACTCCTTTGGGCAGCCAGCTGGGGCCCAGCGGTTGTATCATGGTTGTCGTGGTCTCCTCTAGTGGCAGCTGCTCACAGTGCACACGTGACTTTCTCTTTCATGACCTAAATTACTTCCAGTGATGAATAAAACCAAATGTGGACAAATTGTCATCGGGAGTCTGCCAGAACAGAAGTGGACCTCCCTGAACTCTGTTGTTCTTGCATCTGAACTACATACGCAGCCGGTAGCTGCTCTTTACCATCATCGTGTGAGATCTGAGGCCTGCCTATAATCTCACGCTTTGCTGTGGCTTCTCGAGGGGCTGATGTGCTGCAGAGCGGCCTGCTGCGTGCCTCACACACAATCATTAGATTAACTACACAAACACAAACCACTACTGAGCAAGTAGTGGGTCTAAGTGCCAACTCAGCCCTAGATGTGCTGCACAGAAACACTGTTATGTCATGGAGCAAATGAGATGTGAGGCATGGTCCAAATGAAGAAATAATCTGATGTCCCGCCACAATAAAGGACCAGGGTGGGGGAGAGTGGTGTGTTTTCATAGCAACAAACAAATTCAGCAAACACACCTTGTGTACGTCACCCTCCTCTTCAATGCAAAGCTTTGCTATGACACACTAAGGATCACTGCCTGAGCAGTTGGTGGTGTTTCGCCATCATTATTAATTGCCAGGAACAATGTACAAAAAGCATTAATCTCATACAAAGATCATACATAGACATGCACTAGATTTAGCTAAGCTGCTAGCTGTTCTGTATGTACTTGAGTGTGTTTTCTTGCTCTGGTAGCTCATGGTGGCCACTGTTAACTGATATTAGCACATTTTGTTAGCTATTCCTGTATAATGGAAATAACTGATTTGGTTTGCTCACTTCTCTACGGGTGCCTCTGTTACAGTATCATAGCATTGGCAACTCATTTATAAATATACTATTTTGTCAAGCTCAGGGTGGGAGGCTCATTCGCAGGGTTATGCATAATGTTATCCTACTGTGTTCCAGGTTACAAGTTGTATAAATGTATTACCTTAACCATGAATCTCCCATCGACTTCAATACAGCTGTCACCACCGTCTGGCACCAAGGCAAGATTTAGTGACGTAAAGACCCTTCCTTCTTTTTTAGGTTCCTTTACTCACAGCCAACTGCAGCACTTTCCCAAGTGCTGCCAGTGTCACTAAAAAGGCTCTATCACTTTCTTCATGTACTTATCACTCATTCAATTTTAATTAGCCATTTCATGTTAAGGACGTGAAAATTATAATCTACACCGACTCATAAATGGGGCAAAAAAAAGGCCATAGTAAGACACATATTTAAAGTATAGCCTATGTAATGTGACAATGGGCAGCTGTGAGAGTTTCCAGTGTGTGTATGTGTTAATCAGCGGGAATGAGGTTGGAAACAACCATAAAACTCCGGTTAGCTCAGGCTCCCTGGGAAAAGATGGCAAACCCAGTCGCTGTTTAATCTTTTTAACTCTTTTTTTAAATGGGCTGAGGGAGGCAATGGAGTCCACACGCTGTTGTGAACTGAATTGCTTTCGAGAGGTGACTACTTTTAATTCAATTTATATTACATAAAAAGATAAATGGCGTATAAATAATGCATCTTATATACTGCGTATACTATAGTCAGTTAAATGAGGGAATCTCTTTTAACTTATCAGACTCTGCAGTCAAATAACCATACCTCAAATAACCATACAGTTTGTCAATCTGACGTTTATTCTTTAACTGCCATTACCAAGTACTGTTAAAGCTGCAATACCCTGGTAAAACCAGATCTCATCTGATGTTACCGATGTTAACAGGTAGAGAACAAACAGGTGGAAATATTTTCATCATAAAATTGACAATACAAAACACAGCCAGACAGGGACAAGTTTCAATTCAAAAGTACATTAAAATTCTGCATAAATTAAGAGACCTAAAGAACAATATTCCAGAGAGGTAATATAAAACTGTACATGACAATACACTTGCAATACATTACAATATTTATTCAAATAAGGCAAAATAGCACCATGAAATAATAATAATCGTAAAAAAAATTCTCATTCAAAACCAAAAACCACACAGTTGTAACAGGAAATACTGCACTTGTAATGTGAACAGTGAAAGCACCAGAAGCACGCACAGAGTTTGTTAGCTGGGTTGATATTACATAGATGACAGTCTGCTCATGTGCTGTCGAAGTAAAGGACTCGTTGTTCTCATGTGCCTTCATGTCATTACTTGGTTAACTGTGGTTTATGTTTTGATCAAGGTAATTAAACTTGTTACAAAATTCCAGACACATTTTTTAAATTGTTAACTACTCTATGTTTTATCATGGTGACATGTCGCATGAGACGGCCTTGTTTGGTCTTTTTATTCCTTTTTTGTCTTCTCTTTCTACATTTATCCTTTTATCTTTTAGACTTTCGTACAAGAACAGTCACTGCTGATGACAAAACAGTCATGGGATACTAATCATTCTTTGCATGAAGACCCATACCATCCCAGTTTCCCACCCTCCTCCCTCTGACCCTCATCTTTTATCTACTGACAAGTCATTGTCGTTCAACCTTCTTCCCCATGACGTTGAGGTGTGGTGAGGAGTTGTACAGTTGTTATGTCCTTAAATATGCATGATCTTTAATTCACAGGAAGTTGTTGGAGATCTGACTTTGGTGGTCAAACAAGTCCTCCGCCTCGGCGCTGTAGGCATCACCTGATGAGAACAGACAATGAAGAGAAGTGGAACACATGGCAACAAATAGTAATGAGATTGAGAGGATTTATGCACACTGAAAGCATCTTCACACCGTACCTGCGTGGCATCCAAACATGTAAACTCGAGCCCCATCGTACTTGCATCGACAGCGCATCACGTTGTTCTGGAAGTCGGACTCAGCCATGTCTAAGGAAGGGTTGACCTCCACCTGTAAAAGAGAACAGTCTTGAGATGAGATGCTGCCAAATTCAAGTCAATCGTCCTCCTCATAGTTGTGAACTGCACTTTGCTGAACAGATAATGTATTAACAATGACCACAAACATTTAAGAATACCCAAAGATGAGTATAATTGAAAGTGTTTTCCTATTCTAGAGCAGACAACCAGCTAGAAACAAGAGGCAACACAAAAACATAAGTAAAACTAAGTGTCTGACGCCTACAGCGAGCAACAACCAGTAAACCCTATTCAGAGGCCCTCAGATTCCCACTGGTATTATATGGCCTGGTAGCTCTTTTATGTAGCCAGGTGTCGGGCCGTGCAAGGCTCTAAACATGATTAAAATAACCTTTAGTTGGATTCTGAATCTGATGAGAAAACAGTGATGTTTTGCTAAGATCGGTGAAGAGGGAGTTACAGTAATCAAGATAGGACGAAATAAGCACCTGGTGGGCCTGATTTGAGCAGTATCTTTCTGCTGGTAAAAACACGAGTGGACCCAACATTTCACATGTTGGTGAAGATTCCAGGTCTTCCACAGAAACACCTATGTTGTGGAAGGTAAATTTACCAGAGGAGATTGAACAGCCACATTTTTCCATTGGATTCGGGACAACACCAGCTGAGGCAAAAATAAGAATTTCTGTTTTGTCTGTGTTTAGCTGTAGACAATTACCAGCTTTCATATCTTTTATATAATTGAAGCAATTTAGTAAAACAGACCGTTTTGAAACATTATGAGGCTTAAACTAAAAGTATAACTGAATGTCGTCTGCATAGCAATACTAGGAGATTCCATTAAAATTGCTTATTATCGCCCCGAGAAGTACAATGCAAACAGCAATGGTCCCAGGCCAGAACTTTGGGGTACACCACAGAACAGAGATTGAGTCAATGTCCAACCCGTTTTCAGTGCAACACTTGTGCAAACAATTTGTCTCCCAGTCTCCATGGCTACTCATCCTGGTTATAGAACCACTCACAAATGCAATTATAGCATCCTAGCTTGTCTTTCTTGCTGGAATACAGTGCATGCATTGTATTACCCGGTATGCAGATGATATTTATCATAGTTATAGAAGTATTAGTCTCCCTTAAGCATGTATAATGAGCTTTTCAAAGGATTTCAAAGAGATCTCTGGATGTGACATTGACTGAATTGGTTAACATCCTAACTAACACTCCATACTGAAAGAAAACTATCCACCTTTGGCCTGAACCTCAATTACTCCTTTACCTATCTGGGAAAAAAGAATTCACCCCACAACACAGACAATCAAATATAATTTTGAAAAAAGAAACTCCCATGTGAACAGGTACCTTTTACACAAAGATGGCTCTCCACCATCTTTGTTTTTTTACACTGAACAAAACAGCATTGGCATAACCCGAGTCTGTTAGTACCTCTGCTGGCAGGCCAGAGTTGCAACAGAGTTGAAAATCTTTATTCCATTTTGACATTAGACAGAGACCGCCCAGTCTGTTGTGGTTAAGTAATGAGAATATTCTTGCAAATGTTTGGGAAGGTTTCCTATTGTCTTGCTAATACCTATGTTGAAGGGTTTACTACACTGTGACAGGGTTCCAGACCCGGCTAGTTGTATTCATCTCTATCTTAATCGTACATGTATGTTAAATATTAAGTCAGGGCCAGAAAAGGCTGGCTAAGCATAGCATAAAGACTGCAAACAAGAGGAAACTGCTTAGCTGGATCTGCCCAAAGATGAAAAAAGCTGCCCACTGGCCCCTCTATGGGGGGCTATGTGCAGAACCATTTCTTGGTTGGGAGCCTGGAGACAAGTAAGTTTCCATCTAAGTCTAAACTGGGACTCAGTGTCTTTCAATAAAGCAAGGGAACAAGTGAGAAACTGACACTTCAGACAGTTAGGAAACAACTGGTTTTCCACAAGGCCAACTGCAAAGCCACAGGATTATTGTTCTGTCCTTTTCTATATGGACCATCATGTATAAATTGGGGGCTCAGGCGCTGCATGACATCACTTTCCACTGTTATCTCGACCCAGGAGAAAACCCGGCTGGAGATGCAGATGACAGTTTTGGGTTTGGATTTAAGTTGCAGCCTATCATTAGGCTGTAGCCATGGTTGGTTGCCATGGTTTGTTGTTTTCCACCCCGTCTGTCTGCCCGCACCATATATAACAAAAAGCGCACAAATGAATTTTCCTGATGCACACATCAAACAGATAACCTGACCGCATATTCAACCAAGCAGCCCAGTTTCATTTTTTATATACTGTAAAAAAGTTGTGGTAGCAATTATATTTACAGCAAAAAAAATAGTCATGATATTAATAATTCTTTTTCATTACATTTTCAGCCAAATTTGGTCACAATATAAACTTCATATATTTTTTTGATTGCATGTCGAGAGCAGCCAGTGATTTCAGCACATGCTTTATAGTCCCGGTGTAAAACACTATATTAACTTGGTGGCAGCTGATGCTCTTTTAAAAGCTCTTGTAATGATGTGAAACAAAGGGCCCAGAGCCGGTTTTACAGAACAATGAAAGGTTGTCACTGTCATGTAAAAGCTTGTGAGGTTGTGCAGCTGATTTTTAAATGACGGAGCACTCAGCAGCAATCAAGCTGAGGTGGACGTGACTCATTGGTTTAAATGTATGGTCCTAAAAATGGCTGCCACCCTGCCATTCCCGGTAAAGGCTCACCCAGCTGCATGAAAAGACAAGCGAGCATCTGCGCCCTCCCTCTACCTCTCAATTCTTGCACAAATTTACGAGCAGCTCAACTACTGTCGAACCGCAATCGTGGCCGCAAAGTGCTGCTAGGTCGCGTCGTCTTGGCAGAGGCGTGGATCTCTGCTTTATGACATGTACGTGGGTTTACCTCTCAAGACGTGGCTCATCGCACGGTGCGGCCGGACCGCTGCTGCGTGCCGCTGTGCTTTACATACAGTCTGCAGGCACGCATGCAAAGACAAACATCTTGATTTTATGTCAGAAATAATTAGAAACTGTAAACATCATCACTTTGTTGCCACTGAGCTGTCGGGGCAAAAATAGAACAAATGACACAGAGGACAGATTAGTAGGTCACCGCAGCAGATTGGGTGTCTAGAAGCCGGAGGTTGTCGAGCCAACAAACTCCTCTTTTAAACATAAAACCCGGTCTGTACAAATGCAAAGTGCTGACAGAGCTGCCCCACTGCCAATAAGCCTGTACTTTCTGAAAGGGTGGACTAATAGCAGGTCTACTTTCTATATAAATCCAGACTAAATTCACTTTCCTTAAATACGCACACACCCTTAAAACTACATACATGCTGTACACCTGAAACAGCCAAGAGCCATTTACTGAAATTATAGTCTTTTATCGCAGCTTTTATCTCGTGTGCGCCTTCAGATGTCGAAACACCCACCCCTGTGTTTGCTTTTTTTTTTCTTCCCGCTGTCATGCCCGACCTGAGAGGCTGTGTAAGCACCTAAGATGATGCCATTTCGCCGTGAAGATCGAGAGGTGGATTATTTTTTTCTCTGCTTTTCTTTTTTTTTTTTTGCAGAACAGTTGCAAAATGAACTCTTCAGACAGCTGAGCAGACTGTGCCATAGACTCAGCTGACATTTTGTCTTGCGTTGACGTATATGTCTTTCCTCCTCACCTGGAAGATGTATTCACCGGGACGTATGTCAGTAATGTCGATCCACTGGCAGTCAATGTCGTGGCGGTAGGTGTCCCAGCAGCCCACTGAGATGCCTTGCTGTCCCATATTATAGCAGGCATACCTCTTATGGATACCTGGTGGGAACAAACAGATTGAAACACATGAGAGACAAAAAGAAGACGATGATGTGAACGTTTTCTGTCGAGTGTCTGGGCCTGAAATTCTCTGGTCTGTTTTTGGGGGACTGTCAAAAGAATAGAAAGGATCTAAGCTGCGTGAAACTGTCTGGGTGTTTGCGAAGCCAAGATCAATTTAGGCTTGGCCTCTGATCTTACAGCCCGCTGCTGACTTTGAGTGCTCATTATGGGATTTCAGCTTCGCACTTTTATGTATTCTTGATTCCCTTGTTTGTCACGAACGGGCTCCTGTTTCCAGATCTCCCTCAAAAAAAGCAGATTTACGTTGTCTTACCATCAGGGCAGTAGGTGTCCTCCAGACAGAAGCTGGCTTTGTGACCTTCGGCCACCTTGGACCCATTGAGGGTCAGCAGATCGTAGTGGGTGAACACCTCGATGCTGTGGTAGTGCCTGAGGATTTGATCAGGATCGCAAGATTAATACGTGAAGGGAGTAAATAAACCAAGGGAGAAAGATCTCCATTACATTTGCTGCTGTTTTTGCCTTTCACACATTCTCACCTACATCATCCTGTGGAAAAAAAACTCTGACGATTATTTGAAATGTCGCAGCCATAAATCAAGCTATACTGTTGTGAAGCAAACAAACAGACACAGACAATTAAAAAAACACGAGTGGGAAGACAGATATCAGTTTGGTGTCGCTCTTTCTCTCATTACGGAGCCTTTCCCAGACCAGACTTTACCAAAAACTGCAAGCCCAACCATGTGTTTGCTGCTCGCTGAGGCAGTGATTGGGTTGCGGCTGGGAAGGACACCGAGCTGTGCCTCCCGTTTTGGGACACAGAACCACAACCGCTGAGATAAGAAGCCAGGCTGCTCTGAGCGCAGTCATGGCTCTGACTGTAACAACTGGGTGACTGACGGGGAGGATGTTTATTGTAAACATCATTTTGGAGAATAAAAGATTGTGTTCATTGCGCGAAATGACAGACTTTTCGTGTGTGTGTGTGGCTATTTATAGTCCACATCTCAAAAATATCACTGCACCCAGTGATCTTAATTCTTAAATTCCTATTCATCTTCTGCTGCAGACATTCAATTGTTTGACCTCTGGTTGCAACACCCAAAATTGCTTCTTTTTCTTGTGCCACTTCATAATGAGGCCCAGTCTTATTATACAGCATATTTTTTTCCAACCGAACCCTGCAGAAGCTCAAATTACCGCAAAGTTACTCCCTATCTGGTTGAAGGCGTAAAATGAGCGGCTGCTGGTTGCAAATGAAAAACCTGAAAGCTCCTCTAAGAGACACAGCTGCTTGGGACTCTGCAAACTCTGGTTATGAGGCCTCCCTTCCCCTCAGTCCTACCTGTGACACTGGTGCCACGTCCAGCTCTCTCTGCTGGCCCGGGGTCGGAAGTCAGCGCGGCCCATGTTCATGATACGGGAGGAGAAGCGCAGCAGGCGGCGGTGTCCATAGGGCCATTGCATTCTGGCGGCAGAGGAGGACAGGCAGTTCTCTTCGTTAGCGCAGGTCAGCAGGTGGAGGGGTCGGTCCTCCAGGTAGGCCGTCTCCTGGACGAGCTGGGCATCCAGCACAAGGTCAGGAGCAGCTGTGGGGGGGTCAAGACTCAGAGTTAGTTACGCTCCCGCTGAGCAAATAATACCACGGCGCTCACACGGTTTTGACTCACTTTCTACACATGTGACTCCTGCAGCTCTACCGTCTCCTCCTCTGGGGCAGTAGACATTGGTGTTTCTGCGACACTGCTGGATGGACATCTCAGTGCCAATGCAGTGAGTTCCACTCAGAACCACCTCGGCAGCATCTGTAGAACCGGGCCAGTACCACGTCTCCTGCACAGAGACGCAAGGAGATAACAAATTCACACACCGAATCATTTCAGACAGGCAGAAAATATGTCAGTGCTGCAGGCAAATAGCAGCCTCTGCTGTGCACAGAGAAAGACCCCCTTTTTTTATAGGAACTATCAGTACACATCATCACATTTTCCACTCTTTTCGCAATTTTAAAACGGCCTGTAAAATGTTTCCCAGCAGCTTCCCCCCCCCACTCAAAACACACTCAGGCTGCCCTTTCCATGCACAGTTCTATTTTCAGTTTGTTTGCTCTGTGAATTTCTTCCGATCTCTCCTCGCCTCACTTTCCCTCTTTTATTTTCGGTGTGCTGGAAGTGGACGTTTGAGAAGCCTGTAATTACCTCAGGCCTCGGTAATAACACGGCACAGACTCACAAACAGTAGGACGGAGACGAGGGAGAGAGAGAGAGAGAGAGAGAGAGAGAGAGAGGTGGAGAAGGAAATACAGAAGCACACAAAACAAAAGCCCAGTGACAGAATAGGAGAGAAACTGTATTAACTTATTATATTCTGCTCTTTACCTGATGAGCTCTTGAGGCGAAACCCAAGCCCAGCTGTCGACAGACCACCATGGCCTCGTTGATGCCCCAGTTCTCGCTGCAGACCGAACCCCAACGCCTCACCCCTCCGACCTCCATCAGAACCTCCACGCGGCCCTCTGATGGCTCTCTGCCTCCTGCCAGACGCACCTGATTGTTCAGAGAGGAGGAGGTGTTTTATTGTCAGTCCCATGGCAAAGCTAAATGCCCTTGTGTGTGTGCGTGTGTGTGTGCGTGTGTTTTTGTGTGTTTCCCACCGTGGTCTTCATGCCGGTGTTGGGGACGTTGCAGCGGACCGCCACGTCCTGGCTGTGTTTGCAGGTGTAAAGGGGCACCTGTCTGTAGTGGCACTCCGTGATGGACTTCTCCCTGCCTGTGCACTGCACACTGTTCATATGGATTGGACCAGTACCTACAGAATAAGGGCGGGGAGCGAGAGTTGATTGATGCGCATGTGTCCTACCGACCATAAGCCACATGCAAAACGACAGCCTACACACATGGTACATAAAAAGACTCTAAAACCTGATGGATCTTTTGCCATGGATGTCTGCAGAGTGGGATTAAGAGCCCAGACATGATCAGGACCTCTGATGTGGCTCTGAAACGGAGCTTAACCAGAGAGCTTCTGGTCTAAAGGACTCTACACTGAGCAATGGGGCCACGCTTTATGAACCAAAATAGATAGATGGCAAAATAGAGGAAAAATCTTTGAACACATCTCTGTTTGTGGAGGTGTGTGGGGCCCAGGCAAAAGCCCTATAAAAAAGCCCTATAATTTGGCCCTCAAATAGCAAGTGATGTCATCCAGTCTACCCATGAGCCCTCACAGTGCTCCTGCAACACACAGATTCATCTCCTCTCCGCTATATGCTCGCACAACTCTGGCAAAAAATGGCCCGAGACATTAAAAGCCACAATGCTCCATTTTGCCGTTTAACCATGTTCATTATTCACACATAACTGCACCATAGCACCTACTTTAATAGAGCCCTAAAAGTAACACTCCAGTGGCTCCCATGAATTACTTCATTAAATAAAGTAGAGAGAAGGAAATGCACCCACCATTATAGGACATGCTATGTGCTCATTTGGGCCGAAAGATAATGGGAGGAAATTAACGTGATTACAGAGTCACTGCAGAGGTACGGCAAGGAAAAAAAAAGAAGAAAAAAAAAGACAGTAAATGAGTGTGTGAAAGTGGGGTCTGTTTCCTCGGAAAATGTTTAACTCTGTTCCTGCGAGACAATTTAGTGGCCTATATTTTTCGTGCCCACAACAGAAGCAGTGCCAAAGTAATCACAAGCCCTGTGAATGTTTGTCCTGCTCGCTGCTGATTGCCTGACATCCTGGTTTCAAAGCTGCGCTGACTTCTCACATGCAACGGGCTCATTTTGACAGCAACGCATGCCGTTGTTTTGTCCGCTGGTCATGGGTAGAGTCCCTCAACAATCAGCTTCTGCGATAGAAGTAGAAATCAGTCTGTAAACAGCTTCCCTGGGTTTATTTGTCTTCCTGGGCGCATGGTTCTTGGAGTGCTGCGCGTAGCGGCAGACATCTAGGCTGAGAAGTGTTTAGTCTAAAAGATGGCTGAGCTCAAGTGATCACGCTCAGAGTGCATGGTGAGCTCGGGCACTGTAACGTCTGTAACGTTCAGCGCGTATCTTATTATCAGATCAGTAGCCGGGGGTCAATTTTAGACTCTGTGATTTTTACGAAAGACGAAATCTGCTCAAGAGGACAGACCCAGTTATGGTTTTGGTTTAAGCGTGACGTCACTAGTCACGGTGAGTATACGCATCACTGGAAAGCACCAGGAAGACTTCAAAGCACAGTCTGACTTCATGTACACTATGTGTGTGGCTATGTTTACAGTGTGTGTGCCGCCTCACCCTGTCCCAGCTGAGCCTTGGTGAGGGCCTCTTTGGCTGTCCCAAATCCCAGCTCTCTGCACACCACGGTGGCTGCATTGATGTCCCACAGGTGGTCACACACGGTGCCCCACTTCCCCTCCCTCAGCACCTCCACACGGCCCTCCCCGATGCGGGGCCCGGCCTTCAGACGCACGACGGGCTGGAAGGGAAACAATAGAAATTAGGTGAGAAATGGCAGTTTGTAAATTAATCTGGAAATGTTTTATTTTTCTGGATTTTTTCTGGATCTGGATGCTTTTAGGTACATTTTCAGAGCTAAATATATATCAACTTGATCTGGACCAGGAGATATTCTTTTGTAAACTTATTTTGACATACATAGACACATGTGCTAGCTTTCATGCTGAGAGTAATTTGAGAAGATTAAATCCACGGCGAGGAGGTGGTTAGCTTAGCTTAGACTGCTAGCCCATCTGTCTAAAGCACACCTAAAAAGACACTGTAACACTGCAATCTGACATGGTAACACTTTTAAAGGATAAAAAACAAAACAAAGCAAGATATCTTGCATGAATTTACTAGTGAGCTACAAGTATGTTTGCCCCCCGTTGCTCCCTTAGCTGCGTCCACAGATATGTGGAATCAATCTCCTTATCAAACAGTAGGCGAGAATGCAAAGAAGCATTTCACAACATGTTAAACCATTTCTTTATGTCACCCCTCAGCAGAGACTGTTTTCCTGATGTAGCCCTAATTTAGCATTCTTGCTCTTTTTAGCCCTCTGCAAGTGTTTAACGACCAGACAAACGAAGGAACTGCAGTCATACCCATAACTATTACAACATGTGTTCTAATTAGACTTTGAGTGTGATGAGAAGGCTGCAGAGCCTTTCTTCTGTCTGATTAGCTTAGCTTAGCGTATAGGCTGTCGAACAGAAGCAACTAATCAAATATGTTGTTTTACTTTTCAATACAGCCCGCCTTGAGGCCCAGAGCCTGACTCGCTGTTTCCCTCTTGTTTCAGCCCTTATGCTAAGCTAAGCTAAGCTAATTGCTAATAGCTTCAACTATTTAGCTAACACACATTTCTAAGTGGCCTATTGGGTAAATCTACCCAAACTTCTCCATGAAAATCGATAAGCATATTACCTAAAATATTATTTTATTTGAACCAATTTGCTCATAATTCCCCTTCACACTCACTGGCACAGCAGGTGGTGCGGGTGCTCTGCCGTAGCGTGCAAACTGGGATCCAGGGACACAGCGGACCACAGCGTGCATGCCACCGCTGCATGGGACGTCATTCCTGGGGAGGGACAGCTGTGTCTGGCACTGCGCCAGAGAGACCTCCGCACCCTTACACTGCACCTTCTCCACCCAGTAGGCCTTCTTGCTGATCTGTGTCCTCAGCCTGATCGGGGAAGGAGGAGGAGGAGGAAGGGAAAACAGAGGTAAGACATATATTTGCGAATTTGTCACATGACTCATGATATGACACCTATGTTATAAAGTTCTGTTCTTCAAAGAGAAGACTGTACCTGGAGGACGGATCAGCCAACTTGGAGTCCCAGAGTTTCCTGAAAGAAACAGAGGATCACACTCTGGATTGAGCTGTGCACCTTTATATAGACTAAACAACCAGCTGTGCTTCACACTCCCACAGTCCGCTCATGTTCTCCTCCCAGTCTCCTCTTTCCCCCTCAATCATCCTTTTTCTTCTCTTCCTTGACAACCCCACTCTGTCTATCAACCCCTAAATAAACAAATTGAATGCTGCGAAGGAGACACAACATGCTGGAAAGGGCGTGTGTGTCTTTGGATAAACATAGCCCTCATGTAAGAGACAGGCAGATTTACAATAACGGATCACATAATTCCCTCTTTCTCCTTTCTTTGCTCTCAAACCACCACTTTCATGTTTTTTTTTTTAGATCTTCCATTTCTACATTCAAGGGTATTACTGTTTCAGTGTTTGTCTATATGTCTACACTGGATGTCTGGTTTGGGGCTTTCAGGTGGAAAAGAAACTAAAAATACGAACGAGCCACTATACATTAATCCCTGCGAGAAGTGTTATTGAGGTCTGCCAACTCCAACAGGGTTTTCTAAACTGTGTCTAGTTTTATGGATTTTACCTTAAACTGGAGTCAAATCCTAAAGGGAAACAGTGTGTATACACAAAATGAGGCCCCTATATGCCT
>CAEMYA010000364.1:404355-432196 GCA_903131615.1 Diplodus sargus
CACACACACACATTCTAAAACCTAAAAAAGTAAATAAGAAGAAGAAGAAGAAGAAGAAAAAAAAGCGAGTTCAATAAAAGAATGATTCACACACCAGGCAGAGTCTGGGAAGTGTCTCACTGTGACACATTCACACACACATACACATACACACACACACTACAGCTGACCACTCGCATCGACCAGTGTGACCACAGACAGGTGCAGCGTGACTGCCGCCCTTCATGAATGTGCCTGAATTAAATGAGTCAGAACACCAAGTTTAGACAGGAGCATGCTTTGCTGTACAACCAGATCCATGATGCAATTAAATATTTGGCAGACTAAAAAAGGAGATGTTTCCTCTCCAGGAGAACCCAAGTATCCTGGTATTCCGCGGGTTATTATGCACTGTCCCAACACTCGATGAGAAATGTGTTTGAGGCCGGGAAGGCTTAAAAGGAAACCCACAATAGCAAGCCTGAGTCAGACAAACTCTGGAACACGTGCAACACAAATCACTTACAATCAGGCCAGACAGTGAAAAGCAAACTGTGTATTTCTTTTACTATGAATGGAAATTTCCATCCTCAGATAAACTTACACGGTTACATATCATTATTTTGGGATGTTTGCTGCTCTCCAGCCACTGAGAAATGTAATTTAGGCAGCCAGTCTGGTCAAGACAACTGGTCTGCTACGGCGGATAAAGTTTCCTCTTCTACAATGAACACACTCAATGTGGGAAAAACCTGCAAAGTAAGGCTAAATCCTAGGCTCTCTTTGCATTGTAGCAAAAATATCCTAAACCTGCAAAAAAGTGATTTTCTTGGCAATTTTGACAACATGACCTGTAGAGTTGATAAGGGGAGTGAGCAAACAGAGACTTATTTACCCACCCAGCAGTCACGTTGCAACATTATCATCATGTCCACCTGATGAGTGGGATTTCACTCTTTTTAAACTCTGCTTTTGGTCTCCACCAACTGCTGAACAATTAGCTTACAGTGGATTTAGCATGACAACAGATTCTGCTGGGATCGCGGTTGAAAGTAAAACAGAAAACAAACCTAAATTCTACAGATGTTTAAACAGCCCTAAAGGGAACTGAAAAAAATCTTTCTTTCTTTCTTTCTTTCTTTCTTTCTTTCTTTCTTTCTTTCTTCCCACCACCTCAGGGGAATGTTAATCAGTATGTATGAGTTGTATGCATGCATGTAAGTGTAAGTGATTTGTTTGTTTCTTTTGTGTGAGTGAGCCTGTGAGTGTTTGCACACTGTAAAACGTTTCATAACTCGGTGGTAAATCAAAATGAGGGAGACAGACTCTGGGGGGGTGTTGGTTCATGGTTTGGAGGAGGGGGAGGAGGAGGGGGAGGAGGAGGGGGGAGCGCTACCCATATAATTGCCTGCTCTGCTTGGCAGTGTCTGCAGTGCGGTCGCGCAGTAGCATGTTGGTTCGCACACACCAGACATGGAAATATGCACTCACATATCAGCTTTCCCCGCCGTGCCTCTGTAAAAACAAAGCCCTTTAAAACCCCGGCGTCGTAACCCAACGTTATGACTGCATGCTGGGAAACATGGAGCGGGTGATGTAAGTCTGAACCCTTTGTGAACTTGGCGACTTTTATAAGCGTCGCCTAACTTCACACGGCGACAAAGAAGCTTGCGTTCCTTATCGTTGCCTTTGACACATTCGAGTTGTCCTACTAAGAGTTGAAACTCAGACGGTCAGTGATGCTCAACCTTTCACACAGGTCGGAGCCGAGTTATGACTTTCTTGCTCTTTTAAGGAGTTTTATAGGAAGGGAAGGGAACCGCAGCATCATGCCTCAGGCGCAAACAGGTTGCGACCACAGCACTGCTGAGGACTTTCTTACTTCTCAGGATCTTCAGCTTGGTGCCAGTTTTTTTTATGCGACTCTGACCACACAACACCATAAGCCGCACTGGAGTGAGGAGCTGACTGTCAGGAAAGCAGAGATAACCTGTTATTATACCGCATGAATGCAAAGCTGCCTGACTGGAACAATTGGCTCACCAAGGAGACAGCAGGTTGCCACACTGACTCCACAACAGCCTCTAGACAGTCCCATCATCCCTCATGGAATGAAAACTCATAGGGGTCATAATGATGTACTTTCCATGAAATGTGGTTTTTAGTATAATTACCACAAAGGCACAGAAGTATTTTAAGTGAGGAGGAGAGACGGAACAGGGGTTAAAGTCAATTGAGCTGAAGAAGTTACTGTCGGCCTCAAAGGGAGCGTTGATGTGATGAAACACGGGAGCTGGAAAATGGCTTTAGCTCTCGCCTTTTGTAAGCGCAGCAAAGTGGGGGAGTATTTAAACATCTGTAAAAATGCGCTGAGCAACTTAACAGGCTGAGACAAAGCCAGTCACACCAAAAAAACAACTACACAGCCAGAGAGGGGAGTGCTGACACAGCAAAGGGTGTGCAGCAGGTTCAGCCGAGAGAATATTCTCGATCAGAGGATCCCTCAGACCATAATTACAGTTGTCCCAGTGGACAAAAAACCCCAACGAAGAGCAGGCATGGACCACAGAAAGCACAGCGGGTTGCACCAGGAGGACGTTACGTGACTGTTAGCATGTGGGGATCGATATAAACAAGAGCCTGAAGCCGCGCTGTGCAGCTAAGGCACTAAGTTATCCAGCTGAGGCTGAAGGGGATATCAGCAGGTATATAATAAACCAAGGTCCAAATTTTGGCAATCCATCCAAAAGTTCTTGTTTTTTTATTTTCCTTAAAAACACAAATGTCAACCTCATGGTGGCACTAGAGAAAACATCAGGAGATAAAGTCCATCTGTTTGTGAAGTCTGTATGAAATTCTGAGATTGAGATGGGAGCCCTATCCTCTGGGGACCACGAATGTCTGTACAAAACTTTATGCAAATACAAGTAGGGGACTGACAGACATCATCTGTCATCCAGAGGGCAATGCTCATCAGGTGACTAGAAATGGCCATTGTTGCCTGTCACTGGATAGGTTTTTTTTTCTGAGAACTGCTACCTCGGGAAACATTTTCAAAAATACACCCAACATAAATACATACCAGATGCCAACGATCCACCTCTTGCTTCTGGTTCTTTCTGTTGAAAAAAACCCTCTTCTCCTCTCAGTTGTTTACTGCCGGACAAAAATGGCTACTGTGTTCGTCTCCCACGTAGCTGGGTGGAGGTTTACAAAAAACAAACAACATTCCCCTGGCCTGCTCCAGTCTTTACACAAGCTGCTGGCTGGGTTCTTGGCACAGAAATACGGTGTTCTCTGAGGTGTTTTTCAGGGTTGTTGTCCACAGTAGCATGGGACTAAGAAAGTTAGCGCAATACACAACAAGACCTGGCCGTGTGATCACATCTTTGTTCATTCTTTGAACTTGAAAGAGCTTCTAGCTTGAACAACAAAGTGAGGATAAACTGGGTAAAAGTTTCTCACATCTGAACGGCACGGCTCTGGAGAAGCCTTAACGGATAAGACACTGTGTGAGAGAGTTATTCATCGCGAGCTCTGTGGCTGTGGTGGCGAGCCGGCCAGCTGAGGAGAAGCAGCCTGTATCCTGCAGCAGAGCTGAGCTGAGCAGGGCACAAGGGGTAATTATTGGCTGCATGGGGAGACAGATGGTGCAGGGCAGGTCAGCGGTCAGTACAGTCGTTCTGTTAGCCAAGCCATAAAAAGACCTCTGTGGGCAGACAGATGGACACATTCACATGTGCACAAGCCTATGTGTGTGCATGTGAATCTTGTACATTGTTTGCGCAGCGTCTCGTAAGATGCTGCGCAACGAGGGTGGAGGGAGGGGTGTGTTAGCGTGCGCGCGGGTGTGAGTGTGTGTGTGTTAGTGAGGTATTTGGGTTTTGATGGTATTTGTGTAAGGGCTTTGAAGGTTTGTGGAGGTGCTTGTGTGGGTATTTATGGCTAAAGTTAGACGGATGAGCTGGATTTATAGAGACAAAATAAGCCTGACAACCTGACCTTATGAGTTGAGCAAATGATTTGTGTTTGAGGAACAATAAAAGAGTTAAGAAAAAATACAAGAAACTGAAAGCCGGAGTTCTTTTTCCTTTCCTACCTAGTCTCTGTGCTAGCTTTCGCAATTAAATGGGTTTTCTGCCTATATGTTCAACTGAAATGTGCATCTATTAATGTAAGTCGACGTAAAACATGCCCACGTGTAGCCGTGACTGTTGACATACAACGTACGATCGCGTTACGATCTCCAGGTGACTTGCGCGGACCGTGCTTCTGGACTAATTTTGATGTAGTGATGTGATATATGATTCTGCAGATTCTGCTGATGAGTCTGCAGAGGATGTGTTTTTTTTTTTTTTTAACTTGGCTGTTCCTGTTTCTTACTTCCAGCCCTCTTGCTTGTGTTGAGCGTAGCCGATGCGTAGAGCCACTTCTGAAACGCTCTATGGCGAGTCTGTCGGCATCACAAGCATTGTCTAGGGCAGCCACGGCGGTTGCGATGCAGCCAGAATGCAACACAGGCGCACCCGATGGGATCAAGCCATAAGTCAACCTACTGTTGAAATTTCCATTTCGATACGACCTACCTCGCCTTCATTGTGTGATAACTGAGTCATGTTTCAAGATCATGCCGCTTACATTACAGTGGGCAGAGATGACTCTTTATGTATGATGATCTCTTCCTCGAGCTCCATGGACTTGGTTGGGAGCCAATCCAAAGATTTCTGTACTTAGTTCCACTCCATATCGTGATAATTCTCTCAGTTACATCACATTGTCATGTGATGTAACTGTTTTCGGTATTTTTTTCTCTTTCACCTTTTATGATAATAAAAATAATAATAATAATAATAATAATTATTTATTATTATTCCTTAACATGGTCATCTGATATTGTTTGTTGAGGTTCTTCGGGCTTTATCTATGCATGCTATGCTATACAGTTGTTATTTGTATTTATGTGAAAGTGCTGCTGCACACAGTTTCCATGCGGGGGCTCCTAATTATAAGCGATTAGACACCCTGTAATAAGGGTTTCACGTAACGACACACACCATAATGATGATGATAATCCTGTAGTCTGGATCTGACATTAATAATATACTCACTGAGACTATTTTAAAGGTCTCTGTGAGGCCCAGTCAGCCGACGGGGCAGACAGGCCAGGCCTAACGGGCCACAGCGGACCTGTCATGCCAAGTGTGGTTTTACTAATGACAGCGGTCGTGGTTAACCTCTACTACGGGGGGTGGCGAGCAGCAGTCCAGGCATGGGGCCGCCTAATCCGTGATATTCCACCACACTTTTCCATCCCTTTCATAACCACATGCACACACACACATGTGCACGCACACATTCGCGCGCGCCCGCACACACACACACACACACACACACACACACACACACACACACACACACACACACACACACACACACACTTCTTCTCTGCCACTCTCCTGTGTTCAGTTTCACACATTCACCTGTAGGCGTTTTGGTCAAACGCTTCGGCATCCGGGAATCCTAACATGCCACAGACGACGCGGCTGCTGCTGAGGTCCCAGCCATTGTTGCACACATGACGCCACCTCCCAGCATTCTTCACCTCCAGCACTCCTTCCGTCACCAGACCGCCATTGTTGCCGGACAGCACGGGCCGGAGACGAGCCTCCTCCAAGTGAGCAGATCCCTGTCCACGAGAAAACAAGCAGTTTTTAAAGATGATTTATAACTCTGTATTTATCCTAAATTAAGACTTTTATTTAAACTTCCCTGCCAGAGGATAGACATGGATCTTTGTCAGACTTTAAGAAGGCTTCAGCCTCAACCCACATCAACCAGGATTTTGTCCTGCATTCTAAAACAGGATTGACTTGAGTCAATAAACAGGACTTTGTTTAACTTTACAGGAGCAGACAGCACGCAATCAAGAGAGGAATAACGTGATAAGATGACACGCCATGTCTCTAATCATCGCACTCTCTAATCATCCATAGTATGCACTGTAGGCAGCAGGAAGGAGACTAACAGAAAACACAGTTTGTTTAATGTGACTGAGTACGTGTCATGGTGATCACAAAATGGTAAAGAAAGTGTAAACTCTGCAAGTTGGAAGCGAAGAAAGCCAAACACAAGTGACAATTTCCTTTCATCTGACTTTCTTGTGTGTTTGAGGAGTCGGGGCTGTAGATCTTCTGGTGGTTTGGTCCTAAACTTAAAGTCCTGCTGCTGCCCAAGAGCTGGTTCTGAAGAAGGTCTGGTTTTAGGTTTGCCTCTAATTACACATGTCCTCTGGCCTGTGGCTGTACAAATGACATTTATGTATGGGAGTCTGAATAAAGCTAGATTGGGCTACTTTTTTGGGGTGTGTACTAGAGGTTGTGTGTCCATGTGTGTGTTTTTACCTGCGTGTATTGTGCATCTGTCTCCACTCCCATGTCTGGATAAACAGGGTCAGGTTCGACATGGTTCCCACTGAGCTGCTGATTCCTGTCGCTTCGCCGCTCTGCCTGGGACTGCCTGTCTACCTGCCCCCCTGCGTCTCGCCTCACTCCTTGTGGACTTGCCCTCGCCATCTCCTGTCTCTGCCTGTAGGATGCACCGTTTGCCAGACGTGGAGGCAGCTGGTGACCCTGCGGCAGAGCTGTGCTGACCTGAGTTGAAGTTGCTCTGGAACCGCCTCGATTCCGTCGCAAGATCTGGATCTCGTGGCCATTTTCCTGCGGAGTGATGTTGCTGCGGCGGGAAGCCGTTGGGTTGCGATTGAGCGCGATCTCGTGGCCTCTTGAGGAAGAAGAGGAGATGCCGGCTGGGGCTGGTGGGGCAGCTGGAGGAGACGCAGACTGTGGTGGGTTTCTCTGTCTGGACTGGCTTGGCTGTTGCCTGGAGGATGACGGGGTCTCCTCCAGGGAGACAGGTGGGGAGCCAGGTCTTCTTTCTGGGCTGCAAATGACCCCCAGGTCCTCAGCATGGGTGCAGTCATTGACTCCCCAACCATTGGATTGACATTCTGCAATGGAAGCCTCTGAGCCCCTGCAGCGCACATTGTCCAACCAGATCAAACCTAAGAAGAAAAAGAAATTCATTAGTTGTTCTTTATCAGTTAGGTGTTAAGAGCTTAACACCATCAGCTGGACATACCTTGTCCCTGGCCAAACTTGGCACTGTGCGCCCATGTAAAGCCACGTTGGAAGCCCAGCTGTCGGCACACGACATTGGCCAGGTTGAGATCCACCTCGTCGTCGCACACTGTGCCCCATGCGCCATTGTAGAACACCTCCACACGCCCCTCGTTTGCACCGCGCCGCCCCACGCCTGCTAGACGCAATTGCACCCCCTGGGCCGACAGCGGAGGGGGGTAGATGAGAAGCAGGAGGAGGAGTGTGGAGAGGGAGCTGAGGCACAGCATCCTGGAGGGAAAAGAAGAAAAAAAAACGGGATGATGGGAAAGAAATGAAAGAGCTGCAACGATGGGAAAAGAGAGGCAAGGCAGGACGGAAAAGTTGCATGTAAAGCTGCAGCCCCCCATAGGCACGTGTTACCACAGAAATCCCAAAAATCACACAAGGCCATCAAACTCACATTCCATACTCTGACAAAACATATAATTAGAAACTTCTCCTCTAACCCTAATGGGACATTCCACTCAAAAATGAAAGATTGATAGATGTTTTTTATCCTTTAGAATAATCAGTCATTCAAAGGACAGTCAGAGGCTTGAGAAACGCTGTGAAAACGTGGCCCAGTCAGGGCAGAGGGAGTAATAACCCAAGCTAAAAGTAGCCCCTCCATCCAGCCAACGGAAACTTTGGCTTTCCGCAAAACCCTCAGGCTTAGCTGCATGCATTTAGCCAACAGACACAAACGCAAATAAACACAGTCGTAAAAATGTTCTCACACATAAATAAAGCAGCAGGTCTGCGCCTGTGAGATACGTTTTGGCTAATGAGCAATAATGAATTCATCCTGGGGCCACCCCTGAAACCTGCCTCTCACAGCAGAGACACTGGAGAGATAAGGAGCGAGAGGAGAGGAGGTCTGGAGGATGAGATTCACCCACCCAGGGGTCAGGCAAATTCTGCCTGCCATGTACCTACAAGCAAATATGCAAATATGTCAATTAAAGTAATGTGGCTAATGAGGGGTGAACTAATGATGCTGAGGGAGAGATACATGTGGATGGGTTTTGGCAGCTGCAGGGGATGAAATCAATGATGACTTCTGGAGAAAAAGTTGAAATGAAATACGATAAAGAGAATAATGCTGAAGCAGAACTCACCTATCTGTTGATCTCAGCCTGGAGTCACTGGGAGAAAGAAGGGAGCGAGCACCGGAGGGAAAGAAGCCAGTGAGTTTTCTCCTGCTGTCTCTCTATTCTCCTCTTTTCCCTCCCTCTTTCTTTTTCTGTCACTCCCTCAGATCTGCTTCTTCATCCATCCCTCCCATTTTCTTCATTTATGCAACATTTTTTTTCCCTCCCTTTTCATCGAGTCACGTTTTGTCCCGTCCATCAAAGAAAATGTGCAAAAAATCAAAACCGACCGCCAGAATCAATTAAAGCAACCAAGCAAAGACAATGCAGACACAAGAAATGAGTTCCATCTTTTGTTCCTCCAGACTACTTAGATTTAATGATTTTGTAATAATTATAATTGTGCATCCAACACAGACTTGTTAACACTTGTTTCGTCCACAGGCAACATGTTGCTGTTCTGCAGCAGGTAGTCCGCATCAAACCGACCTCTTTCTCCCAGGCTGGTCACGTGGTCGGGGTACCACAAGACACGTGAGCTCGGCTTATAAAAGACTGTCATTTCATAAGGATTTTTTCTCTCTCCTCATTTTAAACACTCCGGTCAGTCATCTATATTTGTTTTACTGTTTGTGTATTGAATGCTGAATCAAAGTCTTACCCAATCCTCAGTCTCATCTAATTGTAGACCTCAATGTAAAAAAAAAAAAAAAGGAGAAATCACTTTCCCCTCTGAAGTCTGAGAGACTGCGAGGGCGTGCGTTTTCATCCCACACAATGGCAAAATCATATGCACGCGCACACACACACACACACACACACACACACACACACACATACACACACACACACACACACACACACACACACACGGTGCTGGCACCATCCCATGCCCACAGTTAGTGGTGTCATGAAATAAATACTATGTAGCTATGCGGAGCTGCCTGTCTGAACTCTTTCTCTTTGCATAAAGTTCAGTTTCATAAGAGCCTCAGTCGTGGCACCTCCTCACTTAAAGGAAGCTCTCTCTAAGAATAGAGACGGATGGTGGCTCCATGTTTAAATGAAGAAGGGAAGCGACTCGCAAAAATGAGGCTATGGTGCTTTACAGTCACCGAACTGAATCTAGAACTGATGAAGATGTAACAAGAAGATCCACAGTGTTTCACAGAAATGGCAGGAATATCAAGCAAAGTCTTCTTTTGAAAGTGTTTCCATATCTCATATGTTGGAATAGCTTCTTCTCCAGTATTATGTAGGTCTCAGTGCTGCTCAGCAGAGGTTAAACATGAATGAATAACTGTTTTTTAAAGGAAAGTTCACCCTAAAATTAAAACTCATTCATTATTCCACTCACTCCGATGCTTTCAGAAAGTCAAGTGAATTTTTGTAGTTCACAAAATGTTTCTGGAGCTTCACAGCAAAACAGCACAATGACATTCTCCTAAATAAGTTTAATAAATGGGGACTTGTTTTAAAACATAAAAAACAACCAGATAAAACACAAAAATGGCTTCATTCTGCTAGTATCAATGTTAAAATGGCTCACACATAAAGAATTTTTCTGCAAGTTGTACACTTGTGGCATGTTGATACGTTTTAAAGGAAAGGTTCACTCAAAAATGAGAGTTCAGTCATATTCTACTCACGTCCATGACAAGGACAGTCACGTTAGGTTTGGTTGTCCACAAAACATTTCAGGAGTTGCACTGCAGAGCAGCGTCCTCCTAGACAATAGGAGTAGACGGTGACTTGTTTTAAAATGCAAAAAAACAACCCCACAAAACAATTTCAAAAGACAATATTTATACACTGAAATCTTCACTGTAGTGGCCGAGCTTGAAGCACTAGCAAACATCCCGCCTGAGGTGAGTGCACCATTTTGCAAATATTGTCTTTTTTAATCAGTTTGGGATCTCAGGGCTTTGGATTATGTCAGACTAGCGGTATGGAGACCATTTATGTGTTTTGTGTGGTTGTTTTTTTTTAGATTTGGGGATTTCAGAAGTCCCCATCTACTTCTATTGTTTACAAGGAGGCTGTTCTGCTGGGAAACTCCTGAAATGTTTTGTGACTACAAACTTCACCTGACCTTCCATCGACATGGGGATGAGTAATGACTGAATTCTCATTTTTGGGTGAACCTTTCCTTTAAAACTCCTGAACTTATCAACATGTCATGAGTATACAACTGGGAGTACATTCTTTATGTGTGAGCAGTTTTACATGTCAGTGGATCCTCCACTAGATTTTCATTCTGCTTTTGTGTAGAAGACAGCTCCCTGTGATCAGGAGGGCCAGGAGAGACTGACACTGAGGCTCAAGAGCTCACTCTAGTGGAGTAAATCAACACTGTTCAACATCAGTCTCATACAAACCAAATAAAGAAAATAGGCTAAAGGCAGACAAAGAAACAAAACATCTTCATAACCTTGGTCAATGTCACAAAAAAAGTGCGGCAAAACATTAAATCACAAGCAATTTAGGGAAATAAAGTCATCAACTTGTGCAACTGAAGGGAACACACATTTAGAAAAGACAATCAAAATCAGAGTAAAGATAAATACACACAGGTTGAGAGCGTTGTCCAGCTGCAGATTCCCCTCAGAAAGATTACAGGAAATTAAGAAGGGTATAATATGAGCAGAAGCAGAAATGTCCTGATATTCCGTCAATAATTTGGGTTCAGATTCAAAGGCACTGGATCTTACCCCTTAGCAAAAAGTAGTATACTTGAAGTTCATTTTATTAAATATGCTTGAGTATAAGTATAAGTATAGCAAGTATACTATGGACCATGTACTTGTAGCGTACTAGAAAGTGTACTAATTTAATACTTCTTCCGACTAAATTCGGAACATTTTAAGTTTATAAAAGTATACTTTAAGTATACTTTATGAGGTAATTTTAAGTTTATAGAAGTACACTTTCAAGTATACAACAAGTACACACATCTATGTACTACTAGTGTACTAAGTATAAACTTCTAGCCCACATTTTAGTTTATTAACATGTAGGTTCATAACAGGGGTAATACCTCAATGCAAATGTGTGTACTGATTAACATTTTTATTCTGTTAATCTAAATGTAAATACAAGTCAAAGGCTTCACCTTAAGCTGTACTTTGATCAAGATACTAAGTATTAATACTTGTAATTCGGCAAATTCTAGCCAGAGCTTCACCATTTATTACCACACACACACCAACAACTTAACAGACGGGAAGTCTCTCCCGGAAAACACCCCTTCACTCATTTTTATCATCTTTGTTAACTCGACACAATTTAACCACAGAACAAGGATGTGAATTAACCCGCAACCATCTTACACACCACATTCACAAACCATAATTACACCAACAACAACAAAATACCCAAGAATCTTTGCGCCACGGGGGCGTTACAGTATACTAAAGTACAAGTATAAGCTTTAGTATTAAAGTATAAGTGTAAGTATAAGTATTAATGACTTAGTCTTAGGCTATTCTTTATACTTTTCAGTATAAGCCAAGTATACTTCACTATACTTTTCTTAAGTATATAAAATATAGTATATAAAAAGTACACTTCAAGTATACTGCCTCAGTTTTAGTATAAATAAGTATACTTGTTGTACACTTGAATAAACTACTTTTTGCAAAGGGACAACATGCTGTCATATGCCAATATACCATTATATGTACCATTACCCCACAAATACTTCATTACGTCCTTTTGACTATTTGACTATCTGACTGGCAGACCACTGTGTGCGCACAGTGAGGGTCGACTGAACAGACTGATCCGCAAGGCCAGTGACGTTATGGGGGAGGAGCTGGTGGTGGGGGTGTCAGTGAGCGTTCAGCCACAGGAGTACATTCAGTACTGGACTGATCCCACCAAGATGCACCACAGAGGAAATCAATCCTGCCCGTGGCCATCAAACTCTGAGTTCACTCTGAGTGACAGACACTCAACAGGAGGACTCTGGATGCTTTGTTTCTCTCAAATGTGCAATAATTAAGACAAACAATGTGCAATAACCCATATTTCAACTGTAGCATTATTTATTACCCTGTTTATATGAATATGTTATAGTAGAACGTACATTTCTTCTATTTTTCCTCTATTTTTTATTTGTATTGTTCTTGCTTATTTATAGTTTATATTTTTCTGTGTATTTCCGTAGCAGCTGTAACGCAAGCAATTTCTCCCTCAGGAATCAGTCTAGTATATCTGATTCTGTGTGTGAGTCAATTCATGACTCTGATTAAAGTTTAAACTCAAATCACTCTATCTTTATTAATTCTCTCCCACAGTTAGCCTAAAGGAACCAATTTCCAAACCATTACAAACATCTGGAGTCATGTAGGCTGCTTTTACTTATTTCCAGAACTTCCCTCTTGTTTCTGATTAACTTCCCCTCAACAGGTCACTAAATTGAAGTCAGGTGTTGAAGCCTAATTTCTTGGAAATGTATTGAAGAGCTTTTTATTAACTGCAAACAATAAAAGAAGATTTTAATCAAATGATATTGGGGTCATTTTTAAAATGTTTTCTATCTACAGGCTTATTTTTTAAATTGTATTGCACCATGACTACTCATGAGATTATGACGTGTGCCACTGATATCACACAAGTAAATTCTAAGCAGTTTCTCTTCCATTTCTTTTGGCAGATTTACGTATGATAATTGTAACTTGCGCCTCTAAAATATGGTAGTTGAAGACTACGTGATAAAAGACTTCACTGCAGAGGAAGATCTCTACTGAAATCAAATACAACCCAGCTAAAACAAATTGAACAGTGCATCCACCTGAGGTCAGGCTGTGTATTTCAGGGTCACATTTTCTTACTGTGTGTATCGTTTCAATTAACTGCAAATCAGCACATATTCATATCGTGGTGGGGGGGGGGGTATGAAAATGAGGAAATCACCTTGTCAGTGGTTGTCAGTTTCTAATAATTTGATGAACTGAAATATTACACCACAACACATCACAGCAAAGAGACAAACCAATCTGGGATTGTAACTTTTAAAACAGCAAACCCAAAGCAAATTCCAAAACGAACACTAAGTCGACGTCCTCAGTATCCTGACAGCGTGGATACTGTTGGGTATCGTTTGCGGTGGGACATACACTTGTCCCTCTCGATGAACAGCGAGTGAGTTTTACAGTTTATGTCCTTCTCAAGAGTGATGCGGGACTCCTCCAGGTGTGACAGGGAGCCTCTGGCCTCGCTCAGCTGCTGGTGTAGAGACGCCAGCGTGGCATCAAGCTGCCTCACCTCCCCTTCCAAACTACGGACACAGGAAACAAATGAAGTGAAGATAGAGGGAAAGGAGGTAGACGATAGAATGAGATGAGACAGGCTGTACCTGAACTGGGGTTGGTCTCTGCAGAGCTCCATGTTGGGTCTGAGGGAGCGCAGGTAAAGTCTGGACTGAGCGACTCTCAGTGGAGCATCTTTGTTGTGTATGGCCTGCTGGAGAGCTGCGATGTTCCTCTCCTGAGCCGCAATCTGCTCCAAGATCTGCACACACCATCAATAAACTTATTTAAAAAATCAATCAGTTAGCTAGTAGAATAATTAAAATACTGTACTTAGATTTACATTTTTCACTTGAGTACTTTCTTTTCATGCTACTTTATACAACTACTCCGCTTTCTGTCAGACGAAAATATTTTGTATTCTTTACAAAATACACATTTATCTGACAGCTTAAGTCATTGATACCTTACAAACTAAAATTTGTTTATACAACAACATTCAAGAGCTTATAAAACATGTTGTTAGTACATATCAATATATACAAATAAAGCAAACGTGATTTGTTGACCGGCAAACTATTTTGATGATGGCTTGAGTCATGTGACAGGTTCAAACATTTCATGATACGGCCTTTTCCTTGTAATAATTTTGATTCATATTTATAATCTAGCAGTTTATTTTTGACAACTTTTGGTTGCACAGAAGAGCGTTGCAAAAACGTGCCTGTTTTTATCAGAATTTCCTGAATTTGTAAGGAAAATAAAGGAAACGTTGAAAATGTTTCATAACCACTTAAAAGTTCCTTGTGGTATGTTGATGGAAATGATCCAAAAACCTCCTCCACCACTGTCTGTCTGTCTGTCTGTCTGTCTGTCTGTCTGTCTGTCTGTCTGCCCACCTGGGGGTGCTTGATCTCCAGCAGGGTCTTGGCCTCTATCAGCTCCACACAGCGCTGGCTGAAGGCTCGGTCCACTCTGGAGCACTGGACTCTCAGATCCTCCGTGGTGTCCTGCAGCACTCGCTCCACCAGCAGTCTGACACACACACACACACACATACGCACGCAATGAAAACTTTAAATAACACGTCACACTGTCATGTTTAGCTGCCATCACCCCGCGGCAGATTAAGCAGACTGACCTGAGACTGTTGGTGGCCTGTTCCTCCTGCATCGCCTTGGACAGGTTGTCTTGTGTAAACTGTGTCCAAGATGTGCAGTTACACACCCTGCAGCAGACCAGAGGACAGACTGTCTTAAAATCATGTAAGCTGTTTCTTATTTTCCAGTGCTAAAGTTTACTCACTGGTCCTGCAAGGTGGCGGAGCTGGGGTGGTGCTGTGTATCTGGGCTCATGTTACTGTATCCTCCATTGTGGTCATCTAAGTTGTAGGCCTGGTACTTATCGGACCAGTCCGACTCCAACGTCTGCTTGGCCTCTCTGTTCATCCTGACACACACACACAAAGACACAAACACAAAGTAGGAGCTTCAAACCGAAGGAGGACATTATAGGAGAGTTTAACTTGTTTTGACACTCACTTGATCTGACAGACAACCTGAGCTGTAGTCCTCTTCAGAAGAGCCTGGACGCTCCTGATCAAGTCCACCTCCTGCAAAACACACAGCCACACATCATGTTAATGTGTGTGACACTGAGCCCCCTGCTGGTGATGTTTAGTTTACCATTACACTGAATACAGTACCAGACACTTGACCCTGAGAATCTTACTGTTGGAGAGAAACTTAATCTTTATTCAAAAGGGCTGCAACTAATGGTTATTATCATTATTTATCCACAGATTCATTTTTGGTTGCTTGAAAAATCACTTGATCTGTAAAACTTAAGAAAAAGTCAAAAGTGCTACTCTCAATTTTCTAGAGCCCAAGGTGATATCATCAAACAACAGTCAAAAAGCCAAATATAATGAATTTAATATAATCAAATTTTAGGAAAATCTTGCTATTTTTGCTTGCAAATGAGTTTGAGTCTATTGAAGACCCTATGTGTCACATGGATGATTTATGGGTGTCATTCCCACTGCGTCCTCTTTTGAACTTTCTGACAAATAGAACCTTAAATCTGTTATCAAAATGGATTAAATAATCATTTTACCTTGAATGGCTGAGATGTTGCAGCTCGGGTATCCAGATTTTAAGAAGTATGCCATGAATAGACTAAGTATGAATGTCTGCATTCCCAAAATCAACCATTGAAGAGTATCAACGATTCAACGCTGTGAGCAATTCCTAACGAATATAGCAAACTACTCTTAGCCTATTAAATTGAAAGCAAGGTTGTAAAAATAAAATGTCCTTTTAATTATTAATTAATCAAACTATCATTTTATGTGGATTATATAAGTCTTTATTTATCATGTATATAGTAGGCCTATTATTATTAGCTTAAAAGTTTCACATTACATATATTTAAGTGGTCCTCACTACAACCTGTTGCACTTTCATACACAGCTTCACTTGGCCTATACAGTCTCCTTACAGGACCCCCCTCAAGACTTTCAGTGCCCCTCTGGCCCCCCTTTACAAAGTGTCTGTGTGCGCCCCTGCTCTTAGACTACATCACGCTGTGTCGTATAACTTCACTGCTCACCTGTAACAGCTCCTCCTCCACAGCGTCCCGGACCAGGTCTGGCCCCAGTCTTCTGGCCCTGCAGGTCAGGTTGTCGGTGGCGATGGCGTACGGAGCCTCGGAGGCGTCCAGCGCATTCTCCAGCCTCTTCTTGAGCGCCAGCAGGGCCTCGGTGTCGGCCCGCAGCTGGTCGATGTGCCGCTGCAGCTCAGACTTCCAGTAGTGGATGTCTTGCAGTCTCTCCCCGAGAAGACGTGTTCCGTCGGCCTGGTTCTTCTGAGTGTCCGCCTCGGTGTCCTGGTACAGAATCTTGGACTCTCGCTGGACGCTGCTGGCCACTTGGCTGTCGGTACCGGCCCGCTGGAGGATGCTGTGGTAGTTGTAGAACCACTCGGACGGGCGGTATTTAGCGGAGCGGTACCCGGCGGTGGCTGAGCCCGAGGACGGCTGCGGGAGCTCCGGCCTCACAGGGCGCTCTCTGTCCGGGCCCCGCCGAGCCACAGCCCTGCTGTCATAATGCGGCCTCGACACTAAAACCTCGGAGCTCATTTTCTGACAGTTGAACAACAGGTGCGAGACCAACGAGGTGTTACAAGCAGATTTTGAACCAAATTAAAAGCAGCACGAGTGATGCACGGCTGCCGCTGTCCTGCGGCAGAGCTGTGTTTGTTTGGTGTTGCCTGGTTACACCTGCTGGCAGGAGTGTCGGGTGACTGACGAGCAAATGAGCTGATAGCAATTAACGCAATGCTATTATGCTGCACAAGAGAATACATTAAAGTGATATCATAGTTAATGAAAACATCCGGGGTGTAATCAAGCCAAATGGTAAAGTCGTGGGCAGAACTATACAATGTAACAGAAATGAACTGTTGCAGTGCCTTCAAAAAATGTCAACTCCCTTCTAATTTACAGCAGGTGTGTTAGTGACTACTGCTGTCCTCTTCTTTCATGTCTTACAGTAGACTTACAGGTAATTCTCCAAGAATATCAGTTAAGCACCTGTAGATGTCGGTGTTGTACTCATGGGCGTTTTGCAGCCAGAAGGGAACAATCGAACCTCAAATCTGTAGACAAATGGTGAAATTGTACAGATACATCTAGCCTGTAGTGTAATGCAGCAGTAAATAGTGATTTACATTGTCAGTCAAACTGTATATGTGTGAAATGATAAATGGGAGCTACATTTAGCAGATGCCTTGGCATGCATGCAGACCAGGGGAATCAAATCGTCAACCTTCAAATAACAGAATGCTGGCTCTACCCCTGAGCCACAGCCGCCCACAACTTCTGTAAAGCAACACCACATCCCCTAAAGATGTTTTTGCTTTGTGATGTACTTTGCTTTCTGATCTTGTGAGCTCACTACCACCTACATCCTCACACCCACTCTGCACTGCATAGCATCATGGGCACTGAACCCAAGTATCAGGAGAACGACTGTGTGACCAGAGAGGGCGGGAGGGCAACGGATTGTCTTGTCGTGTCAGATAAAACATTCTGGTGCACTTCGGGAGGAGAACGGAAGCCGTACATCTGATCCAACACGTGTTGACCCCCACATGCAGATCTTGCGTTGAGCTCTGAAGTTTGAGGTCTGAACGTGGGATGAATTTCATAAATATGAATTTGGAATATGCTAATATGCAAGACAGACGGGTGCAAAGGCGCAAATACTTGGCAGTTGGGTGAATAAACCAGACATTTCTGTTTTGGAAATGTATGTGCGTATAGAATTTATGTAAAAATGGAAAGTTCCCCCATAATATTCTTGTTTTATCTGGTCCATATCTCCATCATGTTGACAACAGATATCGGACGAGTTTGCTACCCATGTGTTCTGACAGTCATACTGAGAATTGTTGCGTCATCAAGCGCTAACCCTAACAGTTTTATTCATGTGGTCAGTTTGCTAAAGGGACAATACTTTTTGGATGTTAAGCTGACACATTCATTCAGACCATCCTGATTTTCTTCAGTCAATAAATGTTGAAAATGGCTTCCTGCTCACATCGAACAAACACGATCTTGAACACGACGGCGCTTGTTGTTTTTCTTGTCTTCCAGGAGGTTTTATAGAGGCAGGCAACGATTGCATTGAAACTGAGAATACCAAATTACAAATGTGGTTTCTTGGATTTTCAAATTGAACTTATTATAGTATGATCATTTCAGATATTTTGACTTCAAATCTTATTTACTCCAAAGAACCCCTAGAGGTTTGCTCACCCACATTGGAGAAACTCTGTGTTGGAACAGAGCTTTAGCTAAATGCTAAGAAAAATGTTTCAGTGTTGAGTGTAATAAAGCTGAGAAAGACTTCCAGAAAAACTATTTCCAGAGACTTGAGGTGGTGAGTCAACAAACTGGCTAATGCTGTGTCATTAAAATTCAGGCAGTCACAGGCACAGTCACGCAATGGCTGACATTTGACTTCATTACCAGGAAAACACACAGACACACACCCGCACGCACACGCACGCACACACACACACACACACACACACACTAGTTGATTTCGAGTCAATCCCACATACACTCCCTGCTGCCAAAACACAAAAATAGTCCCAAACAAACGCACTTCAATTGCCCAGAGTTACACTGCAGTACTTCTGTCTTCTAATGAATTATGCTGAATTGCTCAATCACTTCAACCAACAGTTGACACTGTGCTGATAATGTGTCATTCCACCACTGATTATTAATGTGATGTGCTGTTTCAATGATGACTCTGCTCTGTTTCTCAGAGTTTACTTTATTTAGTCACTTTTAGAAAAGTTGCAAATACACTGCAAACATACATGTGGGATATTTAGATAATACAGTCATCTACACTTTTAAAGAAGCATTGCAGATGCATTAACTACCTATTTCATGGTAACTAGAAAGCAGTTATGTTTGAATGATCAGAAGGACAGCCCTCGTCCAGACAAGAGAAAGGTTTGACCAAATGGTACATGGACACGTGTTGGTCAGCTGTTCACTGGGAGTATATCAACACAGCTCAGGTGTGTCTGGTGTTGAAGTCATTACAGTAGATACCTTCTGTCATGATGACGTTTTGATACACAGACTCTTGTTGGTCTTCGACCTGCTTGGAGGGGCCCATGTTTGAGTAAACTGCAGCATCTTCAAGTTCATGCATCTAAAAGAGTAGAAAACACATGAATAGATGAACAGGCACAGTTGCACTTATGAGAGCAGTTTAACATCACAGATACTAGTTATGTTGCACATTTGGCTCCCGAGTGCTAATTTGTGTATAATGGAAAAAAAAGCAATTATTTGGCCTCCCTTTGGCAGCAGAGACTAAACACGGTGATGTCAGTGGTCAGTCGATCAATTTGTCTTCCATCAGGTTTGTCCTCACAAAGACATCTTTACGTCCTATGGACTTTTTTATTTATTATCGCTCTCAGGCTTAATATTATAACCTGCATATAGTAGCAATTTACTGAACACATTCATGTTTCATTTCTAGTTCATATGGAGGCCAATATGAGATATGCGCACAAGTATTCTGTAGTATCACAGATAAAGAAAACTGAAATATAGTAGATAATAGAAAAGAAGAAATAAACTCAGTTACATATATAAACCACCTATTATTTTATATAATGACGCCATTTTCTGCACATTAACCTTCTTTGAAAGCAAGATGTGGCTTCTACTTTAGTGTCTCTAGGATGAACAGTAGAAGCAGCATGTTCTTCATCGTTTGTCATGATTTTGAATGATCATTATCGCCTCTTGGAGCCACTTGTGAGATTTGTATCATTCATGGTCTCTTACAGTAGTCACATCCATCGTTTTCCCTGCTTCATTCCTCTTTGTTACTCTCCTGTTGACGTTGACTTCAGGTCCTGGAGACACACAAGTATACAACACGCATTGGTAATGCCCAGCTTTATGTGCGAGTGGCTGTGTGAGTTTGTGCATGTTGCGTGGGATGCATACCTCTCGCTTTGCATTTATAAACCATGACCAGGGCAACTGCCAGTACCAACAGCACAGCGGCAGGCACAGTGAAAGCCACGGCGTGCATGGATGTAACATCTAGAAAAAAAAACAGAACAGAGAGAAGAACACTTCCTGAAAACACACATCAGCAGCACGACTCTCACGCTCATATTATATGAGGACACTGGCCTCACTGTTGGTTCAATGCACCAGATGTCATTTCTGCTGCTTGGGGTCTCTCAATCAAAGCAAAACAGAAGGACAATACAATGAGTACAGTATGAAACTTCTGCCGCTAGAGAGCTCTGCTCAACTGCTCGGAGCCGGCTAGAGATTCTGGATTAGAGCACGACCTTAAATAAACATCCGGAGTCACTTCAGATTTTGCTCTGATCAGGAACTGTTAATTGACGTGAGAAGAGCTCAGAGATTACTTTTACATTTTTGGGATTAAGAAGCAGATTGACCTTCCCCTCCTGTTTATCAACCTGCAGCAGTGATCTGCATATACGTTTTCAGGTGTTTGAGTTCGGTAAGGTTGACTGCTGACTGAAGCTAGAGGGGAAATGAACTGAATGCACCATGAGTTGTCTTGAAAATAACCACACACGCGCACGCACGCACGCACGCACGCACACACACACACACACACACACACACACCATCAGTGTGTGCCGTTAATTGTTACGGTTACTAAAGTTATTTTTACAGCTAGTGTAGAGAAAAGTGATCCGGCTGTTTGAGGCAGATAAACGCTGCATGGATAAGACAAATACACACAAGTGTTCCTGCTGTCAAACTAGCTTTACTGTTAATGTAAACACCATTAAACCACCAGCACTGCTGATGAAAATCTTATCAGTGACTTAGGCACAAATTGTTTCATGAGGTTAGGGTTAGGGTTAGGTTAAGCAGTTAAGTTCGCCGACTTCCCTATCCCGGATATAGCAACTACATGAAACGCACTGTTACTTTGAGTAAACTTGTGTGTTTCTCTGAGTTTGAACATTGTTAAGAAAAAACATTTAATTACACAACTTAACAAAATATATAACGAAGGTCTAGATGTTTTTAGACAGACACACATGCAGGAATGTTACACATCATACCTTTAAAGTGAAACTCTCGCCAAAATGCAACCTAGGCTCTTTTTGTGAATGTATATGAATCAAACCTTCATGTAAAAGCATAATCACGACAAAAGAGGCACTTTTAAGATTTACCGTATTTTCGTTTTCGGGCCAAACTCATTTTGAATGGGAGTGCTAGGGGCATCTTTACGATAGCATCAAAATTGCTATTTTTAAAACACTAAGAAGGCTCGACACAATATGAAGCTTTGCTCGTAGTATCACCAGGGTCTCTACACATGAACTCGAGCATTGAGAACATAGTTTTTGTACACAGAGTTTGCTAAAAAGAAGGTTTTTGACAACTCACACTAGCAGATGTTTCTTCCGCTTGCCACCGTCCTGCCAGTGAGGAGTATCGATCTGCGAATGCGACGTAACATGGAGGTGAGTTAAGGTGGACCGCTCCTAAAGCTTAGTTCCATATAAATGCACGGATAATTTGTTGTCCTGTCGTTAGCAAAAAACAATATTGACCTTGAAGTTGAAAAAGGAGCCTCATATAAGAAACAATACAAGAATAAAAAGCTGGAAAAGTCACGTGAGATATCGCGTGGATAATTGATGCCGTGCATTGATGTATAGTTCACGTGATACTACACGTGAACTATACATATATCAGTAAGAAAGTAACAACTTTCTATTGTTTCTGTTATCTTGTACTGTTTTCATTTAAGCAGGACAGTTCTGTTAAATAAATATCTATTTTATTCTGTCAAGTTTAGCAGGATACATTTCTGTTAAAAATATTTTGTATTTTGCACAAAAAATGAATTGTTGAACAATAATTTTTTTCTGTGTATTCGTATCACACAAAAACATGCATCGAATTAAATTCAGATTGTACACAATCGGGTCGGCCGGCCCTGCCAACTAGGTGTCCCTTATTTATTTTTCAGGGAGTTGGCAACCCTAGGGTGAGTTTCCTTTCTTTTTAGTAAATTCTGTGTACACAAACAATGTTCTCAATGCTCGTGTTCATGTGTAGAGACCCTGGTGATACTACGAGCAAAGTTTCATGTTGTGTTGAGCCTTCTTAGTATTCTAAAAATAGCGATTTTAATGCTATTGCTAATTTGTCCCACCACTCCCATTGAAAATGAGCTTGTCTCCTGAAAAAGAATATTAGGTCTATCTTAAAAGTGCCTCTTTCGTCGTAATTATGCTTATCCACGAAGATTTGACTCATATACGTTCACAAATAAAGCCTAGGTTGCATTTTGGCGAGAGTTTCACTTTAAATCACATGAGTGCAAACACTCATATACCTTTCATACGGTCGCTGGGCACGTCTGTTGATTGTGATCCGACAGTGGTCTGAGGGGCCACAGTGCTGCTCTGCTGTGGAAAGACTGTCACAGAGAACGGTTTGTTTCCACAGAGTTTTGAATCAAAATATATTCCTGTTGTTTCTAAATCTTACCGACTGATAGCTGGATTTTGGTGTAGTTACCGGGTCTCCACAGTGGATCTGACCCACACCAATATGTCCCAACATCACCTGCCTTCAGCTCTGTGATCGTCACCAAGAAAGAGCTCGATGAGAGATTGTCTTGTAGTGAGAACCTGCTTAGACTCGTCACCGTGTCTGTGCAGTTGCTGTAATGGGCTCCCCTACAGATGAACTTCCTGTGCTCCCTGTGTTGTGGTGGATAGGGACACTGCATAGTCAGTGGACGTCCCACGATGCCACTCAGTTTGTTTGACTTCACACAGCACCACTCTGTTAAAGCAGAAGGAGTTTAAAGTATTTGATAAAGCATCCTGCTATTATCCATTATAAGCCTTCATGATGATAATGATTGCTCTATTTATTTACTTGGCTCAACTTTCACTTTTACTTCAGCGGGGTAGTAATCATATCCAAATTTGGACACGCCACACCAGTATTTTCCAGCATCCGTAAGTCGAAGATCAGAGATGATCACTGTGAAGACTTGTTTCTCTTTGTCATCGCGGATGGAGTATTTATTCCGCTTCGCTTCCGTCGTGCTAATCCGAACATCACTGTCACTGCTGCAGTCATTCCTGCACAAGTACTTCACATGAGACATGTATCCCCTTTCATAGGGACAGGACACTGTGACTATTGTCCCTTCGTATCCGGAGACATGGATTGTCTTCGCTGCGTTTGTCACACAGCTCAGACGAACTGCGAAGAGAAGACACAAGGAAATGGAAAAAAGTCTTGATACAGGTCTTGATTTTAATCACTAAAATAAAGAAGAAAAGAAAAACCAACAAAAAAGAAGAAATCTAACCCAGGTTTGGAAAACCAAAGAACTAAGACAGGACAGCAGTGTGTGGCTACATTTGAGTTGTTGTACAGTTCTTCACCCTAAATGAGTTTAACTTTACCTGTAGTTAAATTACTAAACATCGAATCATTTAGATCT
Source organism: Diplodus sargus (assembly GCA_903131615.1). NCBI lineage: Eukaryota > Metazoa > Chordata > Actinopteri > Spariformes > Sparidae > Diplodus > Diplodus sargus. The sequence continues at coordinate 427,910 of CAEMYA010000364.1, forward strand.
CACAGATACGCATGTTTGAGCCTCGGTATGATGTACATATTGTCCTATAGACATAAATGCCTGATGTATTTTCATAAAACAGCATGTTAAAAAAATATTCTGACAAGTCCATTAAATGTCATCATGTAATTTGCAGAACTTACTGCAAAGGATGAACAGCAGGTTTTGAAGGCTCCACATCTTGATTCTACTGCGAGGCAGGGTGGAAATTAGAGCTCAAGTAGCTGTGAAGGTGTGATTATGATTTCATTGTCTTTCAAACGCCCACGCATGCACTCAGGAGGGGGGCGGGGGACTGTGGTGAGGTCTATCTAGGCGAAGGGTCCTATGTTATGTGTGTTCAAGGGTGTGAATATCACACTATATGCATTAGATGATACAAATACTGAAATCTCTCCGTCCACCTTACAGACCAACTACTGTATCAGCCTAAACTATCACACTTGTACTTACTATTACTTTCTATGGCCCGAGACTTTTCGGGGAGCTGAAGTACAAATGTAATATGGTATCAGCCTTTGCTTCTCTGGCATATAAACCTACTTTCCTCTGTCATTAATAATACATGCAAACATTGCCTTTATTTCACCAATGGTATCACTTTAAATGAAGGTCCTTATGGTAATAAGATTTAGTTGAAGCTGCTGTCGGTGTTTTGGCTAACTTCCTGTCCTTTTTGCAGTTAGCAACCCCCTCCGTGCTCTCTGCGTCACCCCATGAAAGTGGAGTGGTAATCGTCAGACATTAAAGCAAACAGGAGGATCTCTGCTGATTGAGATCTCTGTCCTGATTGGCTAAAGTGGGCACGGACAGCTGAAGTTGTCTCTTCTCTTTTACTACATGTGCCTTTGGCTTGTAAGCTCAGTTAACCATGCAGCAAGCAGTTAGGTCAGGTTATCTGACTCTGCCTGGACTAGGAGCTCAGTGCACCGGCGAGGTGGTGTTGTTGTTTACTGTTGGACTAGGACAAAGTAGCTTGGGGCTAGCTGGTTTGCATGCTAACTTTGATAGCTTGCTCTGCAACACATAGATGTCTTTGACAAAACCTGAAACTGTCATTTCTCCACATTCTGTTGATTATTTTAGAAAGTCTTTTAATGTATTAAACTAAAATTTTACATATTGCACCTTTAAACCTGTGCTAAGTTATTTTTGGTGCTTAATTAAGACTATTAGATTTTGGATGATCATTTAGAACAAGCCCTTATTAAAAAGATACATCCTTCTAAGGGCTGACTACTTATTCACTCTTTACAAGCTTTTAGGCTTATTACAAGGAAGTGAGTGTAAAGCCTCCTTAACTTTTTTCACTTTTGGACAGCGCCGGGCTAGCTCTGTCAAACCTGCTTTCATTAGCCATGGTAAACAAAGCTAACATTTCCTGGCCTTCATGAAAACAAACAAGCATATTCCAAAAATGTCAGACTTTTCCTTTAAGGCAACTGAAAGGGATGACTGCAGATTTCCATCACACACTGAGTTTGCAGGCCTGAATCTTTACAGTAAAAGACAAGGCAGGCGTAGCGAACCATCTTAATGTAAGATATGTGTTTATTTAAGTAACCTGAGCCTATATGCAGCTTTCTGTTCTCTCTCACCTCGGCCAATGTGGTGCTCTGACGTAAGAGTTGTTTGACGTGTGAATTTTGCATGAGAAATGTCACCACGTCTGTGTGTGACAAATTGAGCCATGAAGCTGCGCTGACCACATGCACAGAGCTCGACACCACTGAGGTACAAAATGTGTTGCACTGTGCAGTTTTGGGGAAGATATTTTGATCAGAAGAGAAAGATCTTCATTGACAGATGTTTATGCCTTAACAAACTAAATAAACAAACTCTCTTTGTTTTCAAGACTGAATGAACATACTGACCTTAAAGGACAACCCAATTTCATACTGTTTTACTGGCGGACCCTGCCACCTTTCTAGCTTCAGCGTTCTGGGACCAGCTTGTTTATTCAGTGAGGGAAAAAATAAATATCTCTGAGTTTTTATTATCAACTCAGTCCCTTCAACTTTTGTTGTTCAAACACATCTTGAACATAGCTTTAAACAAACATTAATACAATATCTTCACATATATCAAGACGTAGAAAATGGGCTACTCAATAACTTTCAGTTTGGGCCCTGCAGGGGAAAAAGTGTGAGCTGACTGAAAGTTAATGATGTTCTATCTGGAAAATATTGATTCTTCCTTCTGTAGATCAACGATCTGACACTGGATTCACACAGTGTAATGGTAAAGGGCACCAGCAGAGGGCACATGATGACACACACGAATGTGTGTGTGTGTTTTGGAGGGAGTGGATGTGGCTCCTCTGCAGAGAACCACAGCTCAGATAATAATCTTCTGGACTGTTGATGCCATGACCCAAATAAGAATCGAAGTCAGACATTTTCAATACAAAAAGTGCAGTACTTGAGTAGGTGCACTTTCCACCACTGTATTTCAGTTCATCACGTCTCGAACTGACAGTCACTGACAATGTGACGGTATTGCTTTTATATCCTGTTTATGTGGTGCAAAAAACATTAGTGATGAGTCGCTCCAATGATAACTGATCTACAAAAACTTTTCTTGGTTTTATTTATTTATTTATTCACTTTAACATAAAATACATATTTACATATCATATTAAGCTGAAAGGCTTTCTGACAAGGAGTGCAGATGTGCTTGACAGTTTGATACATTGACAAAAAGCAATCTTAACAAGTGTAAAGGTAAAAAGAAATTAAGTGCAAATAATCAGATTACTTTAGCTTTCAGTCAGAACATGGTGGTATGTGAGTATGTGTTGTTCAGCTGTTGAGACCAAACAAACAGGATCGGACGGATCCAAGTATGTCCTAAAGACGTGATGTTTCCTCTCAGGTTTGTGTGCTGCTCATCTCTTGGCTTTCATTGGAAACTGGTTACAGTAGACATCATCTGCTGTGTTTTGGTACACAGACTCATCACCTGCATCGTCATAGTGATCATAGGAACTGCCCTGCGTCCTGCACACTACGTCTTGATTTGCATAAATCTAAAAAAGCAAAAAGCAAAAAAAAATATCACCCATCACTGAACAGATAAGAGGGTGGTGTTCAAGATAGTATGCACACATTTTAATATTCACTTAATGCACCACAAAATCCACCACTTAACATGGTCTAATGAGCAGCTTTGTGTTTTTGTGCTCAGTACTTTGGTACGTAAAAATGCTTCCTGATAGTCACTATCAACCTCCAGACCTTTAATCTAGCACCACTGACAGAAAAACAAGAGTGAGGCACGTATGTGAGCTATTTTTACAAGTACAGCTAAGGCTGATGGGTATGTCATTAGTTTTGCTAGTTTGAGTATTTGGTGATAAACCAACATTTTGGATAGATTGAAATTCTAGATGAAAAGTTATTAGGATTCATCCTCTTGAGATCATGAATGTACAAAAAGTTAGGTCAATTCATCTAATAGTTGGGATATTTAAGTCCGGACCAAAATGGTGGATCGACTGACAGGTCGATGTTATCTTAGCCTAAAGCGACGCCACTAGCATGGCTACAAACATTTTACAAAAAGAAAACAGCATTATTTTGCGGTAGACATTCATGGCCACCAGAGAAAGACCTTTCATGTGTTTGGCCATCACGCCTAAATGTCCTTGTGCGGCGAGGAAATATCAAAATCTAACAGACCTGAAACTGTCTGACACATTCATGCTCCCAAAGGGATGGGGACGTCTATGTAGCACACTAGAAGGTGTAATAGACAGACTGCAGTGAATTATCAGTGAGGTGTTTGCAATATGGCGACTAATGAACGCTGCAGCCTCTTTTGTCTACCAGCGATCCTTTGTTTACTTACATCTTCTACATCGATCACTTTCTCTGCTCGCACTGCCTTGGTTTTGTTGCCGCTGTCAGCGACTCCGGCTTCTGGAGACACACAGCAGAAGAAATGGTTAACACTGTTTGTTTGCTTGTGTAGAAAGGGTGGAAAAATAGCCTCTATTTAAGGTGAAAGAAAAACTGACACCCCCTTATTTTCTTCATGTATGTTTTACATAAATGAGTCCTTCTCACATTTAGGGGACCTGTTGCTGTTATTTTCTCGTCACAGTAGGTGTTGCTGTAAGACTAGGTAGAGGACGGACCACTCAAGCCTGTGTTGCCATGCGACAGTCTGAATAAACATGGCGCTCCAGCTGATTGCTAGCGGATAACTTGTCACTGTTCTTTACTGCCTCGCGTTAAATGTGGTCAAAGCAACTTAAAATGAGCCATTACACTTCATCGACTTTAG
>CAEMYA010000364.1:452597-508421 GCA_903131615.1 Diplodus sargus
AATAAATAACATCACAGACTGTTGCAAGCACAGATGTAAATATTCCGGTTCTTTATTGGAGTAAAAGAAGCAAAGTCACAATGTAAAATAAGAAGAAAAAAGTGTACAGAAGTGAAATGCAGTAGATTACATGTGAAAGTGTTCATTATGCAGACGCAGCTCCAGTATGGCTGTATGTGTTCCTTGTGCTGTTTGTCCTGTCCCTCATGGTTCTTGAGCGATGAAGTGCACCTGGCCTCACAGAAAAGTGCTAAAAGGATAACTTCACCAATTTTCGCGGAAAAATTGTTGGAAAAAGTAGTATAAGGCCTTTTGTGGCTCCAGAGGGAGTTATGTGTAACCAGATGAATTGCTTCCAGTGATGTCATTCAGTCACACATCGTGGGTAATGTAAGAAGGAAGAGGAATGTGTGGAATTAAAAAGGCGATATCTCTCTGCTGTATCCATTTGCACAATTTATCTTTAAACTGCTTGTAATGAGCCACACAGTGTTATAGGAGTGAGATGCCACTGAGTGACATTGCTGGAAACAATTCATTAGATTAGATGCAGCAATTTCTGCTACTTGATACTGTCACTCCACCACATTTTGATGGAACATATTGTGCTTTTATTCCATTACATTTATTTGATAACTTTAGTTACAAGTTACATTGTAGACTGCAGGCGTCATCAGAACCAAACTAAAATGTTTTAGAATTAATGTATTTAATTCACAGTCGGATAGAAAGAACAACAAAAACACAGATTCCAAACAAAACAAACAAATAAAATGCTGAATATCAGACACAGTAATTGGCCAGATCAACAATCAGATGACCCATAGTATGAAGTGCATAGTAAGTATTACTTTTACTTGTGCGTTTGGTACTGAAGTACATTTATTGCCAGAAATGACTATTGATACTTAAGTACAGTTAATATAAGACACTTTCAGACTTTTACTGTAGTACTATTCGTATGGATGACTTTCACTTTTTCCAAAGTAATATTTGAAAACAATATTTTTGCTTTTATTCAAATACGACCTCCAAGTACTCTATACAACACTGACAAAGTTGCATATTTCATTTTATTGTTTCTATTTGTATTTACTTACCTTGTTCTACTTCCAGCTTTACTTCAGTGTAGATGTCCTTTCCATTCCTTTCCACCCCACACCAGTACTTGCCAGCATCTGCACGACTCAACCGAGAGATGGTCGCTGTGAACACTCGACTTGTTTTGTCATCGCTGATGGAATATTTGCTTTCCCCTGCTCCTCCTGTCCAGACAACAACGTCCTCGTAGGCACAGTCGTTCTTGCACAGGTACTTCTCATAAGATTCATATCCCTCTTCATAGGGACAAGGAACATCAACCTCTCTCCCTTCATATCCATAGACACGGATCAACCCTGTTGCTCTGGTCACACAGCTCAGAGCAGCTGCAAGGAGTCGACAAGATGGAATTCATCAAAACAAAAAACAAATAAACAAACCAAAAAATAAACAAATCACCTGGAAATTGTCATATATGTTCTGATTTTAGGTTTCAGCAGCCTCTTGTCAATTTGATCTTATCATAGACAGAAACACGGGTAGCTGTAATGAAACGTACCGCAGAGGGTGAACAGCAGGCTCCAAAGGCTCCACATCCTCATTCTAATGTGAAGAAACAGAAACACATCTAATATTAAAAATGCCATAGTGGGTTAGGGGTGGTGGCAGTGTGCAAACTCTCACTTCCTCATTCTAATCACCAACCTTGACCAATCACATAGGTACATCTATATATATATATATATATATTTATATTTCTGACTGCATGGTACAGAGGAAACAAGCTCCTCTTCACTGTACTCAGGGGAGTAGTAATGAATATCCGCATTCATTGATTTTATGGCATCCTTGTTAACATCTAAAGTACAAACAGTTCCTTTAAGTTCATAGTTTGTGAAATTTGCTTTACAAGTTCAATCAAGTGTTCACACTGCCGCCACAAAGGGGCGCTATACCCAACCCTATATATTCATACACTGACACAGTAAATGGTACATAATAAAACTCATAAAATGAACTTTAGTCCTCATGGAATATCAATCATAACATGGTATCTGTCGGACATAATTCAATATTTCGTCTTGTTTGAGAGAAATATTTTACGAGTGCTCAGAACTCTTCACTTTCTTTCACTTTCAAATTATGAGATGCAATGCACATGATCATGTCTGAGTCATAATACACAAGAATAACGTGGTGACCATCTGGCTTTCAAATAAACCTTTCAGAGGTTTTATAATGAAATACTACAGGTTCAAAAAAATACTGTATTTCACAGTAGTTGTAGTAACTGTTGTCTTATAAGAAGATATAAATACAGTTAAAGTAGAACACATGAAAAACTTACCCAATATTACCAACCTGTATTTGTTAATTTATGGCGGTAACATTCTTCAGAAGGGCTGTACACATATCATTCATAAAATCATCAGCTAGGAGCTATTATATGTCACACACATTGTACTCTGCTTAAGACCCCACCCCTTGCACTTCCTGAGCTTGCCGCTGACTGAAGAACCAATATCTGTTCTTCTAATAGCAGGCTTCATATTCAGACCCACATATTAAAACACCCAAGTTTACAGGAGAAACACAAATGTTTACAGCCTGGTACAAAACACAGTTTTGGTCTCTATTACTCATTTTTCCACTAATCACAACTGTACAGGCTTGAATTTTTTTACAACTCAATTGTTTAAAGTTCAATAACTAAATAACTAATTAATGTCACCATGAAAGAGCTAATAGTGTGATACTTCCATAAGTTACGTCTTTCCTGTGAAAACAGACATCAGCCAATAGCATGGTGTGTACATCACGCCCTGCCCCACCCAGCGGCAGAGTTGCCGATGCTGACTCTCCCCAGACTGGAAGCTCCCAGTGGACACTGTCTGACCAGAATGAAGAACGAAAAGAAGACGGTGGCTAACTTTTCCAAGGGAATATGGTACTGGGGTGTTTCTTTTTTACCAGGTTTGGGGAGACAGGCAACCCAGGACTCAAGGACCACTTACCAAGCTATCAGCAGATAACTACCAGCAGTAAGTGCTTTGGCAGCAAAGCTACAGGTGTCTGTAGCCCCATCCACACTGCCCTTTTAGTGCGGGGATCCCTGCATCCTCTGTGTTAATGTTTCAGAGGCGGCAAGGGGTGAAATTTTACTGCGGCTCTGATGCTGGAGGGGGTGGTGTCGATCTGATGGTGTTCACAGTGTGATAACAGATCGTTCACTCAACAAAATAATTTTTAAAAAAGTCCCGCAAAGCAACATTACAGGACCAAACAACAGTAGCGTAGTAACTGGTTGTGTCTTTGGCAACTGATATGCGTAAAAGAAAAACGGTTAAATGTGGAGAAGTGTCTGTCATCCTGTCTGTCCTACAGACTCTTTGTCCTAACCCTAACCACGTGTTTGTCTCCTTCCACTATTTTGTTGCTGTAGTTACCGTCTTGCAGAAAAATCACTGCGACGGTCAGCCCTCCCAACCGAGACTTCCGTGAACTTTCCCCCAGAAAACAGCTTCGGTCCCCACAAGTGAGAGTCAGCGTCCAGTTTACTGATGCTGATTATGTAATTATGTAATTTAGAGCGAAAAACAACTTTCCAGGATGTTTGGTGGGTCAGGATCTCAATCACAACACATTATAACAGCATCCATATGATTATAAACAGTCAGCGGGTACATGTTTAGATTAACAGGAGGACACCGGGGAAACACCTTGAAAAGAAACATGCAGACGACATCGTCATGACGCGTACCGTCACGCCTCTTTAGGATCTGCAGCACCGGCTTTCTGTGTGAATTACACACTGGTGTGTCTTTATGCCGAAGCTGCTTTGTTCTGTGTGAACAAACGAATGATATAATGCAGAGTCTCTGTGTGAAAAGGGCTATTCTGTCTACAGGTACCAGGAAACTCCATAAATCACTGGCCTCCATCATCATTCTTGAAGGCAGTGTACGGTCTGGAGCTGTTCATTAACAGGCAGCTGGTTATCAGAACGTTTGTTCGCAGTTACTTCAGCAACAAGGAAAGCTTTCTCTCTAGAGCTGCTCAAGACAAAGCAGCCCGCGGTCAGCAGCGGGAAAACCAGCAAATAGCTTCTCCGTTAAAAATGACCCAGTGTCACCCAAAATACTGAATAAAGTTATAAAGTTGGGTTTTTAATCATACATTCATCGCAGCGTCACAAAATAAGGAGCTGTTTATTGGATAGAACAAAAAAACATTGACATATGGCCCCTGGGTGCAGGATGAGTCTTCCACATTTGAAATGATTTTACAGGAAGTTACAAACTCTAAAATAGAATTTAAAAAATACCCTCACAACAGTCTTATTGCCTCTGTTGGGCCTGATACTGGTGTGAAGTGAGATATGGAGCAAGACATACGTGATACAAACACTTAAACAGCTAAATTGACCTCACAGGAACTTTAAGGGTGCGGCCACTTCTGGTGACAGCTAGTCGCTGGCTGTCATCAAACAGGTTTCATCACCATGACATCATGCTTTTTCATCAGAGCTTCAGAGCCTTATACTGCAAGACAACTGTTTTCACAGGGTGAGCAAGAATTCTTGATCTACTTATGTGGCAATGAAACCAATTCATAAAAACTTTAAAAAAAATAATTTTAGAAATCCATTTAGCAATGTATTAACACAGGATGTTTCGAATTGTCTCTCTGGCATTACTTGAGCACTGAATTCTAAACATTACCAAAAATCATTAGGCTCCTCAGACAAAAACACTGAAAATGTCAAGAATCATTGCAGTTGTCATTCTAGCAGTAAAAGGAGTGAAAGATCTGCAGTTAAAACATGTTTTGTTTAAATAAGATGGTCTTCAGGGCTAAATCCGTCTCTGTGAGGACAGCTTCATGAGATGTCACAATTAGCTCGGACCCCCTGTAGAAACCAGACATATTCACAGCCTGAAATATTGTGCCACCGCTACAACCACTGACCCCACCCTGGCCAGTGCATTATAAAATGCCAGTGGCGGTATATGTGGGTGAAAGCATGTGTGTGTTTTCCCTGAGCTCAGCCATTCCCTCGACTCCAGCTGACCGCTCAGCTGTGCCTCTCGCATACTGCGGCACAAACTGTTTCCATATCTCGCACACTCTCCCGCTGAAAGGTTAACATTAGGACCCCTGTGCAGAGGGGTAAGTGCGTCCCGAATTAGCGAGGATGCCAAGGCGAGCTGAGCTGTTGCCAGGTTGGGTTGCCAAGGGGGGTTTTGGGTGTTGTACCGTGGGTTGGGTTTCTGCAGTGTGGCCTGTTTGCATGTCGGCAGTGTGCAGGACGCGTGTGTTGTGGTCTTCTCAAGCTACAGCCCAAGACAGACAAACACACAAACACGCGCACGCACGCACACACACACACACACACACACACACACACACACACACACACACAGGGGAGGGGACTGTTATATATAGGCAACCCTCTCAAGTCTTTAGGGCCTATCTTAAACCTTAAAGCTATGTGCCATGTCTCCCTCTATGTCTTACTCTCTTGACTTTTCTCTCACACACTTTACTCGCATCAGATGAAGTCAGTTAACTTCACAGAACTGACTGCTACATCTACGGCTATATTTTCTTTTGCAAAATTCATAAAATAAACTCAGTTTTAACATCTCGAACTTGCATGGACTTCGTGTCAATTCCTGTCGCCACCAGGCGAATTCAGGCCCACCCTTGTCTCTCTGTTTGCACTGTATGCAATCTTGCCGCCACTCAAACTCGATTTGCTGTCTGTCTGAACACACCTTAAAAGTCAGGATAACTCTCCATTCTTTATATAATCAACTTCATGGGAGTGCAACTCTTTGGAGTGGCCCTTTAAAGGTGTTATTGATAACATTCAGCCACTCGAATCACCTGCCCCCTCAAGTGGCTGCAGGTTCGTGCACGAGCCAATGTTGCTAATGCCAGTTAACGTCGACATTAGTTAACGTTAGCAACGTTAGCTAGCGAATGCTGGCTAACATAAAAAGACCCTAGTACATACATACTATGTGCTTCCTGAGCCGAGCAGTGGAAATGAGGCTCTTCTCATCACTGCAGACTTAAACCACAGAAACGCTTTCACTCACCTCTATGTTGAGAAATATGCATGCCAGGAATTAAGGAATAATACGGTGGAAGGTTAAGGGTGATTTTATTCTGTAGTACAGTTTGCCACTGCAAAGGGAAGTGTGTGTGTGTGTGTGTGTGTGTGTGGGAGGGGACATTCCACACATTCTTGCTCTTCCTGAGGAAAGAGGAAAGTGTCACACACACACAACTGCTGACAGCAGTGCGAGGGAGAGGTGGGCATACACCCCTCAAAGGTCACTCACACATCCGCCTCTTCTTTCAGCTCTCCACCCATCAAGCTCTCATAGTCTCAGCCGTCCATCCATCTGACAGTTCATTTTGAACTGTCAGATGGATGGTTGCATTTCTGCTTACATTTTGTGTGCGATATATCAGGCCTCAAGAGTCTGCTCTCCTGAAACTCAAGGGGGAAAAACATTAGCGACTGAACTGGACCTGATCGTCTACGTGGAAAATATAATCGCCTCTCTTGCTTTTACTCGTACTCTCAGCTATGAATGCATGAACACACACACACACACACACAAACACACACCCACACACCCACACACACACACACACATAGGCTAGAGGATGCCAACAAGAACAGTGGCTCATCAAAGCTCCATGGGGGTAGCTACGCCAGCAGTGACGCACTGCTGCTCTCCTGCCAGCTTATGGTCACCGAACACTCATAATGGTTTTTTCTTTTGGGTGGTTAGGTGGACAATACATCGTTGTTTGTGTCCATGTGGACCGATCGAGGGGCTGGTAACTTTTGATGCTTCATTTTTTTGGCCCTACTATTAACTTCAGTCGCCTTTTGTTTTTAATTATCTGCAGCTCGACCACACTGAGCCTCACTGTGCCACAGAGTGTCTGACGAGACAGGGTTGCTAATGGAATACGAGGAAAGGCCCCTAAATGAAATGAAAAATCAAATATACCTTTTGTTAATTAAACAGAAAGACAAGCTGAAGGACGGCTTTTTATTTTCTGGAAATATATAGACCCTTTGAACTCATTAGCAAAACACACAGACACACACTTAGTACATGAAGACTCACAGAGCTGCACACTGTTCACTTCTGTCAGAAGACTCCTAAACTTTACAGAAAGCTTTTTACAAAGCAAACTTTCATTTCAAGAATGATCACACAAGCGGTATCGTCACGAGCATAAAAACAGAAACCGGTAAGGCACAAAATTAATTTAAGCTCATCGTTCATTCATTCGTTCATTCATTCATTCATCCATTCATTCATTCACCCATTCATCCATCCACTGTCTCACTCCTGCACAACCACATTTACACAAAAAGCACAGGCAGCGCATTGGCTACTGAAATGTTCAGACTGTCTTTTCTTCTGCAGGGCAACAATAAGTTGCAGAATAATGGCCCTCTGGCCGCAGAATGACGGCCAGAGGGCCATTTTCTGTTTATTCCTCTGTTCCTCTCTGCATCTTCCTCGCTGACTTTTTTTAAGAGGCGCTCCACCTTGTGTCGCCCAGAGCCATGAAGAGATCTCTCAGTCCGTGTCTATCTGACATGGGTTTTTTCCTGCTTTCTGCGCTCTTACATACAGCTTCAGGAAGTCCTTGTAGCGAGGCGCGCAGCCGAGCCAGGCTTCGCCAAAATGAACAGAGCCGGTCAAAAGGTACTCATCCCGTCCAGGATGCACACCGCACCGTGCTGGAACACTGATGCGTCCACTCCAGCGCCGTCCTCTGGCACCACTCCAGGCAAACACTCTGCTCTTCTGTCGGAACAGCCGACTCAGAGTCACCACGGCAGCAGCGTGGTCGTTAGTGCCCGGTGCCACTCGTTGAAACGTGCCACTGCCGGCTACAGAGACAGGAACAGGAGAGATAAAGAGGAGATTAAATCAATCAATCAATCAATCAATCAATCCATCAATCAAGGAAAGTGTGTGCCTATGTAAGCCTACGTAACTGAAACTTCTGAAACAAAAGACACTGACAACAATAAAACCAATATTAAGTGTACCATTAATATAACCTGTCAATGTCATGTGCATTATTATGAACGTTCAGTATCATGTGTTGTCATCACGTTGTTATCAGTTTCAACATTACTTCTCTGTAGTTTCCCACTGTTTCCAGTCTTTATGCTAAGCTAACCTGGTTCTGGCTCAAGCTTTCAATCAATATCACAGGGACGTGAGAGCGCTAACGATCTCCTCATCTAACTCGCCACAAGAAATGGAAAAAGTGTGTTTCCCAAAATGTCAAACTATTCCTTCGATGTGTGCCTGTGTTTGTGTATTTACCAAAGTCACTGGTGCACACAGCCATGAGGACCTCCTCATCAGAGCACGGCTTGCAGGTGACTAAAACGGAAAACATGAAAAACGTTCAATACTTTCACAAAAGGAAAAAGCACATTTTTTCTTTTTTCCATGATTCATTTTCTTTGGCCAGTCACTTTTGTGTCATCCTGTGACTTTTGCCACGCTTACTCTGCTTCCTGTTCTCTCTTTCGGTGCTTACGAGACCAAAGAGAGACATCAAGAGAGCATGTGAATGAGAACAGCAGGTGAGGGAGGAGACGTAATCACAGAATTACCCCTTGACCCCGTCAGCTACAAAAACAGCTATAAACCGTCCAGACACACACACACACACACACACACACACACACACACACACACACACACACAGGCTTTCTTCTGTCTCATTAGGAGAGCGCTTGACTCATATGGGTGGGCTACCCAAAATTCCCTGTCTTGGTTTTGGGGAGGGGGGCGGTGAGTCTGTTCTTGATTGACAGTTGAGAGACGATTGGCTAACCCTTTTGCTTGCCCCTAGCGTGACCTTTTGATTGGTCTGCTTGTTTTCATAAGTCTGTCTGTGACTGTGGAGAGTGGGAGTGAGGAAGTGGGGGAGGTACGGGTGTTGGAGCATGTAGGTGAGATGAAGAAACAGGGGTGAAACAGAAACGTGGCCTTTTGTCACCTTCACTTCATGTCAGCGAGAGGACGGCCTGTGTCAGGCCTGAGGAGTTTAACCAGTTGAATCATTTCTTTCATAAACAGACAGCCCCAAAAACAACTTAAAGGAAACACAGTCTCACTTAAGACAGTTCATCTACTGCAGTGATTATTTAGACTTTTCTCCAATGTTTTCAGTTCTTCTGGTGATAATGGAGTTGCAAGAATTCAATTATCCAGTCTTCTCTGTTTGATAATCAGTTAAAAGTTCCTTGTAGTAGAAGTCACAATAGCACATTATACTCCATTACAATATAAGTCCTGCATTCAAAGGTATTAGCAGAATAATATATTTAAGGTATCAAAAGTTAAAAGCACTAATTTGGCAGAATTCCCCTGTTAATGTTTCATGAATATTGGATCATAATTATTTATGTATAATATGAAGTGGTATTTTCATGTCTGTAGTCGGTCAGAGTGGAGCTGATTTTAACTATTTCACACATCGTTGGGTAGTTTAATCTCTTAAAGGACAACTGCAGTAAATCCCTCTGACATGCAGAGGTATGATGTAGCACACATGGTAATATTCAAGTGAAGTACAAATATCTTAAAGTTGCACCTAAGTAATACTTCAGTAAATGTACAGACAGTCAATACAGTGATTTTTCGCAGAAAACGAATTTACAAAACGGTTTCTTTTCTCGACTTAAAGCAACATTTTGTGAGATCGGGCGAGAGAAAAATTCTAATTTCAAATAAAATATTCTTATCATGCAGTATGTTTGAACTTGAGACGTGTGAAAGTCTGATTTGAACTTTCAAAAAAACAGAATTAGGCAAGTAGATACCAACATTCAGTGTCACTGTTCACAAAATCACAACACACGTGACTTTTCCTGGTGGAACAAGACTAAGTGCCTATAAAAGCCAACAACACAACACCAGGGCCAAATACAAATAATGAATAATACTAATATAATGCAATACTACTACTGCTACTACTAATACTAATGAATTCTCTTACCTAAACCAGGGTGCAGGTATGGATACATGTGTGTCCCGGGGCCCTGACTGGGCACCAGCTCGTACTGGAAAGCCGTGATCCTCCGGCTGATGTCTGTCTGAGGGATGGCCTCCACAAAGAGAGCTCCCTCTGCCAGGCTGAAGCAGTGCACCGTGCCCTGAGCGTGGTCCTTCTCAGCCAGCAGCAGCGTCAGATCCCCGGCACGCTCCAGATACACATGAGAACCCTGAACACCAAGGACCAGGAGCGCACTCATGAGCTCCATCCATCTGATACATCATACTGCAGTGGTTACACTCTGAACATTCGTTTCTTATGCTTGGCGTCATAATGTACCTGGGAGTGCGCGTGGGGTTTGATGCACACATGGAGACCTGCCGTGTGTCCAGACGAGGGCTCTGTGTTCGGCCGCAGGTTGACGATGATGGCACCTGTGGGGTAGAGCCACTCCAGAGACCCCTGAGAGCAGCGTAGGTAGATCTGCTCCACATCTCTACGGTGAGACTCGTGGCTCAAACCGCTGCAGGCGAGAGGGCAGATTACATTTTCGCACTTTTTAACAACAGGCGTGCAAGTTTGCTCTCTGGAGATTGGGATCGAATGCCTAAAACCGTCAAGCAACCAGCAATAAGGAAACTTGGATCCAGGATCTTCAGCACCCTAAAAAATGTGCCTGTATAAAAAAATCTATAACGCCAGAGTTATGGAAACACGTGCAAGGGATTTAATGATACTGCAACGCTCATTAAGAGCGACTCTGGCGCAGCTGCCTGCCAACAAATCTCTCACTTTGGACAGATGCGGTCGCTCGTCTCTGATGTGCATAAGCTACCTCAACACCAGGAACTGATTGGGCTATTAAGTCGTTAGAAGTTGGGGGCCCGGGAAACTTTACAACACACAGTGCAAAGTCATTTTTTATGACTTGGGGACTTGGAGGAGTGATCAAAGGCCCCATATAGCCATATTTACTCAAGATAGGAACCGGAGCAGAGACATTCCTCTGATCACAGGGACAGTTCCATGATCTTAAAGGTGCAGTATGTAGTTTTGGATTGTATTTTTTTATTATTTTTTTTTACCTAAACATGCTAAATAATCAAACTATCTACAAAACTAACCTTAAAGGACAACATGACTTCATACTGTTTACTTTGTTTATATGTGGCGGACCCTGCCGCCTTTCTAGCTTCGGACAGCGTTCTGAGACCTTATTTTTCCTTCTTTGTTTATCCAGTTGCGTTTGTATCATTACTTCACTTGTAAATATTATAATTCTGAGTTTGAATTTCTTTCCCCCGAAACCACATAGTGCCCCTTTAAAGTGGAGAATCTTGTCAAAACGGTTAAGTACAGGCGCTTCCTGACCAAATGGAATTGTTTTCACCAGTTCTTGTCTTGGACGGATTTAGCAGAAGAGACTTTGATACAAACGCTCACATGAATTTAGGGAGATCTGACGTCATGAGATTTCTGAGTAGTAACCACAAGCAGTGGCACAAAGCGGCCAATAGCATCCTCCGCTGCCTTTCACTGCGGATCTGCAGGAGGATGTGAGAGTCGCTCATTCTACTCTCTGACCTTCCACTGCCCTTCCCGAGGGTTACATGGAAATCTTAATCGAACACCCATGCGTCTAATTACCCCTTTGAGCCCGCTGAGATCCCCTGTAATGCACAACAGAAGCGGTTCAAAGACGCAGCCTCCCTCTCACGCACGGCTGAAACTCCTCTCAGGACACCCACACAACTTCACATCCCCAGATGAGAGTTCAAAGTACATGAAAGTGCGAGATCGCTTCACAGAAAAACCTTACGATTTTGTTACTCCTGAAGAAAATGACTCTAACGTGCTGATAACATTCCTGAATCGCGCGCTAGGTGTGTTTTCTTTGTCCCCAGTGATAACAGTGCACTCTCCTTCTCTCATCGGTGGCTTGTTATCTGCTCCTGAACTCATCCTCACCTTCCTCGCCAGCTGCACTGGTCGCTGGAGTACTGCGCCACCGCCCCGCACAGGAGCGCAGCGGTGATCCAGTGCGCAGCCCACGGCCGGAGCATGGTGGCCCGTCCGCCCCGGCGGTCCCCCGAATCCCGCACAGCAGACCAGCGATCCCGCGCGCTCTGCTGCTCCCGAACCGCAATATCCTGCCGCGAGATATCCCCCCGAGATCCGTTCGGCGCGCGCCGACTACATGGCGGGTTCAGCCCAGGCAAACGATGCGTCCGAGGCAGGAAAACATTTTGACAAGAGATGTCTGAGGAACGGAGCCGTGTGTGTGCGCGCGCTGCAGGACCAGAGACTGTTGAAAACACTTCTGCTGCGTGCGCTCTGCGTCATGTCACCGGGGGCGCGTGCCAGAAGCGGAGTAGACTTGAGTGACACGCGAGCGGCCGCTCCAAACCACCCCCACATGTTCCCACTGAACGATGTGTGTGTGTGTGTGTGTGTGTGGAGAGAGAGAGAACGCCCTCGAGCTTCTCATTTCAGACTTAAAAATTGCCATCAAACTTTTACGCACGTGAAATCGGACCATTGATTGGTAATAAGCACTAACCAGAGCCCGCGACAGTGATAATAAATAATTGGAGCAGTGCTTGAAACGTTCACAATAAAGAGAAACATACAATCAACAAATAAAAGAAAATTTAAAAAAAAAATCACACAAACGGTCAGCTTTTATAGTTTTAATTCACTTCCATTCGGCCTATCAGCTCCTTGTGTTCAGTTAAATCCGCTCCCAGTGCCAGAGACAAACAGTATGAGCCTGTGTGAGTGAGTGTGTGTGTGTGTGTGAGTGTGTGTGCTGGCTCTGCAAACAGATGGATCATATTAAAGCAGTGCAAATGAGAGCAGCATGCAGGTTTGGAGGAGCAGCGTCCAAAGACTTGTGCCGCTCCCTCAGACCTTCACTAAAAAACCTCTGCAGTCGGTAAAGATACTTAGGATTGTTCATTTTGGGATCGTCAGTTTTAAAAACCACTTTTTCCTGTGTCATTCCTGTAATTCAACAGTCGACCTGCCTCTTGGGAAAAGAGAAAAGGGCCTTGACAGAACAAATAGTCACACGTGTGCTCCAAACGCCTGTTTGGTTCTCGGGCGGTTTTCCCGTGAGAAAACAGTCGGAACAGCAAGCATGTTACTGACTCGTCACATTCCCCCACACAGCCAGAGCTATGTAACGCATTTCGAGAAATACCGAAACACAGACTCCCCTAAACACACACACACACACACACACACACACACACACACACAATGCTATAGTAGGCCTCTGTGTTGGGATGGCCAGTTAAAGCATCAAAAGTCATTCAGAGAGATTTTTATATGAACATTTTATAATATTAATAAAATATTATTTATTTCCCTTTTTGTGTTGGCTCCTGACCTCACTGTGCTACAAGCCAAAGGAAACCTTCGTTTAACCGCAAAACACTCAAAGTGAACTGAGTGAATGGAGTCTGGAAACACTTTCTGACAAGGCACCCTCCATACAGGGCTGTAGTCATGACATGTTTTTGTGGGCTAACCAGAAAGCTAGCATCGCCCTGGTTCCTTTTACATTGGATTTTGGAACATCACTAAAAAACTCCACTGACTTTGAGATGAGGGAATCGGATGTGCAACAATGCTACCTGATTTCCATGTTTTGGACTCATTACTGCATCAGTCTATAAACGTTTTATAAGTCGTAACTTATGGCTTCAATCAATGTTTGTTCATGCTTCATAGAACAGTTACACTTAAGGGAAAGATTCTTTTGATTTATTTGACCATATTTCCACTTTAAAAAAAATGGAAAAGCTGCAGAGGGATGCCGACCAAAAACTACTAATAACTTCATTCATTAAAGGTGCAATATGCAAGAATTGCTCCTGTGCTAGCAGTGTGAACACCAACACTTCCCCGGTGCGTCGTGCTCTTAGTCCAGATCGATAGCTTCACAGCTAACTAAGCTAACTAGCTAATGGCAGCTACAGTTAGCAGCAGTTAGCATTGACTATGGTGATACGCTCTGCTGCAATTTGTTCTCATGATTAGCTTATGATCTATTAACAGTAAATAAACAATGTATAAACCCTTCATAAAAGATGAAGATAAAGGCTTACTCCAACCCTTATTATTCCAAGATTTTTGTTTTTTAATTTTTCGAAAAAGAGACAAAAGATTTAGACTGAAGCACTGATGCAATATGTAAGAACTGTTCACCTTGAATTAATACTCCAAACTAATAGGGGCAGCACTGTAACTGCTGCTAACAGTATTCCCTTAATCCATCCATCAGTTAGCCGTGCAGCTAGCCAGACTACCAGGGGAGTGTTGGCGTTTAAACCACAAGCAGAGGAGCTTTTTCAGCTTTTTAAATTAACAAAAACATGAACATTCTTACATGCTGCACCTTTAAGCTTAGGTGCATTGACATATCCCTCTATCAAGTGACCTGACAGGGAAGGTGATTTTCTACACCTTCCTTCAAATGCACAAAACATGTTTCCCCAGTTCCTGGATTTGAAACCGATGCAGATTGAAGCCCAGAGATCTGGAGTCTGACCTGAGTCTAATCTTGTCACCACAGCCGAGGAAGTCTGAGCCGCTGATGTGCTGTTTGACCTCATGTGCTCCTTCACCATGTGAAGTATTTACAGAGCAGCAGAGCCTCTGACCCGCTCCCCTTCTCCCCCCCGCCGTCACCTGGCTCTTCTCAAGAGGCCTGACAGGAGGAACGCTCCGTCTGTCCACACACTGCTTCCTTACGGAGCCACACACACACATTCCTCTATCTCTGATTTCAGTCTTCATGACCTTTATTTCCTCACAACTTGCGCACTGCACACTCCTCTCTCTTTTTAAAAACCTTTATTTACCCACAGGGGCCAGCGGAGCAGCTCCCAACTGGATTTGTTTGGGAGGTTAAGAGCCTTGCTCAAGGGCAGCTTGACAGCCGTTGCTGAAGGAGGAGGAAATATCACTCAGCAGCACCAACAACTTCACGCTGAAGAAAGCAGTACAAGAATAGTGAAAATGAAAATGAATGAAATGCTCATTCAGACAGACCAGCTTACTGCACAGACCTATAGCAGACACATACCTTTATTTCCTGTTTAGGCAGAGGAAGTAATGCAGTTGCGGTTTTGGGACTGTCTCTTGAGAGGGAAACACTGCAGCATCTATCCTACAAGTCATATGAACTGTGTGCTGGTATCTGCCTGTTAGCATGGATCAAAAGTGCAATATTTCTGCATTGAAATGAAGAACTACTGGACCTTTGTTGCATATTTTGTCATGTAATTGCATTATACATTTTTTTCCCCCAACAAAGTTAAAACCCAGAGAAATCCATGATGTTATACAAGGTAACAGTTTGATTCATTTGGTTACCTGTCACTACAGCTTTTAACATCCTCCCTAATCCTCAGGGTGGGGAACTTTGGGTATTGCTGCTGTGTTACGGGTTGCAATTGTATAAATCTAGGTAGTCTGACAAATTATTGGCATCATGGAGCTTCCCGATTGACCAGCAATTAAAAACATGACGGATAGTGAAAAATCTGGAGGCACACTCAGCGGTATGTCAAGAGAAAAACAACATATTTGACAAGTAGTTAGCATTCAACAGCTACCCTGCTAACATTACCGTTTGATTACTTCCTGTGTCTTTCACTTCTGGTTGTGATGTGCGTGGAAATTTCTGAATTAACTTACACCTTTCCTAATCGTATTGCATCGAGTACAGTTTCATACCAAATAATAAGCTGGAACGTGGTTGAATGGTACTTGCTGATATTCATCTGACTTCTGGCACCCCAGAACACAGCAGCAGGGCATTTAAAGCTTCCCAGTGCTGAGTGATGAGCGTGGTTTCGGAGGAAAATGGCCCCAATGGGCGAATGTTCTCTGGTGTTTGGTGATGGTAATAAGACCCATGATCCCACACTGCTTAAAACACGTCATCAAAAGACATTTTCCCATTTCCGTTGTTTTTACTTAGAGATTCCTAGAGGCAGAAAAGACAAACTGTGCTTCTAACATTTACAGTATCTTCAATTTAAATAATCTGAAAAGTAGTTTAACTACATCAAGTCATGTGAATTTCATGAAGCTAATTAGCTTTAACAGGAGCATCACCATGTGATTTAGTGTTGCTTAATTTTATTATATTATAACAAACTGAATAATCAACATGTTGTGTCATCAAAAAGGGATTATTTTGTCATTAGCTAGAGAACAATGAAGTAAATTATCGTGGAAGGAGAGAGATGTTGAAACACAGGAATGTGGTAAAGTTCCAGGTGAATGAGAAAGCCTTCAGTGTGTGACCTCTGTCAGCTCTCTTCACCCAAACACACCCAACTTTTATCTCTTCTTCTTATCAGCTGCACTGCCAGAGAGCACACGGCTGAGTCAGTGCATATGTGTGTGTGTGTGTGCGCGCTTTGTTTCCATGCACATGCACGTTTATTTGACCAGTGAGGGCAAGCAGGCTCCTGGGTCAGGGTCATTCATTGTGTGTGTGTGTGTATGTGTGTGTTATCAGGTCTGATGTCTGCAGAGAGACGGAGTGTAAACACTGAGTAAAGCTCTGTTTACGCTCTTTCTGAGTCTCTTTCATAGATTCTCCATTAGAGCTCGCTCTGATCATCTACCAAGTGCTTCATCACGAGGGCAGAGTGGGTAAAGCAGACAGGATGTATGTAGACAGAGTGCAGTCTTAACTTAAACAAATCACTTTAGTTTGTTACATTCTTAAATATATGGTCTCCGTTCGGTGGACATTCATCCAAAGCACCTTATAGCTCCGTGACTGTGTATATGAGAGTGACCACAAATAACTGTCAGGCCTGCTGTTCACTCAAATATTTAGCAACAGTCATGGTGAGCGCAGGTGATGAATGCGTTCTGCGTGTGTCCCATAAAAAGTTATGAGGGATTAAAAAAAAAGCCTCAGAAATGTACTTAGGCACAGCAGTGATTTGACCTCCATGCAAATGTAAATATATGCCAACGCGCTGACAGCGAAATGTGAACTGTTTCTAAGCAAATTCAATGTTTGTCATGTTCCCATCTTAGTTTAACGATTTAACCTGCTAACGTTTGATGATTAGCTGTAAACATTAAATACAACTGAGGGAAACGGGAATGTCATTAGTATAGCATTAATTGATTAATGAATGAAGGTATTTTTTAACACTAAACAACTTTTGACCTGATAGTGGAGCTTGAGGAAAATTCTGTGGATAACAGATGTTATCATAATTTATCCACTGGGATGTCGATGTACTTCAAAGAATGATGGTTAATCTGAAGGTGGAGGATCACCGATTTCATCAGGATACATCCTCCGGGGACCGTGAACATGTTAAATTTCGTGGCAATGCTTCCGATGGTTGTTGAGATCTGTCAGTTGGGACAGACCAACTGACGATAGCCAGCATGAAAAATAAACCTAGTCGCACCAAATTTGAAGGGTAACTCCACTAATTTCACACACCAGGTTTTGAAAAGGAAGAACAATGTGTAGAATCAAAACGGCAATATTTCTAGATCTGCACACTTTGTGTAAAATTGGTGGACCTACCCTTTAAGTTATAGATTTATACATACAACTGTCCAAATATCTGTAGCTTTTAGGCTGAAAACAAGCTATCTGAATACACCACCTTGGGTTTTAGGAAAATGTAACGAGTATTCTGTACTACTTTGTCCCTTCATATAGACAAAAACAATGACTCAATTAACCAAGAAACTAATCATCAAATCAATCAACACTTATCAGTGGTTGCAGCCCTTCTCAAACAATGACATGTCTAAGGAAAACACCTTCTGGTTTCAGTGTTTGTGTATAGAATTACAGAAGGGGAAGAGGGTCTAGATGGAGACTAAGTGCTAAGTGGATGTGATATTTTTCTCAGCCCCTACACAGCACTGTACCGTGGGTGGCAGAGGCCTCAGGGTTTTCACCTCAAACCCCAGGCTGAGTCAGGCCCAAACAGTCTTACAATTTATCAAAAACAATGAATTCAAGCCAAACTTGTAATATGGTGCAGTGACTCTGTGCCTTCACACCACTGTGCAAATGTACATTCAGTCTATGATAACAAACAAAGGTAGTGAAAATAAAACTTTGGCAGAGTCGAAGACCCTTCTCCAGTTTTTTTTTTACTGCCACTGCTGTTTCCTTACAAACTGCTGCGGCCAGATTTACAGTAAGGCGGACCACGTCGCCGACCCAGGAAACACCGCGGGAGATTTTGTGGGGAAAGGTCTGTTTACCTTTGGGCAGAAAAACTCCACAGTCTGTGAGGTAAAATAAACTTTTTGTGTGTGTTTATGTATCAGAACTGTTCCCTCTTAAAGAGGTTATTGTTCTTTAGATTTCATAAGAGACCCAGGGAAAGAGAAACAAATACGCAGTATCCATGGTTGTACATTTGTAGCAGATGTGTGTGTGGATTTGATTTTGCACGGTTGCATCAGAGAAGACTGTTAAGAAATCAGTGAACCACCCAGGCTATAAAACATCTCGCCCTCAGTAAGCTGAACCTTCTGTGATGACACGCTTATAATTTCCTTCAAAGTTCCAGTATAAAGGTAAGCACATACCAGTCTCAGTCCACACAAGATAATAGAAAACACAATAACATTTTATTCCTTCAATGGTTAACACTTGCAATCATTACATCCTCTGTGTGAGTGAAAAATAAGGGCCTTTAACGTGTAATTCATTTACCAAATCAGCCCATGTTGTTTTCTTTCTTGCCAAATCTTTAAACTCCGGGTCAGGTTGTGGCGACCTCTATCAGCTTAAATGTCCTTGTTCGAGCTTGTAAAAGGAAAAGTTGTCAAGATATTGTCTTTCTTGCCTATTATTTGATAAGAATATCAACACCACTTTAATATTCGCTGGTTGAATATGAAGCTCCAGGAGTCTTTGCACAAAGACAAGAAACAAATGAAAACAACAAACCTGGCCCGAATGAAAGGCATATTATTGACTTACATGCACTGTGAAGTTTTATTTACATTATGTTAAGTTAGTTCACCGACTTCCTTCCTCCCTCTCTGAGGTATCATCTGGACTTTACCTAAAAGCTACTGTATTGTGACGAGTGACTGAGATGAAACGGGTCATTTCCTTGTATAACATCACAGATCTCTCTGGGTTTGAACATCATCGGAAACATATGGGATAATATAAGTACACAATTCAATGGGATATATAACAATAACTGAGTTGTTTTTCCGACATTTTAATGCTGAAATGTTATAAGTATGAATTGAGGCTTCAAACATTCCTGTTTACCTCTGACTTTCCAGAGGGCATTTAAAAAAATTACATTTCTATATGTTTGCTCTTCTTACATCTTTTAAATCTACTGTATTTCTATAGTTTTAATTAAATCTGTGTATTTATTAATCTAATCTTTTATAAATTGTCTTATTTCTTATGTTTTCCTAGTTTATGTATTTTTATGCTATTATGTAAAACACTTTGAATTGCCTTTGGGCATAATATTTTCTATCCATATAAACTTGCTTAGCCTGAACAAACACGTTATGAAGTGTTTTAGTGATAGGCTTATTTTGTGACCTTTGGAAAGAACAATAATAGATGTGTCCTTTTGTTTCCGGTCTTTGTGCTAAGTGAAGAATCTCCTGTCTGCTGTAGCTTCATATTTAATGGCCAGATATGAGATGGTGGTTTCAGTTTTCTCCCAGTGCTGCGGATCAGGTGTGAGGCAGAGAACTCGGGGCTGGGATGTGTCGTTCCGTCAACTCTGCCAAGTAAAACTTGAAGAACATTTCCACATTCCTTCCCATGCATGAAAAACATCTTTTTACACTTTAAATAAATAATAACCATCTCTTTCCTTTGTCTCGGTAGTCTCCATTCCAGTGTTCGGTTCACGTTTCCTGTTATCACCTGCCTGCCAATCCCTCAGTCCTCTGCCTTCCTCTCAGCTGCCTGTTAAAGCTGCAGGGGTCCTCCTGTCTTCTCCGTCACCCCGAGCAGTCAGTTGAAGTGGAAGTAATCTATTCCTTCCTTTAGCTGCAAAGAGTTGAGGTTCTCCTCGAGGACGCCTCCTGTCATGTCCTACGCATTGAACAACAATACGAGTGAAGCAACAGGAGCAGAAAGTACGGTGGAAGGTCAACACTAAGACACAAGGAAAAAATGAAACTCTTGTATTTGCTTTGTGTTTTAGAGGTGCTACTTGTAAGAGAAGTTGATTTTTGAGTCTCATTCCAAATGCTTTGTAGGGGATCGTAGGACGGGCCGGCCGCCATCCCAAAGCGGCGAGAATAAAGCTCAAGCTTTCTTACAAATGGCACCTTTAAATGAAGGAATGAAAATCCTTCATGTCTTCAGTATTCTCTACTGTTTGTTTTACCTACTGAACTACAGTCGAAGGTTACATACAGTACACTCGGTTTACATGAATTTGTTGATCACATTTATTTGACATCTAGGAATAAAAAAACGCGTGATTGAGTCCAGGTGTTTGGTGTGTGTGATATAGAACGAGAGAGAGGGAGGATGATCGAGTCCAGGTTTCCTCGTCCTCTGTCTATAATTACTTCTCCCAATTCCCATAATTGAGCAATTAGTAGCCCCCGTAGGTGGGGTCACTCTGGATTTGATGTCTGAATCTGGCTAGGTGGTAAATAGGCAATTAGTGATTTGGCTGCCAGAACAGCTGTGTGCGTGTGTGTGTGTGTGTGTATGTGTCTGTGTGTGCGCATGCACGTGTGGTACTTTAAATAAATAAAAACTGAATGAATAGAGTGAATCATAGGAAAAGGCTAAGCAATAGTTACCAGTGTTGCAAGTCTTTTGGAGCACAACATGTTCAAAACGCAACAGTGGCAAAAACATCAGATGTTTGTACAAGCATCATGTGATCAAAGATCAGGCTGCTGTCTCTACCCATTTCCTGACTGCCTTCTGTGTGTGTGTTTGTGTGTGTGTGTGTGTGTGTGTGTGTGTGTGTGTGTGTGTGTGTGTGTGTTATGTCCTGTGCCGGGCACACGCCCTTGATCATTATGTCGTTAACTTAGATTACAGACCTGAGGGACAGGCGGCCAGAAACAGCAAACATACAACACACAAACACGCTTTCTGCTCACCAGTTTAACACAGATAATGAAAGGGGCGGAGGCGGCTTTGTAGTGCAGCACTGGGATCTTTGGCTTCGGTCTTTGCTGGAGGGATATCAGGAGAGAGAGAGAGAGAGAGAGAGAGAGAGAGACCCAAAGCACATATCATTGTTAGTTACAGCTTCATCGAAATCAGATTCACTGGAACAACGCGGATGTGACCTTTTCATTTAAATCTTATCTTATGAAGCTTAAAAAGCTAATTCTTGGCTTGAGAACTTTGTTTACACTGAATCACTATCAACCCGTTGTTCTCAGTATCCGCGGTGGTTGATCTCACCTTGGATTCCTCATACGTATAGAAGCCTTTCTGGATCTTGTTCTCATCGACATCGCAGAAGGCCTTCACCTGATAATGAATCAGAACAGTGGTGAAAGACAAAAGGAGACATTTTCTACCACCTCCACCCACTGAAAGGCAATAAAACAGCAAGAAAGAGACATAATTTGGCTGATGTTTCACATCTTACTGCATAGCTGGCGGTAACGTACCTTCTCCTGATTGGTCGGGCTGAGGCAGCGGTATAGCTTCCGGCCCTGCTTCCCAGCATTCCATATGGTGAAGCTCTCCCATTGGCTAAGAACTCTCTCCTGCAGGAAGTCCACTCGCAGCTTCCAAATGGTTTCTCTGGAGACGGAGGAGATGAGTACAGAATGAGAGGGTGGATACAAACGCAGGAAGTGTACATGCTTTAAATGAGAGATGCTGTCAAGATTGATGTATTCATTGAGTGCAAAAAAGACTCTGAACTGAGGAAGAGGAGTGGACATGTATACTTTATGCAGTGATGGGATATAGTACATTCACTCAATTACTTGACATACTTGTATGTTACTGTTTTCATCCTACAGCAGTTTTTGTGGCAAAATGGGGACTTTAACAATATCAGGCAGGTTGTTATAATGTGTATATTGCACCATCACCTCCTTCTGACACCCTCTGGGGACTGAACTGACTATGGACGACTTCACTAACCACGACTGAATGATATTTAAATGGAAACGATCGCTCAACCCTTGTGTTTAGATCATTTGGCTAAATTGTCGATGTGTTTACAGCCTGTCTGATCGTCTGACTGCTTGTGTTTTTTTTCGCTCGCCAGACTGTTTTAGTGAAGCCGCCAAGTCCCAGTGATTACTTTGTTGAGCGCGACGCTGAAAACAACTGAAAACAATTCAAGATACAACCTCAGAATTGCAAGCTAAACTGTATTAAACTCGAATAATCCTCTCTCCTCTTTAAACACGTTTTCCAAAAGGATTCACTGTATTTAATAAAAAAACTACAGACAGATTTTACAAGTGGATAGATAAATGGCGCCTGTTTTAAATTGGCTCGTTTTCCTGTTGCATGCACCTTGACTGATATGCACAGCTGTGCACAGGCCTTACACACACACACACACACACACACACACACACACACACACACACACACACACACCTTTACACTAAGATATGATGTGAGTCTAACATTGGGCCTCACATGACAAACAAACCCAAACCCTCCACCATGGAGGAGTGCGGGTGGTCTCCAGAGCGATCCTCTGTACATTCTCCATACAGGCTTTGATTCTTCTATGACACGGCAAAAAACATGGCAGAGACTTACTATAAACTCTGTCTGTATACACATGCTGAAGCCTTCATCCTCCTAATACCCCGCAGATCAAGAGGCAAACACACTTTCACGCACTCTGGTGCAGATACGCACGCTCACATTTCTAAACACAGCCCTTCTGTGTTAAGAAGCCTCTCATCTCAGTTACTCATTGGCACCATCTTAACTTCTTTTAAACACACTTCTCACCTCACCGACATGGCCTCTAATATTACGTGTGTGCGCGATACAAAACAGAAGATGATGGTTTCATTTGACTACAGAGAGGAAGTAGGTAGGCAGTGGCCGAGGAGGGGTGACAAGAAGTAGGGGAGAGTGGAAAGCAGGCTTGAAATAGGCATCCAAAAATAAACAGATGATAGATGAAGACAGAGAGGAGGATGATCGGTGAAGGAGTGCGTCAATGCAGGCAGATATACGAGCAGCGGACAGATGCAGCGGAGGAAGGAAGGAAGGAAAGACGGTAAAGGAAAGGAGGGAGGGATAACAGGAAAAGGTGAGATGAAAGGGAGGGAGCTGCAGGGGAGGAGGGAAAACAAGGAAGACCCTCTACTTCTGGTGCGTTTAACATTTTGAGGCACACCTGCAGATTCTGCATGACCTTTGCTGAAGTGCAGGCAGCAGCAGGAGTGATGGGTCTTTCACCCACACACACATGCACGCACACACACACACACACACACACACACACACACACAAGCAACAAGATCAGATTCCCTACCAACGGTGTGTGAGAGATACTAAACATTCCAAGGGGAGAAGAAAACAGGTTGAAATTCCTGATTAATATGCTGGGAAAGTGTCAGGAATTCCAAAAACATTCTAAAAATCTGAAGATTACGAAACATACGTCCGTGTGTGTCGGTGTGTGTATATATTAGTGTGTGAGAGTATCAGGCCCTGAGAAAATCTGGGATGCCAGCAGGCAGCTGTGAGTAGGTGGAGGATCAACGCTGTGTCCAAGTATGTGTGTGTGTGTGTGTGTGTGTGTGTGTGAGTGGGACTGACTCTTTCACAGAGTGTGTGGCAGCCTTCTCGTGGTAACGGTACACCAGCAGGCACTGGTCGACTCTGGCCACGCCCCCTCCTTGGCGAATACTCTGGTAGAAGAAGAGCAAGTCCTCCGGTACTCCCTGGAGAGGGAGAAGTAAAGTGTGACAGGATCAATATCAGTATTGCAGCAGTTTATTAGAGCCTGATTGATGCATCACATGGCTGTTATTATTGGCTGATACTGGCCTACCACAGATACATTGTATCGGCAAATATTTTGTTGGATATGCATTGATATGAGATTAACTTTTTGGTTTTTAGAGAAAACAAACAAAAAAAATTCTTTGCCTTATTAATAATGATTCAGTTTCAATTTCCGAGTTTATTGTGCACTCCTCCTGAAATAAGTTTTAGTATCCTGATTATCAACTGAATTGCCATTTTGCTTCATCCACTCAGCCTGACATTGTTCAGTCCAGTTCACACTTTGGTGAAAAACGGTGCATTTTTTCCACTTGTAACAAAGGAAAGTTCATACCTACTGCTCTTTGACCTGGGGAGCCTGTATCTCCGACCAGATGACAGAAGAACACATTCCTCCAAGACTGGATGGTCAGAGCAAGCCAAGATCGACCTTGCCCTCTTCAGAATTTGTCTATCTCAAATATCTGACATAGAAAGCTGCTGTGTCCTAATTATCATGCCGGCAGTTTTTATGTGATATCAGACAGCCAATCCAATAATGTCATAGGAGTGCAATACATAACCAGTTGACTGACCACAACCTCTACAGCTGCATCAATCTTACCTGAACTTGTTTTCTGTCGCCATTTTTCATGAATGTCACCATACAGCTGGCTATAAAGTAAGATTCTTACATTCTTACTAAGCTCTGGTTGGTCAAGTGTTTCTCTGATTGACAGAACATCTGTCAAAGGACACAACAGCAGGCCAATTTGACTTACTGAAAAAAATCTAAGTTGTGGCTGATGAATCAGAGGTTTGGGGCGAGGCCAACATTTTAAAATAGAGCGAGCAAAGACAGAAAATGGAGCGTAACTGAGGGTGGATTGACACTTGGACTGTGTTAAAGTAGGGTAAGCAAGAAAGAGATAAACAAGAAAGAAACACTAACGCAGAGCGAGAAGTCTTTGAGAGCAGTTATGGGTGTGAACTCTGACCTTGCCTCCCTCGTCAAACGGTCCGACCCTCAGGGACCAGCTCCTCGAGCAGAACCATGTCGGCATGACGACTGTGGGACCATGAGACGTATATACCTGAGACACAAGAACAGTTCAGGCTATGTGTACAGATTTGGACATACACAGCCACAAAATAACTGTCATAGACTACTGTATACAGTGTTCATACTGGTCCCTGTGATGGGACCAATTTAGTACATTTTGCTGTCACACGCTTAAAGACTGAAGACCTTCATGGAAATGTTTAATCTGAGAAGTCACAACATGTCTATTTCTTAATGTCTTGCTCTATTTTAAACATAGTGGAACCACATAGATATGAGATCTCACCTGAAAACACAAAAATGAAAGGAAAAGCCAACATTAAGTGTGTTGGTAATGCGTTGGGTCACTGCAAGTCAAAAGATATTCTCCCATTTGGTGCATTGACAAGGGCAGGTTAAACAAGATTAATGACATGAGAGGAAACTACAGCACGATGAGTACACCTGATAGTAGAGTATTAGATGCTGAGAGTATACATAAAGTTTTATCATTTTCATATAAAAATCGCTTCATGTTAAATGCAAACAAACAAACAAACAAACAAACCAATCTGCACTCTGGCTTTCACAATCAAATCCTGAAAGAGTGACTAATGTAGGTAATTACATTCATCTTCTGCAGTTCATCAAGCCTCCCCCCGTCACACACACAAATACACACACCCGCTGCAGGAAACAACATTTTATTTCAGCTTCATAAATAAAAGAACTTCTCGTCGTGGTTAGAAACCTCTCTGGGATTTGGCGGACAGCTCGGGGATTTTTCCCAGTTGGCTTTTAAGGAACAGACAGTTGAATGGAGAGGGACTCGGCGTAGGATAACTTTGAATTCTCCAAACAAAACAGGTTAGAGTGCAGCCACATGAGCTCTCTTACAGAAGTGCACGCTTCCTGGAGTGTGCAGGGGAAGGATACCAAATTCCACCCTGTGGCACGTGATCGTTGACTAATGAGTTTGCTTTGGCCTCTATTTCTCTTTCTAACCACAACCTCTTTAATACATCGAGGCCACTTTACGGCCTCTAAAATTCTTCTCTTTATACCCCCACCTCGTGCCTACGCATCTCTCCAGACCCCCACCTCTTCTTCTTCCTTATTTTCATCTGTGTGTATGCTTTGTACAGCAGTAGTGTTCCTTTTTGAATCGGGGGGTCATTCCAGGTGGATGATTCTTCGTCGCAGTGTTTCAAATGCTGAGCTTATATATCTGTGTGTACATGTACACATGTGTGTACGATTGTTCTTGGTGGAAGTGGAACACTACTGCATAACTGAAATGCATCACAGATGAAGGAAATTGTGAAAAACATCTGGATTCAGCCAGTCGAACAGCTGGACAGAATCGAGTGAGTAAGTGTGTGTATGTCTGTGTGTGTGTGTGTGTGTGTGTGTGTGTGTGTGTGTGTGTGTGTGTGTGTGTGTGTGTCCACCTACGTACCACTCCTCTCCCTTCTGTTGTAATATTGCAACATTTTGCAGATGTACGCTGTGGCCAAAAGCATGAATAAGAGGAATAAGAATGAGTTCTGGGAAACCAAGGGGACAGAAAGGGGGAGACAGTCAGCGTGGATGGGAGCAGTAAGTGGGGTTGGGCAGGTTTAGGATAACCATATCTAATGTACTACAGATGAACGCTCAGGTTCCAGCTCTGGATCAGGTTAAACGAGCACCACCCTGTGTAAATCTCTGGTTTAACTCCCTTAGATTCAGTTTCTTTTACCCAGAAACTGAAAGTGCGGGCACATAAAGTGAAGCAAGAGAAGGGGAAAGGGGAAGGAGCTGCTTTTAAGCCCGCAGAATCAATGTATGAGCTCATTCTCATGCTCCATGAAACTTAATATCATATAAATATCCTGGAATGTCTGCTAAGGAGTTATGCAGACGGTGTGTGTGTGTGCGCGCGTGTGTGTGTGTGAGTGTGTTTCAGAGAGAGTGAGTCCAGGTTGTCTTGTATCCTTGGTGACAGTGTGTTTTGTTCAGTTGGTTTCCATCTCTACACAAATAGAAATAGTGCCAGTGATTTACTTATCATTCGGTGATTAATGGGACTATCTTGTGTGGTCAAAGTTTTTAGTTGCAAAAGTTGAAAGTGTAAAGATTTTCACTCAATAACACCTTAAGGGGCAGAGTCTAAGATATGGCTACAATTTGAAGGTCACTCCAAACAAATAGGGGGCATAATATCATCTAACTATAAAGCAAAGAGTCTGCCTGCTGTATGTTATCTCCTTCACACATGGCAGGGTGTTGCTGAGGACCCAAGGAAGCCTGGTGTTGAATTTAGTGCAATTGGGACACATAACATATTCAATATAAAAAACTTTGAATAAAGAGCGAACACCGCTCTGTGAGGCAGCGATGGTGCGGCTTCAACACTCTGGCTTCATGACTCTGCTCACACATGATCCCCCTCTCGTGATCTCATGGGGAAGCAGATGTAAACAAAATGGAGATCTCTGCGGTGCAACAACTTGCGGAAGTTACAAAAAACCAAACAACAGCAAAAGGTTACATGAGTCTGGAAGTGTTAGGTGACAAAGTCAACAGGAGTTGTCTATTCTTCAGCGAGAACTGGAGGTGAGATTTGAAGTTTCTGCTAAAAGCAGGATGCTAGCTAACGTTAGTGCTAGTGCTAAAAAGTGTATCATTGCTTGGCAGAACTGTCAGCTGCCTTGGGATGCCTCTCTTACTTGTTGCTGTGGTCTTGCTTGGAAACTACGGATGTGATCATGCAGATTTTAAACCATAAATATCAAACATGTTTGCTATTATCAGGGCGGCCCGATTAGTCGTTGAGCAGTTCAGTTATGGAGTTGGACTGGGCCTTGACCTTGGATCAGAGGAAGACTGTGGTGTTTACACCGTGGGCAATCGAGCCCAGCTCAACCAGGATCAGCAGCCTCCAAGTGAATGCGGCTGGATGCTTGAACTGAGAAAAAACAGAGCAAACCGATCCAAGTCTGAAGACAGGTGATTTACTGCGGCTCCGACAAGGACCCTGACTCCAAGAATGAATAAAATGGCGGCAGGGACAAAAAAAGGAGTTAAGCGGGAGAGGAGTGAGAGGAAGTAATGTCTTCACATCTTAATTTCACATCTGACTTGGTGACCTGAGTATTATTTTGACAGAACCAGAGGTGATTGTTGGAACAAAGAAAAGACAGACAGATTTTGTGAATTTTGTTTTGTTTCTGTCAAGTTGGAATGGAATGTGTGACAAAGCAGTTCATCTTTGGGTGAAATTTGAATTCAGATTGTGTTCAGTTTTTCAGTTTTCTGATAGTAAGGAAATTAGAAAATGGTTAATTTCTTTACATTCTTTCTCGACAGGTTTATTTTGTTTATTTATATGAATAAAAAGCTAAAAGAGCTTGTGAAACATAGAAAACTATCCACTCCTGTACATCTCCCAGCTGAAACAACAGGGAGCTGTCAGATAAAGAAGTGGTTTTACAAAACAGGGGTGCAGCTAGCTGGTTAGCAGTGTTGTGTTGCAGTGGACATCCCTGCAACACAATACACAGACATCTCTTCACACTCTGCTGATAATGCCAGTTCATTTCTTGAATATCTTAAATTAAAGTTATGTTTAGATTTTACATATCATCTGATGTTGTCATTAAGTATTTTATATCTATATATTTTTTCTGATATGAACTGTCTAAACATCAACATCAGTTTCACTAATCGCAGCGTGATGTGAGTCTAATTACAGACATCACTGTGTCAGAGTAGCGACAATGTTATCAGTACTGATCAGGTGATATTAGAGGCGAGACATGTCAGATGACACATGGATCCTGAACCATTCAGAACTCTTCATCTATTTCACCATCTGCGACAGCAGGAAGCTCTGCCTCCAGCTGCTCTGGCACAACAGCAGCCATGTTTCTGTTCTGGGCCATAAAGCAAGCTGAGGCTGAGCTCTTTTTGCCAATGGATTTGTTTACAGTAACTATACTGTTGTCTATAGTGATGCTAATACGTGGCAACTTTCACACAGCAGTACACTACAATACGAACTGCATCAGCTGAAACAAAAACACGATAAAATGAACTTTCCACTGCCAACAGTTTCCACTATGGACTACCCTCAGCAGACAGCTGGCAGCGTGACAGTCTGTTTCCTGTGGTGGGACCGAGATGGACGGAGAGATGCTGCGTCCTCCGTACAGCCCGCTGCCACATTTCCGTGGAAACTGCAGACGGCAGGTACGTATCCTGTTTCTGTCTGACCTGGTTGCTGCCTGGCACATGACCTCTTCCATCCACACAAACACATACACAGACATAGCATGTGTGCCCAGACACACACACTGTGCCAGGCTGGGGGGGTATTTACCTGTGTGATGAGCTGATCCTGACTGATTGTGTTGATCCAGCGAGTGTAACGCTCAGTAGACCCCTCTGGAAGCCTCTGGACTTTACAGCCAATCAGCTATCATGAAAACACACATACATGTACAGTGTATATGAGCACGGCATGTTTTTTTCTATCAGAAACCACTGGAAATGTTTCCAGAAAGTCTGGAAAATGCTGCCATACATGTTACTAGAATGTTTCTTTGTCATGGGTAAGTGTAAACCTGTAAATCACTTCTGTTTTAGACAGTATGACCTCAAAATCAAGTTACAGCTAAACAGTCTAACAATCGAAAAAACACATCAATGTTTAAAGGTCCAGTACACAACATTCAGCCTCACTAGATGTCAGGAAACAACTGTTTGCTATGAAAAGATGTAGCAGAGTAAAAATGTCCTGAGCTGAGCGTGACGTCACATTCCCTCTTTGTGTCTTCTGTTTTTTGTTTTGGATAGCCGGTCCAGCTCCTTCCAGAGGCGTTGGACTGCTCAGTTTAAAGCTACAGCGAGCAGGGTTGGAATGAAATACATCCTCTCGCTCGCCTCATGGACTTACATCGCCACTTGACGTGGTCACCTATCTCATGTGTTGAGGGGATGTTTTTACATACAGAGGCCACTATAGTTTCTCTTATCCGCTTGGTGAGACAAGAAGTATTCAGCTGGTTGCAACCTGCAACCTCACCACTAGATTCCGCTAAGTCCTCCCCACCAGTTGCTTCAAATAATAAATCTATTAATGGATTGAAAACTAATTTACAACAAATTCATCAGTTAATTGCTTAAATCATTTTTCAACCAAAAACCTGCTCGTTCCAGCTTCTCAAATGTCAATATTTGCAGCATTAATTTTCCATTTATGAGTTTCTTTTACTAAACATGACACTTAAGAATGTAACAGTTGGCTCTGAAAACTTGTGATGGAAATCGTCCTGACATTTTACAGGTCACACAATTCAATGATGAAAACAATTGTTAGTTAGATCAACATTATGTAGAAATGGGCATTTTGTGTGATTTGGCGCCCCCCACTGTTACACTACCCTCCCATACACAAACCCCAGGTCTATGTCAGATGTACTGTTGGTGGTAACTGCAAACAAAACTCACTGTTACGCTGTGATCCTGCCCTCTCCCTGAAGTTACATAGTGCAGAAACAAGTGACAGAGACACCATTCACCCTGTTACCAGACACTGTGCCATCAACATGTAGTATATAGTGATAGTATGGCAATAAAGAGGGCCTTACATGAAGACGAGAGAGGTAACACAGAAGTGAAAAATAAAACAGGACTTCACATTTATCCAACACCCTAAAATATTACAGTCGTAACAGAGGCAGTCAGGTTGTTTGTGCAGGGCAGCAAGCCTGCTGTCTCCATGCTGTCTCCCTCACTTCCCTCACACACATGACCTTTAACCTCTGACCTGGCAGGCCACAGAAAGCATCAACACCGGATACTCACACCGTTACGCATGCCAACTGCATAGACACACACACACAAACACATACACACACACACACACACACACACACACACACACACACACACACACACACACACACACACACACACACGCTCACTGACGCCAACAACATGAACCTTTTTGATTTTCAGGGAGGGATCGGTCAGAGAGAGAAAGGAAAGAGGAGGGAGGGATGCAAGGAGTAAAGAAAGGGAGGAGGGGTGAAGGGAGAGTGAAACAGAGAGGGAAGGAAGTGAGTAAGCAAATACTTGAGGGAGAACTTACAGAGTTCGGGTGGAGGAGAGACGCCTCATACTGCAGGCGAACTCTTTCAGGCAACATAACATCATCCTGGAGAACAAAAGATTATCAATTAACACACAGATGACATGTTAATCATAGTAAATATAGCTATAGTTTTACCATTACCTTATATGTGAGCTGTCAGTATCTACAGTATCTATACCACAAGCTAGCTAAACATCTGTTTCAGAGTGATAGGTAGTTTGAAAGCAAGCCAGAGAGCTCGCGAGCAAGACAGTTTACTAATCTCGACAGGGAAACTGCAGTTTTACAGCAGCTACTTTACATAATATACAATCAAAACACTGACATAAAATAACTTGTGTAAAAAATATGAATAAAGAAACATTATAATTGTAATACCCGCACACTTAAACTTAAATAAACATCACATTTGTTTCCTGGACTTTGTGTGAAGAAAGAAGACAGATGTTTATAAGAGTATTTTACAGAGTATTAAATGAAGAGACAAAGATAAGTTTCACTTTAAGGTTTCAGAGGAAAAGGCACACCAGGATATGAAAAGTGTTGATCAGCAGGACAGAAATAAATGTAAGAGAACAAAAAGAAGAAGTGGTGTTTTCTGAGAAAGCAATATTATTTTCATTGAGTTTTCATTTAATTCTGGCAACAGTCTATCAGCAGAAGAATAACAGAATAAGATATATACTGTATGACTCAGAAACAAAATAAATATGAATGTGAGATCACAAATTCAGATGCTGTGGCCTTCACTTTGCAGTTTTACCAACTCAGCCTTCGGACAAGTGATATCAAAGCACCGCCGGCAGACATTCACATGAACATGCACACATATGACACACACACACACACACACACACACACACACTTATATCAAGTACGACTCTCAGGTCATTAATCATGTGTTCTGACAGGTCTGACAAACAGTCAGTGAGCTGCTGATGTGTCTATGTACAGCCTGTATATCTGAACAAACCAACATGGTCTAATTAGTTTTGACTCACTACTGTATGTTTTATGGAAAACATCTGGGTGAAATGAAACATGTTCTCTGACACACACACACACACACACACACACACTTACCGCATCCTGAAAGCACAAGTATTGTCCGCAGCTCTGAGATATTGCCTTATTCTTGGCATATCCCACTGAAAGAAAAAACAACAGTGTATATTTATGTTAGTGTGTGTATGTGTGTGTGTGTGTGTGTGTGTGTGTGTGTGTGTGTGTGTGCGCATTTCCAGTATGATATTCAATCATTACACATGTGGCAAAACATAAAAAAATAACCTGATTACAGTCACAAACATGAGGCAGGGGGCCCATCACAGTGATCATCATCTAACCTCACTGATCACTGATACAGTCCTTCCCTGCAAAAATACTAACCACAGTCCACTGGCAGATAACACTGGCCGTCTGTGAACACCAGACACAAACTGGTCACAGGATATTCTGGGAAAATGTCACAAGAGCCTGAGCATACTGATCTAGCTCTATGACAAGCTAAAGAATCTGAGATATGATTGAAAGCTCCAGAAAGACTAGTAACTGAGCTTTGAGATACATGTGTTGTGCAATTTAACTGATTGTATGTTTTTTTCTCCTTAAAAACTGTCTGATCAATTCCTTTCATTTGTCTTCATATGTAAAGAACTTTTGTTCATAGTTTGTATCCAATCAGGACCTGTAACTGATTGCCGATCAGCAACCTAAAAGTCTACTGACCTCCTCGGGGCTGTGCAGAGTCGTGACCAGAGATGACTAAAGAGATGCCCCTCGCCTCCAGCCTCTCCCTCCAACCCTCCACCACTTTCCTGGAGTCATCCTTAAGGACACAAACATACACAGAATTTGAACGTCAACTGAAGTCTCATATTCTGAGACAAATTGGATCACTAAATACGCCAACAAACCGACTCACAGTGCTTGCGTCGTCAAAGACAGAGAGCTCCATAGTTCCACTGAAGTCCTGGTGTAACACGGCCCGCAGACATTCGTCCAGCCAGCAGGATGCATTGTACACTGGCATGACAATGCTCTGATCTCAGAGAACACAGAGAGGGATTTTTACAGTCAGCGTAAGCAGCAAAAAAAAAGCATGAAATACATGAGAATGAGCATGATAATAAATAAGAGGAGTTCAATTGGAAAATGGATGAAACTGCTGCTTGTGACACTTCTTAAAGGTGAATTCTGATTGAATTCTGGGACGAATGACTGCACAGATAGCTTAATTTAACAGTGTACCAGTGTTTAGAAGAAGACCATAGTTCCTATATTATCTCAGTACATCACTGTTGGCTGTGTACGGGAGAGTGTCAGTCTGTCACCCACCACATCCACTGCCCGCTCCTCCTCCCGCCCACCCGCCGCTGTTTCCGCTTCATTGTCGTAGGTGCGGAGCCGCTTCGGTGGGTTCATGTCTGAGCCACCCCCGGTCCCGCTGTCCGGAGAGTCCGCTACTTATCTGGGCAATGAAACAGCCGCAAGCCGACGTCTGAACTCAGTTTAGCAGACTGAATGTGGGATGCAACTATAGCTTAACAGCCGAGTGGTGTTCTGTGTGTCGGAGACGAGCAGTAACTCACGCACGCTACACGTGAGAAAAAATATACGTTACAAGTATTTTTTTTAACTGTTCTGTAACTTTTATGAATCTAAGTCAACTAAAACATATTCTGAATGGTCTTCTGTGCATTTAAGTGATGGTAAAGGAGACAAACTTAGCAAAACGTGCACTCAAATCTCGCTGCGAGGGGAACTGCTTCCCAACTTCCGCAAACACTGGCTTCCTGACGCTCATTGGCTCGTGCAAAACACGGACAGACACCGGATTAGCTGGAGCTGGCTGTCAATAATCTAAAATAGTGACGTCTCAGATATCTTGTGAAAAAGCTGTCTGGCTTCGTGTGTGTGCGCGCGCGCGTGTATGTGTGTCGCGGAAAAGGCTGTTTGGCAATTTATTTATTTTTCTCTCAAATAAATGCATGTCATTAAATAATAAGCCTGAACATTTCAAAATGAAAATATACAATGTGACGGAATTTGCATACAATTAATCTCATCGAATAAGCATTTAAGATATTCAATACGTATCATTTAGATATTGCTTGAAACATTTCCTCTGTATGTCTGAAATGACCCTTTCATAAATGTGTTTGTTTATTCAAAAGGACAACTACAGTGTGATTGAACTTTTTTTTTTTCATTTTCAAATACATAATTTTTGGATTTTGAAGACAAATACTAACTGAAAAATGTTCCCTTCATATTGCTATACTTATTTAGTTTGAAACAGTGCAGCTCTCTATTCTCTTGAATAGGGAACCACATCAGTGTGTTTTTTTTATGAAAACGTTGGCAGCGTGGGAGGTTTGTCTTGGTGAGCAGACAGAAAAACAGGATGGGCTGAAATATTATTTTTGACCGTTTTCATTTTCTCTATTGTCAGTGTGTGTGTGTGTGTGTGTGTGTGTGTGTGCGCGCGCGCGTGTATGGTTCATTGCAGTCTGTTTGATGGTATGTTTTATACTAATGTGCCAGCACCAGGTGTTGTATCAGTATGTGTGAGTTAAAATGGCGCAGCGCTGAACTTAAGCAGCGATACTCCAGCAGTTTTAATTCAACAGCATCACTCCTGGATTATGAATTATCCAAACTCTGGAGTACAGAAATCACTTTAATCCTCCTTTCAATCCTTTAATTGTTCTCTTTAGTTGCTGTGATAAAACAATTCATGAGCACTGAAAAAAGGCAAAAGCTGCTTAACTTCTTGCCCACTTCCTCTCTACTGTAGCTAAAGTCCCCACGATATTTTTAATGAAGTCCTCAGTTTCACTTCACAAGAAACACAATCCTGCTTAATCAGGGCACCACTCAGGCAGGATGTTGTTCAGAGATTGCGCTGCAGTATAATTGCTCCCACATTGCAGCAGCATCTCCACCAGACTTTGCTTAATTTATCACTTTGAATGCATCTTTAAATTGGACTGATGCCTCACTGCAGGCCAGGAACAACAGCTCTGGGTAGGGGGGGGCATACCAAGGCCAGGATCAGGGATTAATCTCTCATGCTTGAGTGCATGATAAATGGGATCAAGAGGGAACATGCCCTGGCTGTACAGACGCAACACCGTGCACACACACGTAAAAAAGACTGTGTGTGCTCTCATGAAAACAGCTAACAAAGACAAATGTTGTTAAACGTTTGGAACACTGTGAGAGTCCGCAGACACCTTCCATTGATCCCAGCAGGAGTGTTGCACCGGGCTTGTGAGGCAAAGCAGATATTAATTTCTGACTCATAGAGATTAATAGTTTCAGACAGCCGTGCATGATTAACTAAGAGTCGAGCATATTACTCAGGTGTTTCACTCCCAGAGGTTCAGGTGGAGGTTATGAGTCCCTGTGAGTCTGCTCAGACTGTGGCTGTGAAGTTTCTTCAGGTCGTTGCACTGCAGGTCCACGGGGTCTCTGATACACTTTTGCAATAAAAGAAAACACTCTGCACTCGTTCTCGCAACCGCTCTCACAATCTGTCATCGCCGCCTGTTTGCCTGCCTCCCTCCACCAAATCAACACCACATGGCGACGTCGCATTTTCAAACGTGCACACGAGTTGAGTTATGGTATCTGGAGGTCGCGACTGCAGCTGTATGATCTGTGATCCGCCTGCATTTGTTTTTGCTCGAGCAGAAGTTGGGGAAGTGTGCGAGTGTGGTGGGAGATGAGGCCATGATCAGATTTCCTTCATTCATGTTGCTCTGCTTTGGGATTTGGGCCTAGTTGACCTTTTAAGAGAATTTGTGGTAGTTTTAATTAGAACCTGGCAAATTATCCATTGTCAGATATTGTCTGCTGGTGTTGGCCCATCACAGATATATTGATATCCATCGATTTCAAACTGTGTTTTGGGTGATTTATAAATTAAGTGAATGTTACTGTTTCAGTTCACTGTTGTCAATTTAGACAAGGTTAGTATTAAACTGTAGAATATTGGTCAGGCTCTAGTTGTAGCTCTCGTGTAACCACACACACACACACACACACACACACACACACACACACACACACACACACACACACACACACACACACACACTGATAGTAGACACACAGCACTTTGACAGGGGCCATTGTAAGTCATTCTTTCATTTTAAAACTTTGTCGAGAGCAAGAAATTTCCACAACAACTGGCCGTACTGCCAAGAAGATTCCCCCTTGACTCTACTGGAAAATGATGTATCTGGTCAAAATTGAAAAAGCCCAGTTTCCATGATCACAGCCACCAAAGCATTAATTTTATGTTCTGATTGTCTCAAGAGCGGGATGAGTTGAGGGTGCAATATGTAGTTTTGGGGCAGAACATTGATTCAGAAGAGAAAGATCTTCATTGACGGACTTTTTTTTGTTCCTAAACAAACTAAATAAACAAACTCTCTTTGTTTTTTATGACTGAATAAACAGAATAGACAAGCTGACCTTAAAGGACAACACAGTTTTATACTGTTTTACTTTATATTTGGAGTCACCTATCTAGCTCTAAACAGAGTTCTGAATCTTTGATGTGTACATGCTATAAACATGCTTAGATGTGAAAGTCAGTCATAGAGGTATTCAGATCCTTTACTAATACAACACCGTTTTTAAAAACTATACACAACAACAGGTCGAAGTCCTGCATTTAAAATCCTTGTCAAGATACTTGATACTGGACAGGATGGGTGTGTAAAATTGTAATCTGTCAAGTGAAGTGAAGTGAAATGTACAATACTTGAGTAGAGATGTATTTGAGTAGAAGTATAAAAATGGATACATTCAAGTATTGTACCACACATTTGCACTTGGGCACCATACCTGAGTAAATGTGCTTTCTTCAGTGAGAGAAAGGAAGATGTTTACAGAGATCATCAGTTTCCTTTCTTCAGAGATTGTTGGGCGTTCCCATCACCAGTGAAATCAGCTGCTGCTGTGTTTGGCTGGATTTAACAAAGCACACACACACACACACACACACACACACACACACACACACACACAGCTGGATGTGGCGTTACCGTGTGACACCTCATCACCACTGTGGTACAGCTGTTGTTTTTCGGTGCTGAGTCTTGGAACATGAAGTGTGCTGGCTGCTGTCTGAGTCACTCGCAGACATGTAGTTGTGTACATTTTGAATCACAGTTGTGAAATAATCACCTCTGACCGAGTAGCTTGGGAGCAAAACTGCAGCGCGCAGACTGTGTTGATACCACCATCTGG
The DNA here is from genome assembly GCA_903131615.1 of Diplodus sargus. Classification (NCBI taxonomy): domain Eukaryota; kingdom Metazoa; phylum Chordata; class Actinopteri; order Spariformes; family Sparidae; genus Diplodus; species Diplodus sargus. The sequence goes on from CAEMYA010000364.1 coordinate 490,104, forward strand.
TGCTGAAAGAGCGGAACAGCTCGTACCATCTCCACGCTTCCCTCAGCAGCAACCTACAGTGCACACACTCTGGCCTCGGTTCCTGTTGTGTTAGTGCGTGTGTGAGTGGTGGACATGCCAGGATGCTGCGCAGGCCCTGTAGGAGACCCCCAGCTGGAGGGGCGTCAGTGAGGAAGAATAACTTTTAAGTCATTTATTTCAGACACCCATTCTATCTTAAAAAGTTAGCAACGCTAATGCTTTTGCATGTATTTCATTGTTAAATAAGCTCAGTGGTTGTACTGCAATATACGCCCCCCTTCCCCCCACAGGAACACTTCACTGCAGGCTGAAGCTTACTGCGATATTATGAATTAAAAGGCTCTGCAGCGGGTGATTAAAACCGCCCAGAACACAACTGGCACCCATCCACAGGGCATCAGTGATACTGGTGAAGTGAGGTGCACAGAGCCAAAGGGACTCAGCCCAGCCACAGTCTGCTCACTAAATGTTAACGCACTAATCCTAAATCCCTTTTAGTTCCCTTCGTACATATCATCATCATTACTGACTTTTCTGTGACTGATGCTCAATTCTGTCTTATTTTGTTGGGCGGCGGCCAATGTGTCCGACACCTGTGGCAACGACAGGATAACTGTGAATGCTTAAATGTAGCACAGCATTACCATGAGTCAACCTGACCAATGAACAAGAATAAGAACTGATAAGATGTTATTGATACCGATGCCATTATTGATTCTGCTCGTGGGTCAGATTCTCTCCCCTACTGATTCCTGATCAGCCTTGGTTGGGCTGGCTGTAGACTGATATTTGTTGAGCCGGCCTGCGCGGTGCTCGTATTATAACATGGTATATTCACCGTTGTTACTGCAGAGGGAGTCGTTCATAGACTGTGTATGCGTATGTGGCATTACTGGATTTTAAGTCCCTGTTGCATAAACGCAATTTGTAGACACATGAGTCTGACGTCTTTGTTTCCTGAAAACATGAACAGGATCATTTTGGAACCGTTACTCAATGAATCATTGACTCAAGACTCCGTCCTCGATTCCCATCCCTCGTTATAAATGTGTAAGAAAGAATGAAAGAAATTAGCGTTTCACTCATCAGTCAAACAAGTGAACACTGGAGAAATTATAATGCAAACACCATTCATTTATTGGTATAATATTCTATAATACTTTATAGGTATCATTCTGTTAAATACATATGTACTAAGCCTGTGTGTGTATCTATAGGCAGGCATTTCACATTCAGGTCCAGGTTCAGTGCAGTGATGACCAAACATCCCGTCTCGTCAGGCCCTTTTGATCCTGACGCAGAAGTGAACGAGGAGACGAGCCCGACACACCGGTCACTCATCTGTAACAGTTTCGCCTTCTCACTCCGCCTTTATCTCTTCGTCTCTCATTTTTACGCTCAAGTCATTGATCTCGTCGTTTTTACGCTCTGTCGACTAAATGCCTTTCCATTCGTTCCTTGGGTTGAATCTCACTGGAGGAGGGACAGAGCGGTCTCCCTGAGGTCCTCCTCAAATGGCGCCAATATCAACCAGCCGGGAATGGATTGTGGGTCAGCTGTAGAGACAGGCACGCGGGTCCGATAGGGTACAATCAGTGATCAGTTTAGGTCCAGGTTGTGACAGTAAGGTCTAGCGTAGGCTGGTTTAGTCCACTTTTGAATCCACCTGGATCCTCTTGCGGTTACTCGCCTTTAAGGACAATCTAACTTAGGACCAGATGCTATGGAGCTTGCAGGGTAACAAGGCAATGCAAAATAGATATAATTACGTCGATGTAAGAAGGGATACCTGAGTCAAGTCAAGTTCTTGAACTGTCTTGAATCTCACAGTAACACACTCCTGGGGACCTTTCTCCGGTGATTCAGTTGTGCCAATAAAGCTCAAGATACTGTTTGACTCAGCAGAGAAAGAGGATTTATGTGATGAACTCATCTCAGGTGCTCGGTTAGAATAGCATAGTTTGGGGTCTCAGGGGGAGTGGGATGCATTCATGCTTTCGTCGGTGAAGCAGCAGCGGTAAGGGTCCTTGTGAATCTCTGTGGACAATCAGAGTATGTGGCTTCATCCCAATCTTCTACGGAACAGTTTTGTCTCTGTGGTCAGAGGGCGCTCTGAGTCGTCACTGATGATGGGGGGAAAAAAGGCATCGAGGGGACTGTTGAGATACACCCTGTCAGTTTGGTGGCGTGTGCATGTTTGTGTCTGTGCACCCTTAAGTGCGCCTGAGTGCGTGTGTGTGTGTGTGTGTGTGGGAGTGAGAGAGTTAGCTTTTCTTCAAGAGTTCAGGTTATATAGCAGCTGGTGTGTCTCTAGACAGACACACATACATCCAGTCCAAGGTTGATCCGCTTCAAGTGTGCACAATGACATCAGACCAGGATCTGCAGTCCAGTTCAGGCTCATTTGACATTAGTCTCCTTGTAGTCAGCATAGATGGATCCAAAAAGAGTCCATGTTCCCTCTGCAGGCCAGAGCGTGAAAGATGCAGGCGTCTCAGAGGAAGGGGTTGTGGCTGTGTGTCTGTGTCTGCGACTGAGTGCGGTGCGCCGGTCGGGGAGAAAGGGGGAGCAGTGGCTGCGGGAGGTTGGAGGGGAGGTCCAGGAGTCCGGCAGGGGGTTGTGTAAGAGAGGAGGGGAGGACGGGCGGCTGGTGGTGCAGAGGGAGGGGCAGCGACGGGCTGTAGGAGAGCATGTGCGGGGGCAGCGGGGATGTGGAGGAAGGTCGCATTTGGTTGAGGGTGAGGCGAGGCTGGTCGCAGTGGAAGGGGTTGGTGGGAGACGGAGCACTCAGACCTGAGAAGACAGAAAACGGGGGGGAAACTTTTTTTAAGGACATCACAATTATGTTTTTTCTTATTCCTGGAATTTTTTTGTGACCATCCTTATCCCAGTCAAGCCTGATGAAAATTCAAAGCCGTAGTTGAACCACCACCACATCAAATTGTAAAGTAAGAAAACAGTATCACTGGAAATGAGATGAACATGGAGCGCTTGTTTTACTGATTGAATATCCAAGAGACGGGCAAAGAAATTCCCTGCCTGAAAGCATCAGGGGCAAAATCTCATTGTAGTTCTTTATTTTTTTATTTACACTAACTTTGTGTATATAAAATAGAAAAAAAAAACTAGTGCTTTGGGGGACCAGACAGGCCATAAAAGAGCAAAAAGCATAAGACTACATAAACTTGCATCATTTTCAGGTTTATGGATTTAAATACTGTAATTAACTATATTACAGGATTCGAAACCTCACTGGCTACATGATGCACCAGTCATCCGGAGACATCCAGCGTGTAAGTGGTTCAGGAGAGAGGAGAATGAAGATCACACGATCACACATTGGCTGTTTCGGGCTCTAGGGCGGGCTTAGTTGCTGAGTTTACTAAGTACAGTAACTTTTTAAGTACAGAATGTGAGTTCTTGAATGTTTGCTTGTTACCTGAGAGGAAGGGGTTGTTGTGCATCTTGCTGGGCGGGTTGGAGGGTATCAGAGCGTCTAAATTGACCAGCGAGGCTCCTGTAGGTCCCAGAAAGGCCTCCGGGGTTCGACACACACGTGTAGGCGGGGCGCTGAGTGGGGGAGCTAGCCGGGACAGGTCAAACATCTCTGGGCTGGACGACTCCCGTCCGTTTACCTGGGGTTTCACTGGAGGGTCACTACCGAACGGATCAGGATTGGAATCTGCTTCAGCAAACGGGTCAGAGTTCACTTTAACCGCGAACAGCTCCTCATCTGCGTCAAGACAAAGACAAAGGATTATTAAAATAGTTATTGGAGCATATAATGCAATACAATGATGTACGGGTGACAAATCAAAACATATACATATACATACATATTGTGCACAGTGTCGCAGTGAGCTCAACAACAGCTTCTGAACTCCTCTGGAGCGATGAACACCATCCTTATTCTTAGGATATTTGGTGTTTTGATGATGGTGGTGGAGAGTTCTAACTAACATATTGCTCCAAAATATCACTTAATTAGGTCGAAATAAGGTGCCATTGAAGGCTATGATTCACATGGTTTTTAGGACTTTCAGTGACCTGTTTAGCTCAAAGCAAGGAAAGTAATAGTCTAATGTGCAGAGAGACGTTTTGTTAGTAATTGTTTTTTGTACATCCTATCTATTCACAAGCAATCTGGAACACAGTTCTACAACATACGACAGTCCACAGTACTTCTGTCTGTCCCGTACCACCCTACCTGTGGGACTAGCTGGTTGAGGGGAGGACACCTGTGGAACCTCTTGTTTAGGCTTCTCCTCTTCCTGTGCAGCAAACGGATCTACTCCATCACCATCTGCACGATGACCACAGTAAAATCTTTAATTTTGGGACATACAAATCCTCAACATGTATAATGAGACCTGTGTTTTTGAAAGGTACCTCCATCTGTTGGGCTGTCCCACGCTTGATCTACAGGACTGGAGGAGACAGGCGCTCCCTCCCAGGGGTCTGTGCGTGAGTCGGGGCACGGAGCCCAAGGATTGGCCGCGTCAGAGGATGAGGGCGGGCCTGCCCCCGCCCCCGCCCAAGGGCTACCAATCACAGGAGTGCTGGAGTGGACCGCTGTGAGGAGTGACATGACTCAGTGTGTAGCATTAAAAACATACAGAGAAGACACGATGACAGTAGGTCGAATATCTTGTGGCCTTTGTGTGCTTGTGATGAACCACTCACCTACAGAGTCCCAGGGGTCAGAGGTGGCGTTACAGGTGGGTTCGGCAGAGTTCCAAGGGTCACTGGGCGGAGGTGGGGCCTCAGATGAGGCGCCAAATATGTCCACTAGGTCCAGCATGGCTGACTACAGAGGGGGCAGATAGCATTTCTATAAATGTGTACCAAATATTCTCGGGGTGGCAACCAACACACACGAAAGGCTGTTTAGTTTGTCTGTTCTTGGCTACTGTAGAAACATTGTGGCGTCACATGTTGATCTTCACTGAATTTCCCTCTGTAGATATATAAGACTCATTCTAACATAACAATAGTTTCAGGTGATTATACACCAACGAAAACACAGTTAAGAATAATATATTCCATTTCTGCCAGTACATCCTCCTAGAGCCTTCACAGTGGACCTTTAATGAGAACACCTTTGAGGAGGAGAGTATGAGGTCTCTTCGACAGTAACTGTGACCGTGATGCTGGTGCTGAAATGTTCATCCTATGAACCCCATGTTCAACCAGATGTAATCATTTTCATTTTTTCAGATGAGAGATAGTGTTTCTTTATGGTTTGAAAATTCTGAAAAAAATAAAAGACAACATCACATTTCATTTGAAGCTGACGTGGGTCTTAATTCACCGACCAGCAAATGGTGAGCTCATTGTACAAAACACAAACTGTGTTGTTTCCCTTGAGCCTGTACAAGAACAAGTGTTGACAGTGTGTTTCGCCGCCACTTAACTGAATACACACATTTATAGTGTCAGTCAGAGTTATATAATCATTCACTGGTCTGTTATTGTGGAGTCACAGTGGCATATCAGAGAGCCAGGGTGTTGCAAGCTGTACGCAATGAGACTACCTGACATAATGCAGTGAAAAGCGTTTGAAGTATTTCAGAGAAAGCTTGTCGGGCTGCGGCTGAACTCCGCTGTTTACTCCGCAGCAGTTGGCAGAGCAGACAGCAGAGCAGTCTGATGACAACGTTTTGTTTACCGCTCAGCCGCACATATGGGATCACTGTAACAACACTCTGAGGGACGCTCACTCTGTGTGCATACAGCAGAGACAGAGTGTCTGTCATATCTCACACGACATGTTAACATATGTGATCGTAAAACCCTTTCAGACTGGCTGTGCAGTATGATGACATGTTAAGTGTGTATTTGGAAGTATGATACCATTAAAAACTGAGTGAGTCATATACATCTAGAACATGTAATTGTGATATCATCAAAAAATGGCATCTATCATTATTATTATTATTATCATTGCTTTTTATTATTTAAAATTACAGTGACCACACCTTGCTTAATCCACGTAGCCTCTCTCATTTACCATTCTTGGATATCTCAACTCTTTTAAACACCATGTAATTACATGCTGAACATGAGGGGACCAGTGGCAGACTCAGGATGTTTGAGGGGCAGGGGCGAACAGAATAAAGGTTGTGACATATTTATAGTACAGTATAGTATTTGTCCGCCGGAAGGGCAACCGAGAGGTGCACTTTATCATGTTTCATCTACAATACGGGCATCCAAGAGGGCACTTTGGGGCGGGTTGAACCCTAACCCTAACCCCCCCCCCCCGAATCAACCAGTAGTGTGGACGTACCCAAATTATTTTGTGACAATACATCTGGGTTGGAAGCCAATCGCAGTCCAGTTAGCAACTTAGACTAGAATGATGTGGAAACCCGAAATCTGATTTGAACGTGCTGAGAATAAATTACTCCGGAACTTCTGCTAAATAGATTCCAGAATTTTCAATGATCAGGAGCTAATGTGATTTTATGATTTTTTAGGTTTTAATCCATGTTTTAGTTTAATCTTTCTACACAAATTATAACACACTAAATCAAGCTAAATCAGATAAAAGGCCAAAACTGAAATGATAATGATATTGTTTTAATGTCTGATGATACAGGACATATGACAGCAACCTGACCTTGTAAATATGTCGACAATTACATCAGTCAGAACCTCACCTTGGCCTTTTTCTCCCCTGGTCTTTATTCCCATGCTGTTTTTTTCTGTGGAGCACCTGAGAGCTCCACGATTTCCACGATAAACAACGTAATATAATCAATTACACGCCGTGAGGACCTTTACGTAAGGCAGCTGGTGACTCTGATAGGCTCTTTGACCGGCCAATGAGTAAAGGAGCTACAAGATAAGGAGCATGCTTTCAGGGTAATGTCATGCTGAGCTCAAGGTTAGATGAGACAAAGTCATTGTCATTCAGGAGGCATCTCTTTCTCCCTCTCCCGGCTCTCTAGTGTTTCTCGCTCAAACCTCCCTCATTATGCTGATCTAAGTCTTTTCTGTCTCGTTTCCCTCCCCAGCCCACAGTCCGCACTATAAACTCCACTTCATTCTCCAAATGTCTGCCAGCAACCACCTACAAATGCACCCGCCCACCTCTCTGTGCAAACACACACTTGTGTAGCACGCATACACCCACACAAGTGCACACACACACACACACACACACATTTTTAAACTCACCTCCTGCGTCCCTGACTGGCTCTCTCTCCTGCTCTCATCCAGGGCCTTCTGCAACAGCGACTCGTCTCCTTGACGACAGCACTGCTCCTGCAGGGGCGGCATCGTGACATCATCAACATTATCGCCGTGGCATTGAGCGCAGACGCACTTACGAACACACACCAGCGTTAATGAAACAGTCGCTGGTTTTGGCCCAGTACGATGAAGGCGGCACTGGTGGCTTTTTTGGGCTGTTGAAATATTTAGTTGACAGAGAGCAGAAGCTGGTCCAGAGCAGAGCAGAGAGAAAGAACGTTTCAGATGCAGGAGTTTAAACATTCAGGCAAAATCTGAAGAGCCTGAGGGCCACTGGGAGGCACAGCTGAGGCCCTGAGTGGGAGCAAGCCGGCTACAGGAGGAAAAAGGTTAGATGGCAACAGAAACGCACATCAGTTGAGATGTAATTAACAACAGGGGATTAATAAGCGTGGATACTGAATGTTCAGGAGCGAGGCGTGTTTCTGTGTGTATGTACCTGCTCACGCTCCTTTTGGCTAAGGCTTTAGGCAATCTGTAGCTGTGTATGTCTCCATCCATCTCTATGGTAACAGGGGAAGGAACGGCTAGCTAGATGAAGGTGGGCGAATGTTCAGATTTTTGTGTAACAGAATTTTCACCATTGGAATCAGCAAGACGCATGAGGCATGTGGTTGGAGTACAAAGAAGGAGTGTGTGTGTGTGTGTGTGTGTGTGTGTGTGTGTGTGTGTGTGTGTGTGTGTGTGTGGTTTCACCTTCTGACTCTCCTCCCTGCTCATGGCTAAGGCCAGCTGGAGCTGCAGCTCCTCCTCGCCGCTGGTCTGCGGTCGGGCCTGCTCCAGATCTGAGGCGGCGCGAGGGGACGAGGACGAGGCTGCAGATGGGAACAAGTGATGGCGTTTGAGGGAGGACGCAACGATGGTGCACGTGGAGGAACGGTCGGACTGACGTGGGGGGTGCATGAGACACAGGGAGTGTGGGGCCGATTTGAATAATTTCAGGCGGACACTGCAGTATTGATAATCTATGTGCTGGACTGTCCAAAGTGCTGGGCTACAGCACAAATTGCATTTCGCTTGGGATCAGCCTGAGTACGAGTGTGTATTTTTAACACCAGATCCAATTATTCACACACCTGCCAACACATAAAATAAGCTGTGCTCTGTTTAAGATTAAAGCACATATAGTCCATGGTTTTATAATAACGATGACGGCGTGATAGGAGTCGCTCATAATGATGAACCTACAGAGAATTATCATCTGAATCTGCAGCTCCCTTCTGCTTTATGAAGCTTAATATTGAGTTCCAGCTCATTGTTTTGCTGCCCAGTCTGCAACTTAACTGTTTTGGCTCGCAGTCAGTCGTAGGTGTCATTTACACTCGGGACATGTCCCCACCACTTTTTAAAAATGCTAATTTTGTCTCCATCACTTTTTAAAAGCCAGTGGGCAAAATGAGCCAAGGTAACCATCAACAAAAGGAGGCATGTTACCACAAATGGACAGAGTGGTAAGCAAACTAGATTTGAAAAAAAAAGAAGATTATTTTCATGCCAAGTTATCAATCCTGTATCTTAAATGAGATAGATAGGTTTTGGAAATTATAATGTGTTAATATAAGACTTTGTAAGCTACTAAACAAGGCCATAAACTTAGCATTGCATTAGTTAACTTTGTATCATTGTTCATTAGATAATAGATGTCAGCATCTAGTAGCTTAAGGACTGGAAATGATGGTACATAATCAGACGGTAAATGGACATGCAGCTGGGAATCAAACCAGTAACCTTTTGTTTGCTGGACGACCTTCTTTACCTCCTGAGCTACAGATGCCTATAATGGTGACTTACAGTGCACCACTTCTTCCAAAAATACATTAATGTCTCCCCTCTTTCTCCTTCACATTTCTCAGTTTAGTTTGCCTGAAATTAAATTAACTGCCCATTCCTTTTGAAGTGTAGCTAACTATTGTTCTTTTCGAAGGTCATGATTGGTCGAACTTGACCCTTGAATTCTTGGGCACTCCTTGTTTCTCTAATGTTAAAAAAGTGTGCATGGCGATTATTAAGATGAGTGATGATGAGTATTATTTCGTAATTCATGAGGAAAACTAAGGAGAAACCGCACTAAACGGATAAAATAATGGATACTACAGTTACAGGCCACAGGGGCTCACCTTTCTTTTTTCCATTTCTCTTCTCTGAACTAATCCGCTTACCTGAACAGCCGATCAGAATGAATTGACGCTCACTGACTGCACTGACAATGCCCGACAAATGACTATTGGCCTGGTGAGCAGGGGCTTTGAAAGAAAATGTTGTCATCAGAGTTCTTATATTCCCTCCACTTTTCAGCACAAAGTAATGTTCTTGTCCCTGTTTTTCTGGGAAGCAGCAGTGTGCAGCTCTTTGATGGAGGTTGGGCGGCTGGCCACTTGTACAACCAAACCAGTTAGTTCTAATCCCTGAAGCCTTTTCTTTTCCCAAACTGAAAAACACTCTTCAAAGCAAAAATCTGTGCTCATTGTTCCCCCTTATGTGAGGGGAACCATCATGACTTCGGTTCTCACCAGGTTATAAAAAGTAGTTGTGAGTGTCTCTCTGGCCTCCGGGGGCACTACAGGGCCCATTACGGCTTCTTCGCGTCATTGTGGTACGGCACCACATCTGAGGCGAAGAAGATGCTGCCCTTGGAAACTTACGTGGACAAGCAACACAAAGGTGAGATTTATGCTTGATCAGAAGTGTTTTCAAACACTGTTTTTTTTATTTTTGCGGTTTTGTGGTTTTCAAATATCTCCCACGCAGCAGATGGGACAGACATGACTGCGGCTATTAAAAAACCCTGCTCAGCACCAAACAGCTAGGTTTTTTTTAATTTTTTTTTTTTTACAGCCCCTTCCATTGTATTCACGCCACAACACCGATGTTGTTCGAATGATCTGCCCCCTGAAGTGGCTGCCAGTTTGTTTCACTCCCTAGGGTTGCTAACACTAGCTAATATTTGCGCTGATAACGCTAGTGATCTCGCATTAACGTTGCCAACTCTGCCTATACGACAATGCTAACACAAGTTAATGTTAATGTTGCTAACGCTAACATCAGGGCAGTACAGTATGCTGTACTCATAATGAAGAAATCAGCCATTTCTATGTGTTTCTTTTTGTTCCCTAACAAACTGGAAACTACCAAGACTCCAGGTGATGACGAAACGCTTATACCACGTGATACCAACAGCATGAGACTATTGGCTCTTAAACCTTGTTAGAGGCTGGAAATGATTTGCCCACATAAAAACGTGACATTTAAAGGTAATGAAATGTACAAAAAAATTCTATTGACCACAAAATCTCTAAACACCCACAATACTCACAGTTGAAGGAGGATGGAGAGCCTCTGGAGCGGCTGAACTCCTCCCCGTACAGCACAGCCATGCTGGGCTGGCTCGTTCTCCTGCCTGGGTGGTAAGACGGCGGTATACCTCCGTACACCCCCCCGCCGCCTCCACTGCCTCCCCCAGCCATTCGCTCTTTGGTCTTGAGGGCTTGACTCCTCTCCTGGCGGAGCCGCTCCTCGTCCCGGAGGAGACACACCAGTTGGCGTGCTTTTTCTCTCACATTGGCTCCCTGGTCTCTGCCGTCACGGTCCACGTATTGGAAGTCACGTAGCGTCTGAACCACACACGGACAAGAGACATTTCCATGACCTTTTAGAGATGAACATGAGCTGAGCCCCAGAAAAGTAATGACATTAGTTTGATTAGAATTCATCTAAATGATCATTTACTCTCAACTTTATTATCTAATTCCAAGGTTCTTGTAAAAATGGATGTAGGTCATGCAATAAACAGGAAACAAGATTATTTTCTCAACTGGTTTGTTTTTTTTTTCTCAATGTTTGAATGTATTTTTACTGTTATTTATACTGAATGAAGTGTAACCTTCACTGATTATACTGGTTTTTTCCTTTATGTTTTCCAAGGTAACAACTGGCACTGATCAAATGAACAATAAACGATAATCCAGCTCTGCGCCTGAGCCGATGAGACCGCTGAGGTTCTCCTCTTGTTGTGGTCCAGTACCTGAATGGTGAATGCGTTCTCTCGGCACTGCTGGGCCACTCTTTCTGATCCTGTCTTCAGCAGGTAATCCAACAGAGTCAGGGCCTGCAGGCAAATGCAGATTACCACACTGAATTGTACTCACTCATAGATTGACAATGTATTTAACAAAATAATGCACTATCTCAAAATTTTAAATAAAGTGAGAACTAGTTCCTGGATCCACACCAAATGTTAATGGGCATCTATTCTGGGCTGAGATCCATCCTCCATGCAAGTTTCACCAAAATCCATGCAGTACTTTTTGTGTAATCCTGACAAACCAACCAGCCAACAAACAAACAGATATGAGTTAAAACATAACCTCGTTTACAGAGGTTAATAGTCAACCTCATGGTGACACAATAGGAAAAATAAGATTATCAGCACGGCCATTAACCTCGCGGGACCTTGAATAGCTGCTCTAAATTTCACCAGCAGTTCATCTGAGAGAAGACGTTTCCCTCTAAAACAACAAATGACAACCTGGTGTTGGAACTGGAGGAAAAGTCAGGAGAGCATGGCTGAAACCTGAAAGCAGCTGAGTTTTTCAGAGGCAGACAGAGGTGTGAAAGTGAAGTGTGTTTGCAGAGGGAAAGAAGAATAGATTTTTAAGGGGAAAAGCTTAGGTGAGGGAAGAGGAAGTGAGAAGCAAGCGGTCAGAAGGAAAAAACCAAACCAAACCAAACCAAAGTCAGCGAGCAGAGAGGAAGAGAAACCCACACACACAGGATTTATGTCTTATTAAACTGAGTCGTAACATCCGACAGATGACAGTGTCTTTCATTAGGTTACCTTGTAGACATGTCTCCAGTTCTTGCCGCTGTCGTTGAGGCGTTTCCACACCATGCCCATGACCTCGGCAAACGCCACCACATTGAAGGTCAAGTCAGCGATCTCTGACATGAGGGACGACGACGGGCCCCATGGATCGTTGGAGGTGGCCTCGCGGACCTACACACCAGCAGAGGACGGGCAAAGAGGCCTATTTGTTAACATAAGTTTGTTCATTTCCTCCATGTCGTGATGTTTTTCACCCAGCACCAATCCAAACGTCAACGTTAGACCAAACTCTTCCCAACACGTAAAAGCTCCTACACATCAACAACACTTGATGGAGAGTGAAGATCATTTAAAATACCTTTATCTCCGCCTCTGAATAGTTGTGCACAATATTCTTCACCTGCCGGCGTAGGGCTGAGGTTGTCATGGTGACAGGTGATGGAGGATGTGGAGGGAAAGACGGTGACAAACAAACACTCGACAGATGAAGAGAGGTGGTGAAAGGGGTATCGTGGACTGGAGGAGGAGGAGGAGAGGAGCAGTAGCTATGGCGATGAAGGCTCCTCTTCTCTGTCAGGAGTTACAGGACGCCCCTGTAAGTGAGAGACGGAGACGATATATTGAACATTTTCTCATGGCACACCCGAGTCAAACCAACCCCATACAGATTCAGTGAGTTATGTTGACGACAACTTCAGCCATGTTGTACTCTCTTCATTTACATTTTGGTCAACTGGCACCATTGAAACTACGCCGAATTATGTGTTAGCAGGTGCTGTTTGCGATGTATCCCTGGATTTGTAGAAAAGTATCACAGGATGAGTTTGATGTGGAAGAAAACTTAAAAGCATGAAGATTCTCAGGCACGTTCTGAAGTCATAAGGAGGCTCCTTTTTCTACGATTTTCTAGCTCACAATACCAACTAACGCGCCGATGAGTAACGTTTACCATGTTCCCCATCTTAGTTTAACATGCTAATGTTTGCTAATCGGCACTAAACAGAAACTACAGTTGTCATCGGTTTTGCAGATATATGCATGTGAACCACTGTGCCGGACAGGTTGAAATGTTGACCTGACGGCGGAGCTACGTGAACAGTTAAGGGATCAGCAGCGTTAATACGATCCACCCTGAGAGAGAGCCACATCGAAACTGTAGGGCTACATCGCTCGCATGGTTAGAAACAACAAGTCAAGGTAAAAGCTGCCCTCGTTGATTTGTTGCTCGCCTATTTACGTCAATATGAAAACATCCAGCAGTGTAAACAATGACTGATGATAGTGACTGAATGAGTGGCTCATAATTGCGGCCCACTCAGGAAGTAGGACATACACAAGCTCTGGCACTCAGGTGTCTGATGAAGCTTCTCGGTAGCTTATTTTATTCAGGCCAACAGACACACGCGCACATGCACACACACACACACACACATGCACACACACACACACACACACACACACACACACACACACACACACACACACACACACACACACACACACACACACACACACACACACAACCCATTTTTCTCTTCCAAATTCATATTTCACAGAGGACACGGGGGAATTGATCATTAAAGATTCCTGTGATACTTCTCCCTCTGCGTGCGACTCAGCCAGCACTGGAGCAGAGCTGAACTGGGGTGACCTCACTAAACTAAACCTCCTCTCATCGGTGATCGTCTCACTGTGAACTGTCACATCGCTGTCGATTGGGTGAAAATTTTGAAGGATCAGGTAAGCTCCTGGGTGTCCCAACGTGTCATCTGCAACTAACAAAATCACCAGTGAACTATATAGCATTTCTTTAATTAGTGATTACTGTGCGAATACAAATGTTCACTTGCTTTAGAGTTTTTTTTTTTATTCAAGACTAAACCACTATGTCTTCCACTGGTGAGTCTAGCTACAGAGACTGTATCACCTTAGATTTGGGATATTGTTATATTCTAATATGGCATAAGTGTTAAAAAAGTAAAGTGATGTCATTTTATTCTCACAATAGTGAGAATGTTAATTAAATTCCATTTCCAAATAATAGTTCTGCAATAATCTAATAATGTGATGTTTTTTTTTATCCACTTCATGCCACACTGGGATTATGAGACAAAGGTTTGAGTTCAGCGTTCCGTCCTTTGGCTGTGAATATAAGAACATCATTACCAGACGGCTCGCTGTAATCACTGCTTACATTAATGATTCCGTGTAACAATTACTGACTTGTTCTTCCTTCCTTTTATGATTGATTTATTTTTCATTCATGTCTCTGCCCACTGCCGCCCAAAAGCAGCTCACAAAGACTGCCACAGTGAAACAAGTCACAGGACGCCTCATCCTGCCGAAAAGCAAACATCAGCAGAAGCACAGAGGACCTGAGATGCACACAGCAGGGACCCAGACAGAAAACTCTGAGAGGACGACGAGCCTGACAACATTTGTGCATGTGACAGTGAAGGGCAGGAAGAAGAAAGTGAGGCTCAGCAACTTCAACTGGTATCACCTTTCTGCATAATCATCTTCAGCTTTGTGTTTGGACACACACACACTCTCTCACAAGTGCACACACACACACACACACACACACACACACACACACACACACACACACACACACACACACACACAGGTTATTAAAGGCTGCCGCTGTCAACTGTATGAGGTGTTTGAGACTATTAGTCTTCACTCCTCTTCATCCCTTTATCTGACCCTCACACCACAACAGATAATTCACTTTGTGGGAGTAATGTGATCTTTGTCTGTACTCTAAAAAAAAATCTGAGAGGACAAGGGGAACGAGTCATCAGCTGAAAGAATGTGCGAGTATGTTGCTGTTTGAATTATAAACACATCCACCATTGTAACAGAGGATGTTTCCCCTCTCTGCATAATTGGGAGCTGAGTATGTTCTGCTTCCATTCCCCCAACTGTATATACTGTCTATATATTCTTTTTTTCTTTTAATTTCATTACATTCTAAATTGAAATATTTCATATATATGTTCTATGTGCGTTTAGCATGAAGGGGTGACAGGTTTTTTGCAGCCCTGTGTTGTAAAATGACACGTAATTAGCCTTAATTATGTAATACTACAGAAGCATTAGACCAGTGTGAAGGATTTAGTGGCCGCTAAAAATGCAAAAGAGCCGGTGTTTGTCTGTTCTGGGTTACAGTAGAGACATGGTGCACCATGTTGGACCCTTTGCAAGGGGACCTGAAGCATCAATTTGTGGAAGATGGCCAGAATTCGATGGCAGCTCCAAAAACAAAAGGGGCAGCATATCACCTGAGTAATGAGCAAGTGGTGCTCTTTGCTAGCTGTCCTTGGCTGTAGTCACCTGATGCACTTTGCTCATTGTCAGCTGTGGAGCCAGTGGTGACAGAGTTTGTTTGGATTGGGACCTTGGTTCACAGGGGAGTCACCGTGGGCAACAGCGCCCAGCTCAACTGGATTTGGGGATAAAGTACAGAGGTGATTTACAGCAGTTCCGGCCAAGACCATGAGGACGACACGACACAGCAGGCAGGAACAGGAGAGGCGTGCATCAGGGGCCAAGCAGCGGAGAGTTGGACATCACCAGCGGGTAAAAACTTGAATATTTTCACATTTTGACTAGCGCTCAGATAACAAGACAATTGAGCTGCTAAAAGCAAGAAACTTGAATTCAGAATGTGTACAGTTGTCTTTTTCTGTTTAGTAAAGTATATAGAAGAGTATTTCTTCCCCTCTTAACATTTTGTGTGTTTATTTTGTTCATTTATTGCGCTTACAGCTGGCAGACACTTGCTTCTTGCCAGTCCAAAGTAGCACTTCAGTATGAGACAGGACGGATGGGGGCTACCTGGTTAGCATGCAAACTTCTGTAGACTATTCTGCAACACAGCACAAATGCTTCTCTGAAATAACGCCACCACTGTTGTTTCTCAACACTCCGGTGATTATGTTTGTTCATTTATTAAAAATATGTTATTGTGAAATTCTGGCCATGGCTTACATACTGACCCTTTAGCGACCCTTTCAGTTGACGTAAGCAGCACTGAAATGTTGGAGTTGGTTGAGGTGGAGCTCATTTTAACTACTACAGCTTTTAATGTGTACATTGGAGGAAGACTCTCTCTCTCTCTCTCTCTCTCTCACTCACTCACTCACACACACACACACACACACACACACAAAGTGATGGAGTCACCCAGGGACAAACTGTGGAGCTGCTGTGTGAATAATCCAACAACTCAATGCACACAGTGACAGCCCCCGTGTTGGTTTTGCTGGGATATGGGTACACGCTGTGATGTTCACGGCCACAAGCTCTTCATTCAAATGACTCATCTGAGTGTAACAACATGAATTCCCTCCGGGCCACAGCCGCTCGGTCACCTGGTGCAACCGTCAGCTCAGGTCGGGACGCTCAGCTCCGGAGAGACAGCCGCTCTCCAACTAGAACAGACGACTCCATCGCACCGGCTGATCCGTCCACGTTAGTGACCGGCTGCTTGTAAAGTTCGTGCGCTCGTGAGCTCCCGTATGATGCGTCAAAATGCCCAAACACGGACATCTTACGTCACCCCGTCGTGCACGTTGATGCATGCGCATGCGTGCTGTGGAAGCAGGTGTACCGTGTTTTTCAGGTGGCTATGGAGAAGGGGGGGGCGCCCGTGGAGGGTATGCATAATGCATTTCTAGTCCCCCTTCCCTCCATTACACACACACACACACACACACACACACTCTTGCGGTGGATTCCCTGTGCGGGTTGCCATGTGTAGCACAGAATCCAGCCACTGGAGTGACATGTAGGTCGGCGGCGCAGCCCCGCGCACTGCAGACCGCGTGTTCCCGTTACGACCGTGTTATCATGTTGTTACTGTCATCTCAGCGACATGCAGCAGCCTACCTTGCCCATCGCTCATCTCCCGCCGTGCCCACGGAGCATCCTCGCCTCTCTGCCACCACCTCTCCAAGTCCCCGATAACGCTGTGTGCCCTCCTCCGCTGGGATCGGGTAAGCAGGGCAACCACAGCGATCCCCCGCCCTGCACCTAGATCCGGTAACCGTGAGAGAAGAGGAGGCGAGCGGCGCGCGTTTTGAGGGGAACCGCTGAATGGGAATGTCAGCGGCTGAGTCCCGGCCTACCCTGGGTGACGCGAGCCGCTCGGGCAGGCAGTCAGCGGCGAAATCCGCATAGGACAAGGATAAGCCACACACAGCACACGGCAGCTCGCTCACTCCCTCTCTCACTCAGGCAGCGGCGGCAGCAGCAGCAGCAGCAGCCCTCATCCACACACGCACACGGCACCGGCAGTATGGCAGGTCACGCACAGACACCGCACCGCACCGCACAGCGCACGGCAGACACAACGGGGAGCGTAAAAGGAGAGGCGGGCACGGGGGCGAGTCTTTGCAGAGTCAGCGGTACCGGTAAACCCCAGTGGTGGAATGTAACTAAGTACATGTACTCGAGTACAAAGAACACATTCGAGGCACTTCATGCTTCTGCTCCACGTGTCATTTTGTTTCACAATTACTTAACGTGTAAAAGAAGGTCTCCACATTTTGTGAGTTTGAATTTCTTCTTCCCAACTACAAATTGTCCCTTTAAGTTAAATAAACTCGTAAAAAAAACCCAAAAAACCCATCCAAAACCTTCCTGTATTGGCTGGAAAATACTGTCACAACACTGAACAAATGTGAGTAGTTGACGTGTTTCTCGAGTTAACCTTTGAAATAAGCTCAACCTCAAATAACTCCAGCAGTCAAATGAAACATTAGATATAATAGTGAAACCATATCAATGAGCATTTTACTTCACAATGAGTACGGTGTGCTGATGTATGGTTTGGATACGCAGGACTTTAACTTGTAGTGGAGCACTCCACAGTGTCTTATTAGTACTTTGACTTTAAACCTGAATATTTCTTCTGCACTGATGATGAGTGTGAAAGAGTGAATAACACTGATGAACAAACGTTCCTCCAGATCCACTGTGCCAGAGGGACAAAGAGTTTTATTGAACAATATTAGTTAAAAACAGAGATATCTATGTGACACATTTTTATCACACTTAGTGTATGTATAGTGATCGGCTCCTGTGCCTGCCTCCTAATAGTGTGTGTCCTCTTCATCTCCCTCATTAGGCTCATCAAGCAGGTCACATATGTTGTCCACCAGGTCCTCCATCAGAGCATAAACCTGGCAGATACATAAAAAAAAATAAAA